>NNCF01126799.1:1355889-1417448 GCA_002313205.1 Laupala kohalensis
TGGACCTGCACTCTTAACAGATAAAATTGAAGTTGATAAATGGCATACTTTGTAAAAGTGTTACCATATTAATAATTGTTCTTATTAATAATAATAATAATAATATTGTTATTAATAATACTAGATTAATAACTTTAATAAATAATTATTATTGTTATTAATGATACGTGTTTGTTAATTATTTATTTGAAGCATTTTATTTAAAGGTAATATTTATAAAAAATTTGTAGTAAAACCATAATTTTAAAACAAAAATGCTCCGCGGTAACCCCTCCCCCTTGAAAACGGTCTAGATCCACCACTCTTTGTACAGTCACAATTTGGACGATTTTCTAGAAAATCTTGATGCGGTTGTTGAAGACCAGGTGAGTAGTCCCATCCAGAAAGATAATACCGGGACCAAAAGACAATACCGGGGTTGGTGGAATGTACAGATGATAGCCGACTACTGTAGAATACGGAAAAGAGTCGATCCTCAGTAAATTTACAAAATAAAATATGGTAAGAGATGTTTTGAGGAAGCAAGAAAATCTGTTAACTAGGACTTTTGACATTTGTTTACACTCTTTACAAATACTTCGTCAACATCGATAAAAATATTTGATTTCTAGCTTTTGTTCTGCAATAAACAATCAACTTAACTTATTTTAAAATTTTAGTTTGGTTATTTCTTTGAAATTGGAAACTTTTTTTATGAGGTAACCTTACGAGATACAAACAAACTAACCTACTTTTTGGAATCAGCGCCATAAAATACATAAAAATCAGTTGTCAAAAATAAAACCATTTTCAAAAAAATGTTTTTTTCGCAGACCTGTATAATTTTTATACACAAATTTAGTAATTAAAACTATTAATTTTGTGTCAATTTCATTGGGTTCTAAACCATGACATTGAAGTTTTTCTTTTCGCTTTTGCTAATTGATTAAATAGTACAATTTTGGATCTTTGTTGCCGATTAACAGTTGAAACAGCTCTGAAGGCTTGTCTACTAAAATAGATTTAATTTTCCAACTACAGCAATGTTGAAGTATTAATGTTCGTAATATTACACCCCTTAAATATTGTAACGTACATTTTATGGAGGATTGTGGACCATTGAAGCAATCATTCGTAATATACTGTATGAATGCAGATCATTAATGAAAACTAATAATAATAATAAATTTATGGAATTAATCAATGGTTCAGATGCGCCATATATTAATGGACAATTGCTCGGAGACCCTACTACATTATACTAGTATTGAAGTGCTGAAGAGTATTGAAGTATTGTAGACAACGTAAAGATTTGTCAACACAAAGATTTGTAAAATTAAATCTATTTAATTTGACAAATCTTTTTGTCTTCAATACTTCGCTAATGGTCACAAATATTCAGAATGCTGACTATTAAATACAACCACGATGTATTTAACGATGGGGTTGATGATGATGACGACGAGGAGGAGGAGAAGGAGGAGGCGGAGTGGGGAGGAGACTCGCCGTCCACCCCATCCCTACTCCGATAGTTTGGAAAACTCACCCAAATTCGCGAAGTTTGAAAAACGTGAACTTAGAATATTATTTATTTTCGTTTCTTTTAGTATGATTTTACCAGTGATAAAAAATATTATTGCAATTAATTATTGTTCCTTGTGTTGCAAATTTAAAATGCAAAAAATACCTCGAGAGTTTAAAATAACTAGACATGTATGAGATAACGTATACTACGATATCTCTTTAATATGTAAGAAAACACATTGATTTTTAATCTCATCCGAGTTGGTAAGTTTGGAAAATCTATACGCTCCTTTCTCCAACCACCTACTCCCAAAAACTTGCCTTCAGAGGGTTCTGATTCAAAGATTATCTATTTCTAAACAGATTTTTAACTCGTTAATTGAGAGTAAAAAGTAAAACAAGAAAGAAAATGTTTGCGCTAAAATGGCGAAGATACTATTCACTCTTACCTTGTACCGGAGCGATTTGACAGGAGGACGGGCGAATGGCACGCCTTGAAAGCTGAGAAAATTCGTTCCTGTACCGGTTTGCTTCCGGCAGCCACGAAGAGCGCCTTGTCTCACGGTCACTGTTACTCCCGACATGACGATTCCAACAGTGAATGTCACAGTCTCTTTCGAATTCGCCAACTCCCTCGTCGCGAGTTCGTTCTTCTTATCTCTCCGCGTAGCGTCCGTAATCATTACATCAGGATACAGATCAAGGTCGCAGCTGTGTACTACGCGATAAACGTTTGCCGGAGGTTCGGGATGTTAGTGGTGTACGCCATCGAGGATTGTGGTGGAGTGGCAGCAGAGAAAGTGTTACGTAAGAGTCTTATGACGTCACGCGTGTGAAGAGGAAAAGAATACATGAACGCGCTTAGATGGCGTTTGGAACTTGTCTTTTCTGTCGCTGACTGATTACAGAAAAATTACTGTTACTTGATATAAAAATTACTATTACCCAAAGCAGATAGCAATAATACATCTCGCACTCATTTCTACTGAATGTTCAATGTGTTATGACTAAGGACGTGCAACTTTGCACAAAAAAGTGTATGTTAACGAAATTTCTTATTTCACTAGTATTTGTGTTTTGTTCTAGTGTTTTATTTCTTCCACTATCGTAAAGGCTAGGGCGTTATACGCACGACAGCAAAAGTGCTTCGATTTCTAAAACTATCCTTGATTATATTTTTGCCTATTACTCATACATTTCACTTACCTTTTACGTGCATCCATGTAAGCTCCAAAAGCACATACAGCCGTCATAGGAACATGTTACTCTTAAATTCTTCTAGCCTACATGGTATTCAATATTTCTGTTGTGTCATTGTATACTGGCAGTGAGTCCAGTCCCCTGCTTTCATCAAACAATGTTTGTGACCCCTATCGAGCTGAGAGAGCTTTAATGAATAAATTGCCCTCTTCTGTTACTCATTCTTTTGTCGAATATTACAAGTAAAGAGACTTGACTCATCATTTAAAATAATTTGTTGGATCATGAACAGTGATGTGTGAGAGCACCTTTTTGACCTTCTGGAATGGTTATTTCTTTTTCTCTGTTTGGATGTTCCAATCTTAACAGACATTTGCTAACTGAAGAATAGAGTGGGACCTCAATAACTCGAAGTCATTTTATTCGAAATTCTCGATAATTCGAATATTTTAATAGGTCCCCTCACATTTCCATACAAGACAATGATAAATCAAACTTTTAAATTCTAGATTTTCAGGTAAGGTTTAGCGTTAATGGGAATTTTAGACAATGTAACATTTGTTTTTTTTTCTCTTTATACCTTACCAATAATATATTCTTTGAAATGTATAATAACGAATAGATTTACTACGTTGCTATATTCTAACAGATCACTAAACAATTGAGGTATTTTAATGGAAAACATTCTAGGTCCAAAAAAACAAAATTTTACTGGAGGCACAAGACAGCATTGGACCGATTACCACAGCATTGCGGTAGCCAATAAAAAAAACAATTTTCTCCAAATTTGGTTAGTTCGGCACGTAGAACCTGTTTTATTTACATACCTTAATTCTGCTACTTTATTAACATTAGTGTTATGTATCAAAAATCCACAATATTGTTTTTTCTCCCTGTAGATTGAGGCCTACGAAATGAAATATGAGTCGAGTTAATTTTGTAGGCCTCAAACTACATTATTTCTTTTAAGAGTTGATGCTGTGCGAGTTAATCTCGCCATCCACCCTTCGCGCACCGAATAGTGTTTCGTTAACGGTTAGGTGTGTTGCTTGGACCCATCGACTGACTGACTGACTGACTGCCCGACTGACGCACGTTCCGATCAAGTGAAAACCGGTGACGAAGGTGGTAGTGTCGTCGCTTCTCACCAAGTCATCCCGGGTTCGATTCCCGATAGGTCCAGAAAATTTGTAGCTTAATGTCCCAGTTTATATAGCTGTGACTACTGAATAGCCTACCTTCCTTCCTCTATCCAGCTCCTCCTAGTATAAATAACTATCCACTTCTACTAACCCATCCACGTGGGCCAAGTTGTTGGTAAACCCAGCTAAGCGGCCCACCTACTAACAATGACCTACCACCCGACTCCTAACTCCTATCGCTCCATGTAAGCTTCAATAGCACGCTGTATTTCCCATTTACAAATACAACAATAGTCAGATCAAGTGACTAGGTTAAAATGTCAGTAGGAACACGATTACTTGACTTATATTATGTGTTATAATATTTTTGTGATTTGCAAAATTTCTGTAGTTTTTTAATACAATAATTGAATAGAACTCAATCCATTTTGAATTTGATGAAAATATGATGAAGGTCCAGGGAAACCCTCTTGATTAGGATTTATAAGGTGTAAATACTTCTCAGAAGTGAGTAATTTAGAAAAACAACGTTATATCCTTATCCTTCGCAAATTTATTTGTCATTAACAGTTACACTACCATGTTCGCACTACAACAATGACTTATTTATGCCATTTTTTATATTCTTTTTGTGCACGTTTCCCGTCGTACATTGGGGACACAATCACTTCTTATAAAGACTCTCCCAGAACTTCATCCGTTCAATGAGCAATCCGCTTTCCAATTTTAAGTCTTCTGTTATTCTAAGATACGTCGGAGATGATTCAGAGCAAGGTTTCCAAGTTTCAGTAATTTCATCATCAATAGCTGGTGTTGGGTTCCTGAAACAAAGCAATCGTTTTTCCATAATCCACTCTTACTTAATAACAGAATATACCTTAAGGATTAGGAATATTTTTTTAACTGGCTTATTCTGTTTCTATAACAAACATTATTGCTACCCATTCAGTTAAAAATAAGTTAAATAAATGAATCAAGTGTATTTTCCTCAAACCGAATAGAGGTAGAACGTTCAGTACAGTAGAGCGTCTATTATTCGGACGTCAGTATCCAAATATTCAATTATCCGGACATGGCATCATGTAAAACAAAAGTAACAAATGCAGTCGCGACGCTGTCGAACTTAAACGAATTAAGTCTTCGCTTAAAGAGGAAGGCAACTTTAGAGGTGACGAGTATTAAAACTTCGTGTCACAGAATTAATCTTGATAAATCTTGGTTCATCTGTACGTATGTAATTGGCTGTATTGAAGGTTTTTATGTGAATCTTGATTATCCAAATATTTGAATATTTGGATAATCTCGTATAACATTCCTTGATAACGTTTGTTCGAATCTGCGACACCATTACTTCAGATAATAGAATACTTACGCTCTACTGTAAAAATATTTAACAATCAAATAAAAAAGAAATAAATTAAATATGTAATGTGATATAAACATATTTCATATACTCGTATTGAATTATACCAAAAATATTTTTAATATATTGAATACTAAAATTACGAAGAAATTTATTTTATTAAATATTCTTGAGTTTTAGTGTAGATCTTCCAAACTTGGTACTGGATGAAGTTTTTCGTTCCATCAAATTCCAGAAGAAAACACTTCTCACCGTCGAATATAATTCCCAATCAACAAATTCCATAACTAACCCTTCGATTTATCTCAATAGAGCACAAAATTATGATTTTGTAATATCATGAAATGCAAAGCAATGAGAGATTTACCCTGTCTTGGCAAAGTCGGCCCACATGCGATTGAGTCGACTGCGCACCAAGGCTTCGGGACTGCCTTCGTCGGGCTCCGGTAACCCTGGGATACGGAACTGATACGACAGTTCGTCGCCATGACACGTGCCCTTCACTTTGCTGTTGAGCAACTTGGTGAGGAAGTTGAGACCACCGCAAAAGGCGAATTCGTACACATACACTGGGCAGCCGAGGCGAGCATGGTCCCTGGCAGCTCGCATCACGCCCACGGCGAACTGCACGTCGGTCATCAGCTGCAACACATGCGCGCGCACATTCCGTAATCACATTTCTGATCCTGTTTCATTAATACTACGCCTAAACCCGAGTTGGGGTCAATGATGGTGGCAATAATATATGAGCATCTTTTCCTTGATATTTGGGGCTACTCGGGATGTAGTTATAAAAGAACTCTCCTTCTATGACGCTGATTCAAACCTCGGATGATCAAAGTAGAAATTGCAATGGTAGACAAAATCGGTCTAAGGCAGGTATTCTCAGATAACTCTCGTTTCCACTGCCATTCATTGCTCCACGACAATCTTTCGTCGCATTCACGTCATTCAACTAGCATCTCCCCACTCAACCGCGTAAGTCCTCGTAACAAATAACGCGCGGAGGGAATACGCCGAACTGCCGAGTCTCCCCATTAACATACCGAAATAATAGAAACATGGATTGATAGAATGCATATTTATAAATAAAAAAGAAAGGAAACTGGGAGTTGTGGGCGAGTGACAGATTTTTTTAATGGGGCTTTAGGGCTCGTCAACATCGAGGTCATTAGAGCCCATGCGAGTGACAGAGAGAAAGATATATATCTATCATCTCTATATCCAGACCATTATTGAGATAAAGATGAGGTGTCACAGTATCGCACCTACAACTTATGAGGCCCGGGTGGTTGTCTTTTTGGAGGCTCTCAGTTCCAGATCACACATCAACGTGTTTGCATGCTGTGTGAAATACTTGATGAACGAATTTGAAAGTGGGGTTGTATTTAATAAGAAGATTAGTTATTAGTTATTTGACTATTATAATTAAGTTGTAAAATTTTACGTCTTCATATTTTTGGTGACCCATTTGGAGACCCCTTACAGGATGAGGCGTGGGGTGTACTGCCCCCACACCCCCACCTTGGTACGCTACTGGTTGTCAGGAAGATTCCAACAAGTACTTCGTCTAATAAGCAATGTAAAATTAAGAAACCTTCTGTTCTAGAAAGAATAGGATGCACAAATAGCGCGAGAAAATATATAGAATGTAATTATACGTATATTGATATCCATAAAAGTAAGGATGTAATCCTGAAACCTAAACCACCAAACGTTCTTGAGAGCATGGATGCAACATTGTGAACAGTAATATAGTACGTTGAAACCGTTTATATGTTTAAAAAAATGCGGTCATGATATTTTCATAATTATTTTATTATGCTTTTAAGAAAATTTAAAAGAAATAAATTATTTTGAAGGTGCAAAATTTGTATCGGACTAAGTATGAAAACAGATTGTGATTAAATGTCACTCCATATCTAGATTGTCTGCCAAGTTTATTAGATAATATAAGAAAAAACTAAACGTTAATGATATTTTAGTATAGACAACTCTTGTAACGAAATCTTTGGGAAATGACCCCATCATATCTGCGTAGCCCAGTACACAAACTACCTTTGAAAGATTTTCATTGAAATTTTATTACAGTGGAATTAGAAACAAAATAGAAGTTAAGGTGGTTCGAAACCTATGGAAGGAGATGTTTGTGAATGTTTATACCCACTCCATCCGATTCACTCCATCCATTCATTATTCATCGTCAGTAACTCATATAAACTTTTTGATTGCGGAGAGAAGAAGATGGTTCGGAACAGTGATATGTTACTGCTTATATTGATCGCAATTACACCAATTAATCCGTGTAATTAAATAATCAACAATAACCACTAACGACTCCATAGATCTCAACCTCCTGACAGCATACTCACGTGTACGAAGCCATCGAGCGTGTCATCACAGAGCTGCCTGCCGTCGAAGTAAAAGTCTTTGACGCGCTCGCATACTTGGCGTTGGCGTTGCAGATCCCGGCGTCCGGCCATGAGGTCGTCGGGTAACACGCGTTCCAAGTCACAAGCCACCTCAGCCAGCGCTTTGGATGAACGCTCACGGAGCGTCGCAGCATCGCCGGGCGCTCCCACCGCGAACAATTTCTCAATCGACTCTGTCGAAAATTGAACCTTGTGAGACACCTCTTTTATTTAATATCTCGAGAATCAATAACTTACATACCTTACTAATGTATAACATGGAAATCTGTGTACAGTACTAATCGAATTAATTCTAGAGTTGGTGTTTTATTAGTTGCTGATTTCATTGAAAACTAGAAGTTGCAATCAAACAGCTATTTAACTCGAATAACAACTTTCGATGGCATAACTATTACCTTCAGTAGTTATGAGGAAGGTTATTGGCACCTCGTGACAAAGAATAAGCGGAATTCGTCAGCGCAGTTCCGAAAGATCAAATAAACTATTTGGTTGTGACTGCAACTACTTTTTTTAGTTTAAAGATCGTAGAGTAATTGCGATTTGAAGTAAACGTTCATGGAGTGTTAGGATTTCTGAATTAAAATTTATCTTAGCATAATTTTTTAATTACACTTGGTATCAATTTCACATTCAGTTAAATACACATATATGAAAATGTGATACTGGATTAAGCCTCTTCACAGTGTGAACGTGGTCATGCTGAAATCTACTAAAATATGAGGATTCGAATCTCTTGGCTTACATTAGCCTCTGCCCTAGTCCTTTGCTAATCCCAGCTAATGCGTTGAAAATGTATTCCACTATTAATTCGTTTACTAGTCTTTATTCTTCTATGGTAATCCTGACAAGATGAGGTAGTCGAGCATCGATAGTTTTGTCAGTCTAGATATCGTCACTCACCGGGTAACATGAGGATGCCCTCGTGCGACGTGAGACCGAAGACAATGGGCACGCGAGCGGCGTCGCCGTTGGCAATGATGGCAGCTGGATCGTCGGGTAAGAAAGCCCCGACGCCGGCCGCTGCAGGTTCCACGCACGGCACGAAACTGGCGATGAGTCCACGACGACGCTCCTCTGGAGACTTGGCGTTCTCCAAGGCCTCGATCAACGCACCGGCAGGAACCTGCCCCACATACATCGATTGAAAACCAACAGCAATAGTCCAATATATTTCTTGAAGATCAATTAGAATACTACTATTTTAACATGCCAGCCTCTCCGTTGTTTCACTTTATTAAGGTTGTACAGACAATTATTAAAATATAGTGCAATATATATTATCTACATAAAATTGAATTAAAATGTACATCACTCATTCAGTTTATAGGGTTCTCTTATAACACAAAATAGAAAAGGACCACATCACGGCAAGAACCATGAGAAACTCTTCAATATTGAACATTTACCGTCCGTGACTACACATTACGACACCAAGTTTGCACTTATACACGACGATTCTGCTCTAGCGAAATACCAATTGTAGAAACTTTCGTTTTTGTTTTGACCATGTATCAGTTGAGAAAATTCTCAGACCATTGGTATTCTAACACTAATTACTGAATTAGTATTGTTGTGGATGTTAATCGATATGATACATTTTATTAATTCATTTTCAATAACGCCAATTATTTGTCTTCAACCATCATATTTGATTTCACAAAAACGTTTGCGTTTTTGTCTGGCCACTGACTCCTTCGTCATTATCAGATGTTCTTCAAGATTAGTGGTGTGCAAATTGCGTTTTCTCACTAATCTTGTTGAAGTATGTCTGATTATATACAATGTCTAGGTACGGTGTATAAATTTTACTGTAAAAAAGAAGAATGTACAAACTGTGTGTGATCTCGTGGGGATGAACAATGACACACCACTTGTTATTAAAATGGTTAGAGCTAACAATACCATATCATCACTTGGAAACTATTATTAAATATTTATCCTCCTTATGATTTTTTAGATATCTAAAATTCTTCTCATTAATCACAGTTCCGATATTATTTCTCGAGTCTCATCGTGTCACATTTGAGTACATAACAAATTTCAGTATTTTGGTTTAAAAATCGATCTATTTGACGCAATATAATGCAGTGTACCGACATTTGTTGAGAAAAAAAAATGAGGGAAACACGAATCATTTCCTCGACTCTTGTAAAAATGGCCATTGGTGTGGCCAGCTGTTATCGCCAAGCGGCCGTTGGTGACCACATGAAATGAATGGCCATAAATGGCCATTTTTACTGGATCATGATCATCTAAGTTATTCAATCGGTTCAGGAACATCTGAAGTATCCGAGTTGTTACTCACAAATGAGGTATCTCGACGCACCTTATCTTCTTTTTAATAGATAATTTCTTTTACCTGTCTGAAGAACTTGAGGAGTGCTGCTGGATCTTCGGCTGCCGTTGGATCGCAACCCGCTGCTACTGCCAATCGCTTGGCGCGCCCCACCGCGTCGCGGGACAGAGCCCATGGACAGAGCGCGCTGCCAGATTGAGCGACAGCGCGACGGAACAGCCCTGTTGAAACAAAAAGCTTCTTACACCTCTTCGCACTCTAGGGGGAGATGTCTCAGAATTTCGACCCATATCGCTCAATATCGAATTAAATGTTTTATCAAATTTAAAAAGTGCTTACCTTTAGACAATGGGGAAAGCACGTGATAATGCACTGAAGCCCCGCCAGCACTTTCTCCGAAGATGGTGACGTTGTCTGCGTCCCCTCCAAAGATGGCGATGTTGTCTTTCACCCAGCGCAAGGCCATTGTCTGGTCCTTAAGGCCCGCATTGCCCGGCACGTCTGCTGTGCCCAGACCTAAGAAACCTGTTATCAGAATGAAGATTTCAAATTGTTAATTATGTATCCATTTATTTTTGAGTTTGGTTTACTATTGACTGAGTGCCACCCGATTTAATATGTTATTGCTTACGCTGCACGATCTGTTAACATCCGTAGCATATAACGAAGTTACCTAAGTGGAGTATGATGATAAACTGCGGAGAAAACACTGAAATATAAAGACTTAGAGATTGAAATCGCCCGCATGTGGAATGTGAAGACTTCTGTGATTCCAATTATAATTGGTGCCCTTGGCGCGATACCCGGGGATTTTATCAAATGGCTGGCTCAGCTTCCTGGATCCAGTAGAGATTGTGACATTCACGACATTGTACTGTTCGATTGTGCGCATATTTTGCGAAAAGTGTTATAAGGCACTCCCATTTCTAAATCTGTCCCTTAGGAAGCTGGATGTGACCCGGAGCAGGTGAAAATACTTTACCAACACATAAAATCGATTAGTTGTGAAGAATGTGAATAATAATAATAATTCAGGAATAGATTAAAACAATCAAGAATAAGTGGCACGTAAAATGGATCCGAAAATTGAAAAGATAGCTAAGAAGAGATTTGAATGAACGTTGGAGCCTTTGTTCCACATGTGCCTATAACCAAGCTCTCTCTCATAAAAGTGTGAATACCAAAGGAATGATTTATATCAAAATATTTAACATAAGAATATACACATTATTCTGTGCAATTCATAAGTAAAATAAAAATTAAAAAAACAAGATGCTAAAGCAGGAATGAATTTCATTTCACTGTGTTAACTTTTGTAACGATATTCTTCAGGGAGCAAATTGCGTGCTTCAATAAAATTGTTCTTATCTAACGATCTAGTTAAGTATATTTTTATTTAAAATAAGGTTAGAGCTATCAAGGACATCATTGTTCGTAGATTTATCTAGATATTCAAATGCTGACCACGTTGAAGATCAATAGTGCATCAGAATCGTATAATTATGTAAGTTTATGTCTGTGTTTTAAGGTCCATGGTCCATGGTCCTGGAATCACCTTTGATGACTAATATGGGTGGCAATGAACACGATAGTCATTAAAACGTACTCGACTGATAATATTTTTGAAGTATTACCTAAGGGTCCTAGTCGGTAGTTGATGGTGACGAGCACCACATCCCTCTCCATGAGTGGTTCCGGTCCATACATATTGGAGGAGCCTGTGGTAAAGGCGCCACCATGGATCCAGACCAGAACAGCGCGCGGCACCTCCCCCTCCTGTTCCTTTGGACGCGTCGGCAGCTGCGGCGTGAACACATTCAGCACCAGACAGTCCTCGTCACCCACCAGACGACGCGTCAGTGGATCAAAGTGCACGCACACGCTGCCCTCTTTGGTGGCATCACGGATACAGCTCCACGGCTCAGGAGGCTGAGGCGCCTGTAAATACACGCGCGTATCACTGGATAATAAATACGATTTTGTCAAATGCTTTGAACATCATCTCTAGACCTCGAAACTCCTGATCTTGGGATTGTTCCTAGTGTCTGTATTCTTTCTACGATCTGCATATACCTGTAAGCAGGTAGGGGTTGTTCCAGTACTTTTCACAAAAAGCGGTCATGTCACTGATACAGCTGTACTTTTTGGAGTCAAAGTACTTCTCTAAATATGACGTTTACCATGTAGACCAGGGGTCGGCAACCTTTTTTGGTCGCGTGACAAAATCAACCAAAATGTGAGTATTAAAGAGACGTTTGGGTCAGAGATATTTTCGTATTAAAATAGTCTTTTAGTAAATAATAGGATATATTTTATTAAGAAAATAATTACAAACATTGTTGAATGAACTTTATTTATAAACGTTCTCTTCGATATCAATGGCTCCCCTGATGTTGAACTTGTGACGTCAGTTTATAGTTAGTCGTTATAAGACGAATACAAGCATCTGAATTTTCGGTAGTTAACCTGTTCCTGTTCTCGCTTAATATAAATTTCATTTGTGAAAATATTTGCTCACATTTATAAGTTGAACCGAATGTGGACAAAATGGCAAAGCCAATTTTTTTCAAAGATGAAAACTTCGTAGGAAGTGATGCCCAACATGTTGATATGATGAGAAGATGATTATCTTCTGTTTTTCTTTCAAATCTTTCCGCGATTTCTTAAATTTATCCGTCCATAACGTTGAACTTTTAAAATCAATCATTTCTAAACTAAAATTGTCAATTTTTAGATATTGAAAATACTGCAAATTTAAAACATTTTCTTCTATTTCCTTGGGCTTTATTATAAATATAACATTTCTCCATGCTTCTTAAAACTTTGAAACCGACTTTCATATTCACTTTTAATGACGAAAATCCAACTTTCGAACATATTTAGATTGCTTTCATCGACATTTGGTTTTTCATATTCCCTTTTTAATACGGGAAAGAAATGAAATTTTTTAGTTATGTCATTTTCAAATAATATCAATTTTGAAGTAAAACTATTCCATTCCTCATACATTTTCAAAATTGTGTGATTATTTCCTTGGAGTCGTATGTTGAAATCATTATAATGGTTCATTATGTCTGTTAAGAATAAAACTCTTAAAAACCATTGTTTATCATTGAGTTCGAGATCATTTTCACCGATTTCGTCAAGAAATATTTGTATATCATCAAAACACTCTACAAATCTATTAAGAACTTTGCCTCGACTTAACCATCGTATTTCAGAATGTAACAACAAAGCTCCATATTTCGATTCAATTTCCTCCGAAAAAGCTTAAAATTCCATTACATCCTTAAGTTGTTGCGTAGACGCCTTTGCAAATAAATTTTCTTCATGTATGATACAATGAAACGATAAAAGTGAGCGGCCAAGTTCATTTTCCATTAGTTTTACAAATCCAACAGTTTTTCCTCTCATACTTGGAGCACCATCAGTTGTTATAGAAAACAATTTACTTTTTAAATCCAATACTTGCCCATTTTTGAAATTTGTTAACTCTTGTACTTGACGAAAAATATCAGTGGCTTTAGTCGTGTCATTCATTAAAGCAACGCATAGTTCTTCATTGACATTCGAGCTATTTATTGATGCAAATCTAGTAATTATTGCAAGCCTACTAATACAATTTATATCGGTACTTTCATCAATTGCAATATTAATTATGTCACAAGATAACAAATCATTTTTGACCTGTTCATCAATATTTTTGGCCATATATTCAACGCTGGACTGTTCTAGCTGACAATGGCATTTCTTTGATTCTCTCAATTATTTGTTTTTTATTTGCGAAGTCATTAAATAAGTGTTCGGAACAATTTATGAATGCGTTTCTCAAAAACTCGCCGTCTGTAAATGGTTTTCCGTTGGTACCAATGCTTAGAGCTGCAACAAAGCTGGCAGATGTAGCGTGATTGTTGCTGCTTACAAAACTCTTTAAGAATTTATTTTGTTTTCCAAAATTTAATACACGTTTAGCAATGTTTTCAGATTTATCTTCATTTGCCATTTCACTCACATCTTTATGTTTTGAGGAAAGGTGTCGCTCAATATTGTAAGTCCTGGCGGTAATTATATCTGTACATAAAGTACATATCAATTTGTCACCATTTTCGATACACCCATACTTTTCTGTCCACAAATCTTGAAATATTTTTTTTGTTTGTTCATGGTAATTTTTTTAAATAATATTTATTTCACTAGGTAATAATTATTTAGCTGCGTAACTATAATTGCGTCACTAATTTTGTGCTACTGAACATGTGCTATAACTATAACTGAGACACAACTGAGAGAACGACACGCGCGTCCAATAATGATAAAATTTGTTCGGACAATGTCGCTGTATTCCGTCTACTATCATTACTGCAACTTTGTAATCGACATGGATCTTATATATTTATATACATCGAACTAAAATGTTCTTAGTATCTATTTTCAATTTTTATTATTCTCGAAATGTTTGTTTCATGTTTATGTTTTATAGTTTATTTATATATATTATACTTTATTTTTGGAACTAAAGTGGGTCACTTGAAATTATCAAATGGGTCACTCTGTGACCCTCGGGTCATAGGTTGCCGACCCCTGCTGTAGACCATCAGGAACCACATATATGACTATGCTCGGAAATTAAAAATCATGCTATTTTCACGATTTTGAAAACGCCATATCTCAACGACATTTGCTTCATTTAGTTGGTTCTCTCTAGTTTTGGATGGTCTCCGGGCGATGGACCTTATTTCCAGAGATTGGAACATTAAAATTACAAAACTTTTTTTTTTTTGACAATCATATTTAATTCTGTGATTTTGTTTCGTTGCCCAACTCGCAGATAATTGAACAGTTCTCTTTCCCTGCTTTTTCTGATGACAACTTTCTCTTTGACATAGCATTGGTACACCATGGAAACGGTTAGAACAGAATGTACTAGTTAATCTGCACTCGTAATCCCTCACATGTTGTTCTGTAATAAGCTATTTCTATGCTAAATGATGTCTTCAATACTATTCAAAAATTGAAAATTCTGGAAAACTACTCTCTATACTTTATGTTTAAAAGAAAGACACACTGCAGCTTATTGCTGTGATTTTCTTCTCCTATTATTTTGAACTCTGATCTTTTCTTCATATTGTATTAGCAGAAATTGAGTGTGATTTTGCAGACCTAATGCAAAATACTGTACTAGATTTTGAATATTTTTTTCATTGCATTAGAATAAAAACAAACTCAAGTCTAACATTCTTTTTACCAATCAAGCGTATTATTATCAATCACTGTGACATAGAAACTCAATCGTAACTAGTATTCCTTTGAATCTTTTGTCGCTAATTCGTCCTGGTCGTATCTTCCCCTTCTCAATCAAAAAATGGTAGACTCAAACCCCGCTTGTTGTTAGGGATCATTGGTACTAGTGCTCGCTAGTCAGAAATACGTGGCCTTAAGTTCCACTTTTATGATGGCCACGAAAGGAAAATTATAGGACAACATGTGGTCAAACTTGTTAACAGTTTACAGAAGGTCGTGACATTTTATTTTCCGAAAGAAAAAAAGATCCATCAAAAATTCACCAACAGCGGGTAATGGCACTGTAGGCAATATACTCATTTGATTTGTCTGTAATATAAATGAGCCTGCTCCTTAATTGTTACGTGGACAACGATGTGTTTAACAATGCAATACCGTGCTTTTTTCTCATTATGAACGCAATGAACGGCGTACTTTTCAGTAAACCGACACCCCCATTTTTTGGCTGCTGCGGTCACCAATTCCATATCCCTATGACTTCTGTCTACCTCAAAGTCACAGTGGTAAGAAACAATGTGGTGGAATTAAAAAATGCGATACTCCGACATCTTCGTAACATTCCTCCTGATATGTAAAGAGCCACTGAGAGCGCAAGAATCTATTGAACTTCCTTTCAGAAAATGGTGGACGCTACTTTCAACATGGTTTGTAACACGATTTAGAAATAATTAAAAACATTTTATTTCGATTTCTTCATGTGTTATTTTGTTCACAATATTGCAAACAGCGTCTTTGCCCGCTGGCTGTAAGCTTTTAAACGTTTTTCTGCGGAAAATAAAATCGTATGACCTCCTGTAAGTTATTTCAAAGTTTGATAACATTTTCGTCCAGTGGTTTATCTCAAAGTGGTTGATTATAAATGCCTTACATATCGAAAATTGGTTGAAAATTTATGAGGCATTTCTCAAACTTTATTCGAGTTGAACATTTTTCATCATTTTTCCTGTGTTTCATTTTAGCTGTTATTTAAATGAATTGTTGAGTTCTTTTTAAATCTCTCTGATGTAATTAAAATATTTTGTAAATAATGATGTACAAGATTTTCCTTCCTCACTTTCTTTCACGCATTGATAGAAGGAAATAACATATTGAATAAACGTAAACTTAATGTATATGAGGGAGGAGTGTCGGAGATACTCATATAGTCTATTCCAACGCATTTCAGTGATAAATGGTGAGCTCGATATTTTGAATAGACGTCGTGTGTATTAGTATTCTTATGTTCGTATAGTAATTTTGATTAAAAAAAGATTATACAAAAATGGTAAACATCTGATAAGACGCAAAATTATCTGTATCAGTAACATGACAAAGAGGTTAAGTGAGATGACGATAAAACTAGTCATTGCCGTTAGGATAAGAGGTCGTTCATTATCTATGAACTTCGATATAATGAACCTTAATTTGATAAAAAGTCCTGATAAATCACTCCAAAAGGCCACTTATATGTGGTGAGATGCAATTTCAAATGATTTTGTCTTAAATTTATTCTAAAATTCTGTGCTCAATTAATTTGTCGTGATATATAAAAAATACTTCACGACAAAAAACAACATATATACACGAAATATTTCACGACAAAAAAACAATAAATATTTCTTATATATTTAGAATAAAAAGACGTCTGAACCTTTTTCTTGCCGCGGGACAGGATTTTCAGTGCCAGGTCTACCAGAGTGAAACATATTCTTGTAAAATGTTTTTTATATTTTTAGCTTCGTCAAATCAACGACATTTACTTCTATAAAACCATTCACAATCTGTAAGGAATCGGTTGTATTTCTCTGAAGAGGCCACTACCCGATTCCAAATCGCTGTATCAGTTCGAGTAAAGAGTTAGATTCAGGGTATCGCTATGTAGTGTTTCTAGGACATAACTTTTTTAAATTTTATTTTTTATCGTGTCATACTTAACCAATGGCGGAACATAAGTCCCCGTAGCAAAGATAATATTTCGGAGATGTGCAGTTATCTTCCATTTTAACTATTTACCATTTCTTTAAAACACTAAGTAAATTCAAATTGTCATAAGTTCATACACGGTCATTCAAGGAAGCGTTGTCTGCCTTGTGAGAGCATGGAAAGGCAGAGCACGGTACATAATTAAATGAATAAATAAATACACTTTATACTATTGTCAATGTTTCAAAATAATGTGCACTAGGGAACGATTATGAAACAAGAAATTTCCTCTCGAACACAGCACGAAAATTTTCGGGCAGACCAATGTTTCAGATTATTGAATCGCTGTAAGCGGTTTTTGTCAAACGTGAAGTAATTGTTACTAAAACTTAAATAGTAGTTCGATACCTTGTAAGGTTGAAAATGCAAGGTTATTCAAAATGATGAGCAGTATTGTTGAGTGATGAAATAAAGTACCTTTTAAAAGTATATTTACCATAACTATTTAAAATGAAGGAAAACTCAAATATTTTCATTGTATTGCATTATATATTTTCTATAGAACTTCCTCGAATCACGCGAACAATGTCCAGATGATAGTCTAGATTTTGCCAAACTCGCTGTAGCACGTCTGGTAAATATGGGAATGGTAGTGATTCTTATCTCGTCTCATTTCAGAGATGAAGCCACTTTTCATATGAGTGGAAAAGTAAACTGACACAATATTCTTATTTGGGGTACTAAAAATCCCCCCTACACCATGGAACAGAACGAGATTATCCACAATTAAATGTGTTTTGTGTAATTTCAGAGGTGAAATTTGTCAGTTCTCTTTCACGTGGAAAAATACATTGAAGGGTAACGCATATCATGATGCTGTTTCCGCAATTAGAGGAAGACTCTTCGGTGCTCCTCCTCACTGGAAGATGTAACTGCGTAATATCCTAATCGTTGGATTAGCCGCGCCAGATTCAATGACAACGTGCTATGCATTAGATCTCCGAGATCATAGGACATCACATAGTGTGACTTTTTCTTGCAGGGATATGTTTAAGGCAATGCGCATCTGTCACTGCTATCACACAATTTGGACAACCTGAAAACAAACATATGTAATGCTTTGTTCTGAGTAACTCTAGATATGCTGCAGCGAGTTTGGCAATTACTAGACTATCGTCTAGATATTGTCCGCATGTCTCAAATAAATCATATAGAACATGTGTAATGCATAAATTGAAAATATTTGTTTCCCTTCATTAGTAGAGTTCTGGAGGGTGTACTTTAAAATACAGTACATCATTTTTAATAACCGTGTCTTTCTACGTTCGAGATCAGCTCGTTTCGGTTCTTTCTTTCCCATACCTTGAAGCGGAGGGAGCCGATTGGCGGTCGGGCGTAGGGAATGCCCTCGAAGCTGAGGAAGATCTTTCCGCCGGGTGTCATGCGGCGACGCCCGCGCAACGCGCCTTGGCGAATCGACACTGTCACGAAGCTGGGCATGGCTGCGAGGGCGGCGATGGCGGACGCTCGACGTTCTGCTAGACTACTCATCGTGGCGGCTGCTGTTCGCTCCGGGGATCACGTTATCTAACAGATGATAAGGCTAGCTCATCTGCTCTACCTGCGCAAAAATAATATTTCTTGTATCTCCAGTACATTTTTCACGTAATGCCAATGGAATGCATAGTCATCACATCTCAAGTTCACAAACAGCCCACGGAATCTCAACAGTAAGCTGTCTTTCACGTGGGAAGTGAGTGATTCCATCTAGCTTACCTACCTTTTGAACTTCACGGATCAATACATTCCGTTGAATTCTAAGTGATTATTTTAAAGATGAGTCATGAACCTTTGTCAAAAATGATCACAGAAATTTCAATTTAAAAAAAATGTAATGCAGTTACATTACAAAACTAAGATGCTTTTTTATTACAACAAAATTCTAATAATTTAATCAAGAACATTTATTCAATAGATGCAACAAATCTGAAGAGATCTTTATGTTTTCCTTGTCAAAAGCACTTGATTTGACATCAGTTATATCAGAGAAATCTTTTAAATTTTTCATCTCCCGATTCTCAAACTTTATTCGAAAAAGTTTAACAATATAATATTTATACCACAACAAAATGGTTTTTCAACAGAATATCAAATATTTCAATTAATATCCAGATTATTCTGCGAACCACCGCCAGTTGGCGATCGCAAATCCGGTTTGACGCGAACCCTCGCGAGTATTAGTACCTCACCATCGGTGAATCTAAGGAAAATCGTCCATAGTAAATAAATTTGTAAATCGTACAAGAGGTGAAAAAAAAAGTATAATTATTTGTATAAATTACATTTGTGTAATATATCTATATGAAAATTACACGGCTCAAAAATTAGCTACGAGGGTACTGGGTACGTTTTTGTAAGCGGTGACCAAACAGCAAAAGTTTGATTGTCGACCATTAAATCCGCCACTTACTACACGATATGTTCGTTTTCCCATCCAATAACAGTTGAATATCAAAATAAATCCTAAAACACCTTCATTAAAAGTAGAGACAAAACGTAATAAATATAATAAGAATAAGAATATCACTCCGGGGAATGTCATCCGCTACCACCCTCCCGACTTTCTAATAAAACGCTGCAAAGGAAAGATGCTTTCGCAGCATCAATGTCTTTTCGAACTGGATCAATGGCGTCATCTAACTCATTTTCGTCACGTGGTATCGAATCGTCTAGATCTTCAGACGAGGTTCGTTAAAGAAATGTTTGCGTACGGCATTTTTATTTGTCTGCTCGGTCGTACTCTGTATGTTTCTATCACTTCTCTCAACCTTTTTGTTTTTTCCCATTAGCATTTTCCGTTTTCAGTCTTTTCTCCTTCCGCGTTTTAAGAACATTTCTAAAACATTTCTTTAACTGTCCAAAAGTAGTTCGTGTTGCCACGTACCGTTATTTTGTTTTTTACCGAGCAAGTACAATATGGTGGGTGAACAACGGTTTGAGTCTTCAGCGAACTGTAACTTCAACGATATGAAAATGTTTGGAATATAATGTAAATTTTAGTGACGAACAACACCATGCCTCACACACACATCGAGCACTTTATTACGGACCCCTCCCCAATAATAAAAATTATCATCTTTGCGGGTACCCTTTTCCTTAATTTCATAATTATTGTTAATAATTGAAGATTACTGTTGGAAAAAGTAATTAATTGTAAATAGTTACATTATTGTTGAAAATAATTGTATAAGACCCAGACATTATTTTGAACATTATTTTTAGGCATTTAACACAGATTGACCCTAAAACCTTCAATAGACACGTGAAATCAACATCGATTTTTTTATCACCAATTTGGATCTAATGCCCAAAATGTGTTTTGTTCTTTGTTGATCCCCAGGGTACACGAACCCCGTCGCCATGGCCAGGGCAACACCGCCCCAAACAGGAGACCTGGTTGTCCTAATGTTGATACAACTGAATTATAACCAGCGTGTCCCATCAATGAGCCAATTAAAGAGAATTATTGAGAAAAGTTTTTTTTATCAAGTCACATTCTTACCCGGAACCATAGAGATATAGAAAGGAGACGAATCGACCTCCTACTTCCTGGCAAAGGTGGACCCAAAATCGTCACAGGAAAAAACATTGGTGTTCTATCTGTCTTAGGATTAGTGTTATTGGTATACGCGTAAGAAGGCAATTTTTACTCGTTTGGTCGATTGAAAAGAAATTTACGAATCAAAATGCCTTCCTGTTTTGCACCAGTAACTATCCAAAGGACATAAAAAGAAATAAGTTGGTAGGACAGAAGTATACAATTTTTTCTCGGCGCCTAACACGAGTTTTATTTATTTAATTCAAACCTTTGTAAAGAAAACGAAAAAATGTAATGAACCTTTGTTCATGATTATTTCTGCAAAAATTATTTCTCCAGTAATATAAGTATCTTGCTGTAGAGACGTGATTCATTATGTGTATAGATTTCAAGCAGTATTGCAAGGCAGGTTTCACAATATTTTGTGTGCTGCTTGCTTCCGTAAATATTAATTTTTCTCTCTTAACAAGTCATTGATACAATGACATAACATTGTTGTGAGCCAGCATCATTGAAATCATTATGTAAGAGTGTAAATTAAAATAATTCCCAATTTTAATAGGACAGTTAACTTCTTAACGAATGGAGAAGGGTAATTCCTCGTAAGGATAGAGTTTATAAATTAGGGAAGATTTCAACAAAGCGTAAGAAAAAGACTAATTGCACACCCCCAAAATCTAAATATTTTAGTTTTCCATTCACAAAATATGAAACAACTAAAAGTTTTACTTAGATTGGGAACGAAAAAATTTATCTATAAACATTTTCATGGCAGAAACTGTTTGTATGTGTATAGATAATTACAGCTTACTCGCAAATTCTCCGCAATGACAAGAGTTATTTCGTGTCTCGAGCTCAGGCAAATGCGCTCGCAGTGGTATCTGGTGGAACGGCCGAAAATGGTCCACTTAAAAAACGCCAATTCGTCTCCTTCCTATATCTCCTAATTTGCCCATGCACAGAACAAAGAATGAGTGGTAATTGCAACGATTCTCGCAAGGCGGCAGCACTATGCAGAACCGGGCATTTCTTCAGACTCAGATGCAATAAAGATAGGGTGTCATAACATAACCTATCTACCCTACATCCCAACATTATAATTTCCTCATGTAAATACAAGAAAAAAACATTGGCCCATAATTCTACTTACATTTCGACTTTTAATATTCATTCAATCTAGTCGATAAAGATAATTTCCAAGCTTTACCAAGCGCTCTTATCACACAAGAATATTACTTAAGCCATATGTTTTGTCTATTGATGTGACTGGAGTTTGATTCAATGTACAAAATATTTCTATTGCTTCTTTAAAAATTCGATTAGTCTTGAGCTAATTACCTAGTTTGTTTTAAAGTTCCAAATTTGGCTTCTTCTACCCAAGCCCAGATCATTTCTGGGGGAAGTAGGTAGCACTTATGAGAATAATCTAAGAACCGGAGTATATGTTCAGAGGAAGTGGGTTATTATCTATAATTTGTGGTCGGTCGAGGGTGTGCAGTAGTTTGACAAATATTATCACAAACCATATCCTGGAATGAATCTTGTCGAAGAATTAAGAGACATACCAATTTGCACGAAACGTCAAATAGTAAAATAGAAATAATTTGAACTTTGAAACTTTTTTTAAATTCATATTACGTATACGTTATTTTACGCGCATTCAATTGAATTCTTTTTTATATTCTGAAATTATTCTAATCCAAGTAGTTTTAACATACTTGGAACATTTGGAAAATGTGAGATCCAAATAATTGTCATTTGCAAAAGTGAGATTCATCTTAAGAGCTGCTGAGCTGCATTATAAAATGTAGATGATATTGTGTCAAACTAAGCAAGCTACTTTGCTTTCAGATAAGAAAAATATATTAGCACAAGTACCAAATTTATATTTTTTTAATCAAATCGAAAACATTTTTTTAGGATTCTGAATCTTCGGTATATTTAGGAATCGTCATTTTTTCTAGGGTAAAAATTGCACAAGTAAACTTCTAAATGAAATAGTCAATTTGGTACTATCAAATTCTTGTTTGAATTTCTTACACGTGACCAAGAAAAGACATGGCCTCCTGATGTGTGAAGCTGTTAGGTCCTAGCAATAAGTTTATTATATCTACATTAACATTATTTCATACTCGGTAAACTAATAGGTACAGCGCTGACATTGTAATCAAAAGGAGCGTCTTACCGCTTAAGGGTTTTGGAGTTATTGTTTCATTCGTACCTGGTTTGTTGTTCTCTTAAAGCGTTGGAACGGGATATCTTGGTTTTCTAGAGAAATTTTCCTGCGCTCATTTTGTGTCCTGCATTTTGACGACTTCTGTCACTGAAGTAGTGAAATAATCTTGATGGCTTCACATTTGGAAAGAAAGATTCACAGGTGGAAATGGCTAGCGGCCAGGCCGCTGCCCTTTTTTAACCCCATTTGAAGGAGTGTTGTCACTAGTTGTGACGCACGATCTACGCCACCTGCATTAAAGGCGGCCAACGATGATACCTAGGAAACTAGAAATATGTCTAAAATCCTTGAATTAATCCACTCCGAATTTTTGTGTAAAAAGGGTAGCACATGTCTATGACCGCGGGCTGCAGTTAAATTAGAACTGTATCTGCAATACTCAGTTGATTTAGCAATATTCTCTTTACATTTAGCAGGAATTTCCTCAATTTTAGGTGCAGTACTTACTAATAATTACTTTACTTACTAATACGTAAATTTAATCGCAAACATTTTCTTACTATCAACCATTGCAACTGCCTTGTTTTACGTGTTTTGTATTAAACATTAATTGTTGTTGTGGGATATGTTTCTCGCGTTTTCTAAAAATCTTAGAATAGTGCGCGCAAATGATTTTGAGATCTCATTATGCCCCGTCTCGCGGAGCTGTCAGCGCTGCAGTCAGCGCTGCAACACAAAGGACGGAGATATATGCTAGCAAAGAGTCACGCGTCACCCACGATACCAGTGACCAATCACGTAGTTTTCGTTAAATGTGAATTAGACGTTAAGTAGGTGTTGAATAAGAATTGTTTCGATAACAAGTGGATTACATAAAGTAGAAGTATAATTTACCATTTACGACGTTTTATCCCGTTACATTGTTAAAACTGACTTGTTCCAAGCACGAAGCTCCCGAACCGCGTGGCACCCGTAAATTACGTAATCAATTACGTAAATACAATGTACAATAGTTAAGGCAATACAATATTGAAATATTTCTAGGAAACTGTACCGAGATACGTTATTCAGTGTATAGGGCAGTGTTTTTCAGATGACAAGTCGATCAAATTTTTCCATTGATAAATTCTTTATTTTTTTAGGTAAAAATTTCAAACAGTGCATGAATACAATCCGTGAATCTTTCCAACTCTTCTTTTGATGTGACAAAACATAAATACCGAAGAGAGAACAATTAAATAATTTTTAAAGAATAACTTTTAAATTTAATAATACTTATGATAAGATAAGATATTGTTGACTTAAGACCGATGTACTAAAACAAATAAACCTAGGACAAAATTTTAAAGCTACAATTATATTGTTTTGTTATATTTATCACCACATATATAGGTATTATCCCTCATACATTTACTAGTCTCCTAGAATTTTTGTGTGAAAAGCATATTCATTTTTTTTTTTTCGCCATGGATTTCCCGCTGCGATATTTCTGATTTTTTACTTCTTTGCTGCCGCGTGGTAGAAAAGAATCGAAGCGAAAAATGAAGGAAAATATTTTTTTCATATATTTATAACTCTCTAAAACTATGTGCGAACGTTAATAAAGTGAAACATCTACAACAAATAGAATAATTGGCCTTATTTGTATTACTGTTGAGTATTGATTCAAAATTTTCTTTTCAATTATTTTAAATGAACCTTTGATCATATATGCTATTTTTTTTGCTGTTACTCTTAAAATAATCTTTATATTAATCGAAAGTAATGAGTTATATTATTACATCTACAACAATTTTCACATCATCTTCGATCTTCGCTCGGATCCTGTCCGTGGATCCTTCTTGTAGCTTTGTACAGGGTCCGGCATATGATATACAGTTTTTGAACATCAAAAATGTTGTACTGACTGACGCCGCTTACGTCTTGTGTATTTGAGTAGAATGCCATTGAGCGAAGTGGTGAACGTCTCGTATTTCGGTCAGATACATATTTCAAAAATGGTGATTCCGTGATTGTGACGCAGCGGCAACTCAGTAATCATTACGGCGTAAGTCGACATGGAAGAGTTCCGAATGAGAAAATTACATATTTTTTCCGTGTACCTACATATAGTTATCAGAAAACTATATTGTTATGTCATACGCAATTTCCAACAGTGCGGTCCTGTGTTAAAACGGTAGACCTCCAAGCGTTCGGACATCCAAGAACATCGCAACAGGCAAACATCAGGGCGATACAACCTTCAAAAGTCGTTAAGGGTGCAGTGTTATACGGTAAACGTTAATGTCATACATGGTTTTGTACGATGGTATAATAATATGCTGTCCAGGATCTATGATCCACCTTCTATTGATGTTAAAAAAGGGTGTATTACTCTGCCATATACTGTATATTGAAACCAGCCAACGTGGTCCAATTAATCTTGCACACCCTCAGGAACACTGTTCTGTGATTCCTCTCCTATGTAGAGTACTGACTCATCCGTAGAGCACGGTGGTTGAAAATTTCCCCTTGCGCTTCCAAAAGTCGATGGCTCGAACTCTGTATTCACCTCTGACAGCATCTTCCGCGGAGATTGCTGAAGGAGCGCGTGGTGCGTATTGGAAGCTGAGCAAACGCAGGGACGGAGGATTGACACGCTGCCAATCACCATCGCATACGGCGCTGCGTCGGCGCCACTGCACCTCGTACTCCAACACGCACCTGGCAAATAATCAACATACAATTACAACCCACATAGGAATATTTTATCTTTATGGATTGTTTTTTTTATGACAGGTTTAGGCCATGAAACATGCTCTTTCACCTAACCGTGACGGGGGAGGGGAGGAGAGATGTTGAGTTGTCGGGGAACATAAGCAACCGAACCGACATTTGTCTGGAGAAAGTAGGGGTATGCCAACTGAAAACCTCGCCTTGTTCGGCCGACTAAGTTTTGCTATATAGAGGAGGCAAATACTTTACCACTAGACTACAGCTGATGATGCACGATAAATTTCAGAATTTGTGGTTTCATGGTGAAGAACACTATTTAAATACTGATGTCGGGAATAAGACTTATCAACGATTGACTTGGTTACATTTACGATATGGAGCGTGTTTGGCGCTCATGAGTGTATCCTTAAAATAAGTTTGGCTAATGTGCAGTTTATTTGGAGACCGGTCGCACTCTTTTCCGAACTATACACGAAATGAGGTTTGTCACTTTTGTTGTACCTGGCCGATGCACTACGTAGGTGCAGATAATGCGATGCGATGCGACAGATGCTTTGCGACAGACAGTCTGGCGATGCTTTGTTTTTGCCTTTAAATCATGACCTCGAGGAACGAGGTGACTTATCCCATCTAATAGGGCATAAAAAATCATAAAAATTGGTCACCGGAATCTCAACAGTAAGCTGCCTCTGACGTGTGAAATGAGCGAGTCCATCTACCATACCAAGATAATTCCGAGTGAAGGATTAGTACTTCACCAGTGCAGAATCTAAGGCAAATGGCCCACAGTTATATAATCGTAGATTGTAGAAGTGAAACAATCGTAGAAACCATAATTTTATTAGAAATTACATTCATAGAATCTATTTGATATCACTGCTCAAAATTTGGCTTCGAGGTTTCTGGATACATTATGTGAGAGGGACCCAGATGGCAAATACCCTACCCTCAATCAGGGGTCAGTAGAGTACATAATCGTACAAAAAAAATCAACACTTTTTTCAACTTATATATTTAGTAAGTTTACTTAGCAGCTCGTAAATAAACATTAAGATTATTCATTAATAAAGAAATAAGACAATGTTTCACTGTACAGTTTTTAAAATCACTCTAGCAAACCAAAAATTCAATCAAGTACTGCAATTTTAGATCTTCCACAAATAAATTTTATTGATTATTTTTTATCGACTGTTTATAATTAATAATAATTTATCCTTATGAAGTCTTTGCGTGTCAATAACTAGACACATTTCGACAAGTGTCAATTTTGGAGGTTCCCCTAAACACCTAATTTATTTGGGTCCAATGCAAACCCCACTTCTGTCTTGCCCCCGTTTCGGCAGCACTGATCATATACCAACCTCTCTTTGACGTCTTCGTCGCTCCATAACAGCAGCACTTCACCTCGCGTGACATTGAAAGCGATGAGCCGCGAGGGGGCGCCTGGTGCGGAGGAGGCGGAAGTTGGAGGCTCACACACTTGCAGCAACGCAACAGCAGCGGATGGCGGCAACGTAATGACCACTGTGCTGCCGTTACGATTGATATCTGTGAGTGTGGGAGGAACGGCGAGGCGGGGAACAGCAACAGCACGCATAGCCTCCCTCAAAGACGCCGAAGGCTCTACCGGAGATCCTCCGCGTTCCCATATTGCGGAAGGATTTGTTGTCACGCAATCCACCTGCCATACTGCGGCTAAGGAACCTGAAAGAGATAAACAGCTCTAGCAAAAATGATCAATGGTGTGCCTATCTGTTACCGCCAAACGGCTATTGGCAATCACTTGAAATGAATGGTCGTTTGGCGTTAACAAATGACCACTCAATGTCCATCTTTACTAGAGAGATTATTCGAGAACAATTCTTGGTACAGTGCGAACGCTCCTTTCTGCGCGCATGGCCTTCTGTAGTAGCCTTTGGGTGAGAGGGGTAGTGGGGATACTTTTCTTAAAACTATGAGAATAAATAAGACATATCTTAGTTCGCACTTGTGTATAATAAAAGCTGGATGTACGAAATTAAACTTGTTTTATCCTGCATTGAATGATATGAGGCAAAAAGTGTCGGAAATGTATGTATTTGGGCAAGTACCAGCAGGGGCTAGCGCTCAAGGGGCTGGATCAAATTGAACATCACTGACAGACACATGCAGGCAGTAGCGGCAATTGGGAATCAAAAGAGGGTGGGGGGACAAAAAATTTACAATTTTCATTTACATGACTTTTCTGCATATTTCCATGGAGTACTTTTAAATAATGAAATAAATCAAAGGATACACAATTGGTGACCACCACATCATGGATGGTGTAATTCTCAGTTTTAGTCCCCCCCACACACACACACCACTAATCACCGCCTCTACATGGAGGCAAGGAGCGAGGTATCTAAGAAACCTGTAAAACAGTTCCTCGGCCTATTTATGTACTTTTAGATTTCGACATCTGATCAATTATGCAAATCAATTTTTCGTCACAATGGAATCTATTTACAGTAAATAGGTTGGATGGTTCTGAAAATGAAATGCCAGCTCTTTGTTGAAAATATGGTACGCAACATTCATTCACGCAAGGCTCGGTTGCCGCTCGGTTGTCCTCTTGATTTGAAATACGGCCACTTAGTTTGATGGGGGCAAAAGGAAGATGAAACGCGTGTCCCGGGCGTCAAGGAGCCAAGTGCGCCAAATAGGATATAAAAATATTTTTTCTGATAAACTCGTGTGACGGTAAAAAACTAACCGTTAGTAAGGGATAGGTAGCGCTGGAATCATTGTATCGCTTTCGTACAAAGATCACTTTTTTATCTAAAAGAAAAATTTATATCTTAAATAGGTCGAAGCTACTTTTGTTCACGACGATAGCAACTTTAAGGTTAATAAATAACGATAAAGGTTTATTTACAAACTAACGGCATAAAAACGAACCTGTCATTATTGTTATAATAACATTTTCTGGGTGTATATCAACTGGCACTGAGAATTATAGCAAGTTTTTTTATTATATTATCTCGTTTTCATTCAGTGGTTCCCGTGCTCATTGTTCCTGTGTGATTGTGTCACCCCAAGACTTGTATCACATGTCAAGAGTGAACCAATTCAATAAGAAAGCTTAAATACAATGTTTTAGTCATACTAAAACCAATTATGTAAGGTAAAAGAGCGATTTTCTAGTTTTAATTTAAATATTAAAATTTCTCTTATCTGCAATTAAACATTCCAATCTTGCAAAAGAACTGTCTGTGTGTGTCTCTTTAGGTGAGGAACGATTCACATTTTTCGTTAGTCCTCTTAAATCATTCAGCTTGAACAATTCGTTATGCATTAATATTATTTTGTCGTCGCGTCATATTATATATCGAGGTTCGGTATTGATAATATACACATTATTGTACCAAGAAGATGTACTCATACTACTTAATTGGATAGCAATACTAGCAGGTCGCAATCTCAATGTGATATATTGATAATATACACATTATTGTACCAAGAAGATGTACTCATACTACTTAATTGGATAGCAATACTACGTCTTCTTTATACAATTTTTATTAATACTTTAGATATTTCCTTCGAGTGCCCCCGGTAAGGTCGCAATCTCAATGTGAGACCCCATTTTACCGCACAGTTTGCACAGCTATTCTATGGCCTTCAGCTGCATTAATTATATGGCCCATTGGTGAATTTACATAGACAAACCTAAGGGCAAGCAATTGCCTTCTCATTCATAAGCTAGTACTGTGTTTGATTTCAATAGGCATACAATATTAAATAAATTTTTTATAAACAGTTGAGTATTTTTTCTCAATTACATTTTTCTTCGGGGAAGGGGGAGCATCATAATGAGGTCGTGCCTAGCGGTGCAGAAAAGTTAAAACTGCTAATGCTGAATCCTTTGTGGGTTTCACAATCTTAAGAGGTTCGCATAATTTGTAACAGAGACAAGTGAGTTCCGGTGAATCTTTTCTCATCAGTTGAATTTCGTGTCTCAGTCTGTATTTGCGTTTCACATCAAAATGTTTCGCTCATTTCTTTTTAGAATCAAGAATTGTAAATATTTTTAGCTTTTAGATATAAAGCGTAAAAAGAAGCCACACGCTGTAAATTTTAAGCGAACGAAAAACTCGATATGTGAAATTTTCTATTAATTTGGAATTTACACATCAATATTTTTCTCACACAGCCAAAATGTCGCCCCCAAGTTTTGGTGCCCCGTACAAATGTCCAGGTTGCCCACCCCTAGAGCGGACCCTGCTTGGTGTCATTTTCTCTCCTACTGGTGACATTTCCGGACATGTGTTCCTATGTGATTCTGGTTCTTATTATTGTGCTCTATCGCCCTTTCATTTTTTACGTGGAGTTCTGAGAGACTCTATGTACAATAAACTAGTATTAATCTGCACCAAAAAAATATAAATCAGCAGGTCTTTAAGTCCAAGAGCACTTTACGGTTACTATTAAAAATATTCACTTACATAGTAAATAATATTGTTAGCAGAAGAATGTGCAGAGTAAGATAATTATATCATGAAACTGAGGTTTTGTCGTTTTCGAACTTCGCTCTTCAAGTATTTGTGCGTAACTATTGTTTTTATCTTATCTCCTATTGTATTCCTATGTAGGTTTACTAGCATTACTAATCATCCACAAAACAAATTTGAAATCGTTTCTCACAACGAGAGAAAGGATCTGCGCTTTGTATGTTTGAAGTCTACGTATCGACTAACAGCTGTATAAATAGCTGAACTAGTAAACGTCGACATATATGACCTGAAGAAGTATGGTTATAATCTACATGTTGCTCTGAGAGGAATTAATGCCGATTACAAATTCATTAAAAAGTTATTTTAAAAAAACTGAACAAAAATATATTAATTCCCACGTATAAACGGAGTCTAAAAATATCCTTTGTTTCAAGAAACCTATTTTTCAGTTTATTAGCAGACAAAATATTTTTAGGGATGATGTTTGTATTCTTGGGTTTATCTTTATAAGTGACTAACTTTTGTCTGGAGTGCCTGAAATCTTAATGTGTTGATGCTGCAGGTAGCACAATACGCCAGGCACCGCACGGAATTACTTCTAGTCAAACTAATATCATACACAATCGAACGAAATATATTCAATTAGTTTTTTTCAGATTTTACGTATATATTTTCAGTAATTCGCAATATAAGGTATTACATCCGTCAGGGCGACTAGGCTCATATACCTCAAAATGTTTCAAATGACAGTTCGAACTGCTGGTTATCCAACGCCGATGAATTTTTATAACCTTACGTCGCAAAATTTTGAATTTTTTGACTATGAGCTTATACAGAGAAACTTGCGTGGGCTGAAGTTTTTTAAATCAGCTTTACACTGAAAAAATAAGCAAACTAAAATACAGCAAATAAAAGAAGGAACGCAATTAAGATTTTCATACCTTGAGTGGCATTTAAAAGAATACTTTAACAAAAAGAACGAAAAAAACTTGTGGAAACGTCAGCTGTATCACGTGACTGAAGATAATATGATTCTTGGCAAAGAGTCAAACGAATCTATGATATTTATAATCGTGTTTTAAATTCTGGAAATAATTGTCCTCGTCCAACTGTAAAAAACAATTGTGAATTATTAATTAATAAATGTGAACTCCGTTGGTGTATATTTCCCGAGTTTCATGATTAGTTTACAATGTGACTTCAGTCAACGTAGATATTAATGTCTTCATATGAAGTGTTTGTTATCCTGGTGCATATTGTATTCAGGTACCTATCGCATGCAACAAAGACTCTCTGGATTCAGTTTTGACTTAAATATTATCTAATGTTTATTGGGTAACTATTTGTTGCAATTATTTGATAATATTATCAATGTCAATGATACCTCACATACATCATATTTCGATATTTGCTGTTAAGCAATGGTATCGCGCAAAATAAGAGTTATTTCCTTGTGTATCGTTGTTATTCAGAATAAAGAAATATCTTATAGCAAAATAATTCTCACCATGATTTTGACACAAAAAATGTTTAGTAATTTCTCTCGGAAGTTCTTTGTCTTTCCGGAAAATGTTTCTCCAACACGTTTTTAAAGTGTAAAAAATAAGCAGATGAAGAGTTGAAGAATAGAAAAAAATACACACTTCATTTAGATAGGGTATAATCCAACGAGTAATATTCTCAAGTATTTTAATGGGATGGTTTCTCTTCCATCCGCGTAAAATAAATCGAAAGCAATTCAGTCAGCTTAATAACGCGTATGTGGAATTTTCGAAAACTATATTACTAACTCCTCTAAATTTTCTGAGAAAAGTATAACTATATGCAGCAAAAATAAGGTACACAACAGTGTTAAACTTCACATAAATCTTGGAGAAACAAATTATCAATCCTGGTTTATAGAACAAAATCCTTCAATGTTCATATTTCTTCCGTGCACCCTACACTTGGAGAAGATATTTGTTAACTTTCGGTCAGGTGAAAATGGCGAAAAACCGGGAATCGAACCTGGAACTCCTGCTTTGATCGCAGGGGTGTTAACCACTACACCACCCGTTCGCCTTTCACTTGACCGAAAGTGATAGTGTAGATAATAGTGATCTTTGTAACCAGACTGAGGTAACTCAACACGGACAAGGAATTACAGAAACACCTGCAAATGATACTACAAGGAGGACCAGAATAAATAAACAACCCTGGAGTAGAGAAGAAATGAAAGAAATCCTTTGGTGCTACCTTTTCCTGGAAAGAGGTGGGGTGACCAATCAAGCACGTGTTTTTGAGCTCTGAAGATCTCGAAACCCTCAAAGCAGAACAAGTATAACACCCATACTGTTGGCAAATCAAAGATATGTTATGAAAAACAATAAAGTGACAGCAGTTGAAATAGAAGAAATCAAGAAGGGTATAGATGAAGCAATCGAAAACAGAGCTGATAAGAATGTTAATCAAGAGACAATGCAGTAACATCAATTGACAATCCATTCAGAAAGTCCACAAGCCAAACCAATAGATAATTAAGAAGAAAACAATGAAATAGAAGAGAACACAGAACAAGTATTGTACACAGTTAAGCAAATCCCAATAGAAGAAAGGAATAGGTTCAATAAGTTACCATATAATAAGAAGGTAGAATCAAATCAAGCAATGCATAATATGATGCAGAAAGCTGAACCAGGCAACATAATGGAATTAAATGAAATAATGTATGCAACAGCTAAATGTCACAGATTGAATAACACAATATACGCCCAGAAATCATTAGGTAAATCATAAAAATTTTGTAACACCAGTGTGGAAACATAGATTACAACAAAGTTATAAGGCTACAGAAAGAATTGTCCCTCCTCTCAGAAAATACATTTTTTGGCGGAGCTTTAAAAGCTCGCCAACAGCAAGGTTATTAGAACCTATGCAGGTGGCAAAATATGCAGTTTCGTACCATGGAGAAGAGTCATAGTGACTCTTCCCCGTGTGTGGAACTCGTCGAATATCTCGACCATACCCAGTAAAAAATCCTCCTGAATTCAACAAATATCTAAATACAAAGATAAAAGAAAACAGCTGCCCAATACATTATATCGTAAAAAAGAAAAAAATTCTAAAATTACATTTTCTAATTACACAAACGAAGGGTGAAAGGAAAGAAGACAGGAAAGAGGAAAAAAGAATGCAAATTTAAACCCTCCCGAGGGAGGAGGAGGGTTGTGGGAGGAGCCTCGATCTACTCATAAAATTCAATAGTTTATTAACATTAACCGTTTCATTTCCGAAAATTGTTGGTAAATCAGTAGCCAGACCAATTTCTCTCCGTATACTCGAGTATCTTCTGCAATCAGTTAGTAGGGGACGCACTGTCAGGAAAGAGCAACACTCCTCAAAAAAGTGTTCATCATCAAGTAGTAAGAGATACCGATAAGAGAGGACAATGTCCTATGCGCATGCGGGTCAGCAGGACCTTGTCGCGCCGGACTGACCTACAAGAACTGCTCCGTGACTTAACAGAAGACTTGATAAGTCGGAGCTTATTCCCTTCAACACCCAACCACTCATTGTTCCATTCACTTATAATCCGTGTCTTGATGGAATTTAGGAGATACCTTTTTGGAATCGTAAAGAAATCCACGCGATTATTGAGACATGCCGTCTTCGCGGAAACGTCTGCTTCCTCATTTCCTCTGATTCCCACGTGTCCGGGAATCCAGCAAAACATTGTGTTCTTTCCATCACATTGGAGCGAGAAAAGTAAATCCTGCATGTTCCGGATCAGCTTATCAGATGGAGATATAGTCTGGATTGCTTGAAGGGCACTTACAGAGTCAGAACAAATCAGGAAATGTGATCCTCGGGAGCACTTTGTTGATCGCAATGATCTCAATATGGCGTAGCACTCAGCGGTGTAAACACTGGACAGGTTGCCTAGACGGTAGCCACAGGTCTCACGGCGAAAAACCACGGAGTAGCCGACGCCATCAGCCTGCTTGGATCCGTCGGTAATATGGACACGGTGTTTGTCGAGGAATAGGTGAAAGTATAACCTCAACATCGGAGCTGGAGTGTTCTTCTTGTCACGATGCAAAAGATCGGAATTAATCTTCGGCTTGTGCAAAGCTCAAGGGGAAGTCTTGCTGAAACCTTGATTTAAGACATTTGGTGTGCGCATATTCAAGGTTTCCTTAATTTGTTCACAGGGATATCCAAAAGGTTTGGTTGCTCTCAGTCTGTTGTTGTAGGAACGGATGGACGAAGAGGAAGGATGAAACACCGCGTTGTGCACCAGATTGTCGGGTAAAGTTGGCACGTGGCAAAAGTGTCGTAACATGAGGAGTTGCCGCCGCAGGTAAAGAGATGGTTCGCCACTCTCGGCATACAAACTCGGAATGGGACTAGTGCGGTAGGTTCCCGTAACTAGTCAGACTCCTGCATGGTGGACACTATCCAACTTCTTTAAATAGCTTGCACGAGCAGAGCTATATACAACGCAGCCATAATCGAGCCGATATCTTATGAACACTCGATAAAACTGGTGCAAGGTGAAGCGATCAGCGATCCATTCCCTGCTACTCAGGCACTTCAATAAATTCAGGGACTTTCATGGTCTTGCTCTTAGGTCTGTCAGATGTTCAATCCAATTCAGTCTCTGATCAAAGATTAGACCTAAGAATTTTACAGAAGGATAGAATTTTAGAACATTGTTCCCCAGGGCGACGTGAGGTTCTGCTAGAAGGCTTGGTCCCTTACTGAAAAGAATACAGCGTGTTTTTTTCAGCAAGGAAACGAAACCCAGTCGTCTTCGACCAGTGGTATAATCTATTGTGAACAAGTTGCATTTGTCGCTCCGCACCTGTGACACTCTGTGATGAACAAAAGATAGCATATTCGTCTATAAAAAGAGAGTTTGGGACAGGATTCTTTACCGCAGATGTTATACTGTTTATGGCCACTGCAAATAAAGTCACAGGACTGAGCCCTGAGGAACACCGTTCTCTTGAAGGAGATCCGAGGTGTCTCTTCCAATTCGGTACCGGAAGAAACGCTGATCCAAAAAGGACTGTAGCATCCGAGGAGGACGTCCTCTAAACCCCCAGTCATAGAGTTGTTTTAAAATACCATGACGCCATGTAGTATCATAAGCCCTCTCGATGTCAAAGAATATTCCGACATGTTGTCTTCGGACGAAAGCATCTTGAATTGCCGTTTCTAGGAGAAGTAAGTTGTCCAGGGTGAAATGGAACTTCCTGAAACCACACTGAGATCGACTCAGCAAGTTATGCCTTTCAAGATACCAGACGAGACGACGGTTGATAATTCTCTCTAGTTTTAACGACGCAACTCGTCAAGGCAATGTTTCGATAACTACTGATGGCCGTTTTGTCCTTTCCTGGTTTTAGTAAAGGGATAAGCGTTGCTTCCTTCCAGGAATTAGGGAATACTCCCTCGGACCATGAAAGATTAAAGATATCCAAAAGGTATTCTTTCGATTCGAGACTGAGTTGTCTGAGCATTTGAATGTGAATGGAATCAGGGCCAGGCATAGTGTCGTGGACTGTCAGTAGAGCTGACTCAAGTTCCCACATAGAGAAGGAAGAGTTGCAGGGTTCCCAGTTGGTGGAACGAAAGTCAAACGATGTGCTCTCTGCTATTTCCCTTTTTCTCGCGAAATCAGGATCGCAGTTTGCTGTAGATGTTATGTCAGCAAAGTATTCAGCCATCACCGTTGCCATTTCTCTGTTGTTGGCGAGAAGCTTACCCTGATAATTGAGTGAAGATATATAGAACGCACGGTCATAGCTGGTACGCTGTGAATTTTGACTGCTATAGCCTGGATTTGAGTTTGTAGGAGAACAGGTGAGCAGAGGATTGTGTTTCTAACAAACACGGCAACTCTACCTCTTGCTCGATCTCCCGTGGTGTCGTCATATCTGAAGCTGCTGTATCCTCGCAAAGAGGGTGCGTGTTCTGGTAAAATGTGTGTCTCTTACAGGCAAATACAGATCGGATTACGACGCGCTAAGAGTTGTAACTCTTCACGTTGAGTTCTATAGCCATTAAGGTTCCGCTTAATTATGGATGCCATCACTTTTTGGAACTTACTGGATCAGGCTCGTGAATGTGCAGTTCCGCGTCACTGTCGGACAAAGCACAATGTGACTCGGAGGAAGTTAGTATAGAGACGTTCTTTTTACGTCTTTGCGACTTTTTTGACGATGTTGTTTTCAGAAATTCTACAAGGTTCAGGGGTTTTAGTCCTATAACCTTGCTTTGTCTTAGCCTCTGTCTTGGTTGTTACCGCGGTAGGTTTACTTTATGTTTCCTATGTAGTAGTGGGGTGTAGGTCGATTTTTAGGATTAAGAGGAACGGCTGGAACATCTTTTTTTCCGCATTTGCACCTACATGTGCACGACGTTGTCGTAGACATGTCAGTGAAATCGGCTTGTACGGATACAGTCTTCATTATTTTAGGAGTCTTCGCTGCGGTGGAATAACTGGTAGAAAATACAGGGTATAAAAACCTATATTTCTTGCGTGCTTCACTGTACAGGATCTTCTCCATTATCTTGATCTCCTGCACTTTTTTTCCTTCAAGAAAGGCGACGCACTCCCTGCTCCACACCGGGTAGCTTCCTGTGCAATTAATGCACTTTGCAGGCCCCGGGCATGAAACGCCGGGTTCGTGTGCCTCCTTTCCTCACTTCCCGCATGTATCCCGGCCCTTACAGGATGTTGTGGTATGTCCAAATCTCTGACACTTAAAACAGCGCAGAGGATTTGGAATAAAGGGACGCACTGGCAGGTTGAGCCATCCAGCTTTGAGATCTTTCGAAAGCTGAGGACAGTCAAATGGCACGATGAAGGAACTGGTCTTCTGCGGAACACTATTAACCTTCCTCATGAGTTGACTGACCTCAACCACGGGGTAAGCCTCCCATTCTGCAACAAGTTCGTCAGTTGCCATTTCCATAATGTCCCTGCAACTTGCGACCCCCTTGCTGCGACTAAGCGCAGCATGGAGCTCGCACTTCACAGGGGAACTCTCTCGACAAGGTTCACTTTAAATGTGCCAACGCTTGCTTGTTGGTTTTTGTTTCCAACAGCATTACGCAGCCTCTTAATAGATTTCAGCGTTCCAACTAAACCCTGTAATCCTTTGTAAATATAGAACGGGGATACTTTCTCAGGTGTCCCGTCTCTATGTGTCATTATGACGAAAACATTCTCATGAGAAATGTTCTGTTTCTTTACTGTTTTTGTTTCTGAAGCGGGAGGGCTGCGAACCCTCGGTCGCTTCGAAGACGTTTGGATGAAATACTCACATTGCGGAACACCCACTCCGCAAAGCAGGGGAATCGAAGCATGTGTCATCTGGTCTCACGAGTTCGGAGGAAATAAATGTCTGGTGACGTGGAGCCCCAGCATCACAACACTAAGCCTTATTCAGCTGAAGTGCGGCAGTTGCTCCAGAGGTTGTCCGCTAGCGAGAGTTTGTCCTCAACATCCATTTACCTCATTGGCGCGTAACACACCTTGAGGTTGAGGGTTTTTTTTATAGAGGTTTAATAATTCCTCGCGACCCGGCCAATGAAGGCAACTCCGCCCTTTGTAACACGTAACTTTCCACCATCGCGCCAATGGTGGTCGCTGAAGCACGCCCAATGCTTACGGTGTCCGATGACTGGTGGTGCAGTCCCCAGCTCGGGGTCGTGGGTTCGCCAAACCCATACTCGAAACTGAGCCCCTTGCGGGGCAGAAAATACAGAAAATTATCAAGAAAAACAGATGGAAAGTAACTCAAATTGAGCGGAAATATAATATAAATCTGAAAACTGACGAAGAAACACTAATAGAACAACTAAAGCAAAAGATCATAGGTACAAGTACAAAATTCCATAGATATGAAAATCGTAAAAATAAATTTATTCAAAACAAACTATTCCAAGAAAATCAAGGAAAGTTCTACAAAAGTTCTACTAAATGAAAAGAAGAGCAGCAAACTAGAAGAATACCTTACAAATGATGAAATGAGAGAATACTGGAAGGGAATCTGGGAGAGGAAGGATACATATAATAAAGATGCTGGATGGATTGAGAAACAGGCAGAGAAAATGGAAATTCCAGAAACCATGGAGTTGTCACCAATTACTGAACAAGAAATAAGAAACAGCACAGGTAAACTGTCAAACTGAAAATTGACAAAATTAGTAACTACTGGTTGAAATATTTAACATCCGCACACCACTATTTGGACAAGTTTTACAACGAAATAATAGAAAATCCTAAAAATTGCCCAACATGGCTATGTGATGGTTTGACTTATTTGATTTCAAAAGGAAAAAATACCAAAGATCCAAAGAACTATAGACCAATAACCTGCCTACCTACCACATACAAGAACTTAACATCTATAATGGCATGTAGAATAGAGACACATCTAGTGCAGTACCAAATAATGCCCAAAGAACAAAAAGGATGTGTGAAGGGTTCAATGGGTTGCAAAGACCAACTGTTCATATCACAGGCTATTACAGAAGACTGTAAATAAAAAAAGAACTTAAACATTGCATGGATAGATTATCATAAAGCATACGACAGTATACCACACTCACGGATTAACAAATCACTTAAAATGATAAAAGTCAATGAAAAATTAGTATCATTCTATGAAAATAATATAATAATCAAACAATACAACATTACTACTACGACCTAATATAATAGCGAAAAATGTTGAAATCCGTAATGGCATCTTCCCAGGATATGCACTATCACCATTACTCTTCTGTATAGCTCTCATTCCTCTTACAAGAGAACTAAAAACAAGTAAATTAGGATATACTCTCAACAAATTAAAATAAACCACCTATCGTACATGGATGATTTACAATTACTTGCAAAATCCGAGAAATGGATGGAAACAGAAATAAAAACAATCAAGGTAATGAGTGAGGTCATTGGTATGAAGTTCGGAAAGGAAAAATGCTCAACCGTAACTTTAAAACGTGGAGAATTGTACAATACTTCAGAAACAGATTTCAACACTTCTACAAACATTAAACAATTAGAACCAGAATACTTGTACAAATATTTCGAAATAGAAGAAAGTGATGGTATTGATTATAATCAAATGAAAAACAGATTGAAAACAGAATATATTTGAAGAACTAGAAAAACAAGTTTTAATGCAAAACACAAAGTCACATCAAATAATTCTTATGCAGTACCAGTTCTGCAATACAGCTTCGGAGTAATCAATTGGCGACTAGAAGAATTGAGGCAAATTGTTAGGAAAACTAGAAAATTGCTAACTCTACAAGGACACCATCACCCAAAGGCTGATATTGATTTGTTCCAAGAAAGAAAGGAGGACGGGGTTTAATATAAATAGAAACAACATACAAAATAGCAATTTGAAAACTCCACAATTATATCTACAAAAGTATCTATGACCCTTATCTCAGACTCTTAAAGAAGTGTGACCAACAAAGAAATAATATAAATTCAATTAAGAAAAATGCATTAAAATATAGAAAATCCATACAAACAAAAGACCAAGCTGTTGAATAGATCTTAATTGATGACAATTAAATTTCAGGGAAAAAATCACAATTGTTGACGAACGGAGAAGTAAATCTATGCATCGACATTCAATACGCAAGATGGAAGACAAATTGATAGACAGAGAAAAATCATTAAACTGATTGACAGCAGGTCATCTCAAGGGAGAAACGGAGAGCCTCCTGGTAGCAGCACAGGAGCAGGTTAACAAAACAAGATATTTTAGGAAACACATTTTGAAAGAAAAGAGAGATAATAAATACTATATAGATAGGTGTGCCAACGGTATGAAGAAACAATAGACCATATAGTTTCTGGCTGCCCAATACTGGTAAAAATTAATACATACGCCACCATGATCAAGTTTTGCAAAATTGTTCACTACAGAATCTGTAAAAAATACAAGAAAGATGTAACCGACAAGTGGTATGAACATAACTCACAACCAGTTACGACCAAAGAAGACATAACTATCATTTGGTACTAGCAAGTAGTAACTGATAGATCAGTAGCTGCTAGCAAACCTGATATTATAGTGCGAAACAATAAAGACAAAACATGTCGATTAATAGATATTGCAGTGCCCAAATATATGAACATCTCACAAAAAGAAGCTGAAAAAATAATAAAATACACAGACTTAAAAATAGAAATTCAGAGAATGTGGAAAACAAAAACAATCATCATACCAGTAGTAATACGGACATGAGAAACTATCAATAAAACAATAGAACAATATATACAGAAAATACCAGGAAATCGAAGTCTAAATGAAATTTAAAAAACAGCTCCACTGGAAACTGCCCATATCCTGAGAAAAGTATTGTAGATGCTATGTGGATTATATCCAACCCTAGGGATGAGGTTCACTCACGGCTGGAGGAAATATATCAGCATTAGCTGAGATAAAAATACATAAATAATAATAATAATGATAAATTAGTCATAAAAGTAGTTACAAACTGCGTATGACCACATGGAGGACAATAGAATACTTTCGGGAAACAAATAAGATACCAGCCCATTAATTGCGATCAAGGGATCTAAGGAAGAGGCGGAATTATCATTTCTGCCCCCCCCCCCGAGATGAGGAAAAATAGTTAACTGCATAAAATATAGATGGCGTTCGCGTAGAATACTGAAAATCCACTGCGGAAACAACTGGGCAAAATCAAAGATTCCGCTCCTATCGCTGAGAAAAGCGGTGTTTATATGCTGCAATGCGGAGACAGTGATGTATTGTTCGTCGGTCTGATAGGGAGAAGATTCCATACATGCATCAAACACGTAAATGCATGGTCACACTATAAAATTCTATAATAACACTTCACATTTCGCCTCACATTTAATAAAAGCGGAACACTCATTTGACCCCAAAACACATTTTTTTTAATGAAACATAAATTTTATCACAGATCCAAATTAGGACAATTACACGTTCAGTACATACCAATAATAACTGGTTTATTCCTAAAGAATAAACTGATATTTTGCCTTTGCTAAATCTTGCTCACCGCCACAGTTCTTAGAACTCTTCTTCCGCCACCCTCCCTCACCTCCGCACGTTTCGGAAGTTGTTTGCCTAACGTCAAACTGCCGTTCGCTAGGTGCATTTGCCACTTTTCCTTGTCCGAATGAAGGTTAATACGTGAAATATTTCTCTTATGTTCCATTAAAAGTATTCTGTGTATGTTTTATGAAACCATTCTGTGTGTATTAATATACGAGGTTGTATTTTTAGATTACTGAAGATGATTACTATGCAGCCGAAAGTTAACTGACAATAAATGTATGGTTGGCGAGTCTAAAAAAATTAGAGTTATTTATAGTGAGTTACATGTTGTAATATCAACAGAATACCAATAAATTTATACTTAATAGAATACAAAAAAGTTATTTGACAAGTACGTACAATTACCAAATCTTTAAATTATAAGAAAAATGCTTATGAATCGTAACTACTAAAATAACTTAAATTCGCGATTAATACAAACAATAGCATTAAATATAACAATTAGAACTGTAATCAGACTGTCGCTTCTAAACCAGAACTTTTAAACAACTTCCATCTCTACTGCAAGTGAATCTAGAGAAATACCCAGTCAGGATCTATATATGCGTCTAATGTATACGTTATTTAATGATTTATGTATCTAGAGTACTGTTTTCCGACAAGTTTATTATTTAATGTAATTACTCGCCACATAAAAAGTCCTAACATTGTTTCACAATGTCATTTGACAGAATACGCCACCTACTTCCCTTGATACAGATACGCACCTTTCTGGAGTCCATTCAAAAGAGCTGTGACGTTGGTCCAGTTGGTGGGTGCAGGTTCGATCCCACCACCCAAGGACAGAAGAACAGCTACGTGTCTCGGCACCAAACTTCTCCCGCTTACGTCGCCGTTGCTACCAAACCCTTCATGCAAAAATATTGAAGATAAAATATTGCAAGCGTATCATTAGTATATTTAAGTTTCTAGCAACGTAAAAATCATGAGGACGATCGAATAATTTCCATATGATAAATTGTCACTGCATCATTTACCATCAAAACAATACAAATTCCTCAGCATTTTGTATTCATCCATATTAATTTTCAATAAATTGTCGACATCAGTGCTACATTTATTGAAAGTAAATAATATGAAATTAATTTTTAATTAATTGAATCGTCTAATTGCTTCAGAAATTGATAGAATAAATTGACTAAATCCTCTCACTAAAAGAGAATAAATAAATTGTGACAAAAGTAGGTACAAACTGCGTATGACCACGTGGGATGCAATAAACTAATTTACTCTCGGATACTCGCAAGGGACCATTCTATCAATTTCGATCAAGAACCCAATGGCAGTGGCGGATTTAATACTTTTAAAATAACTTATTTGACAAATACTTATTATCTATATATTACTCGAAAAATAAATAGCAGATATACAAATCTATATACATAAACAAGATCGATAATAATAAAAAATGACAATCCCGTTACAAGAAGTCTATGTGACGTACCTTCTCGTTCGCCTCCCATCGAAGCCAGCACCTGGAGCTGCCTCCGCGATACCCGGCCTCCAAAACCTCTGTACTTCACATCAAGTTCCTGATCCCCTAGGACGGCCATGAGCGCCGCCGCCGAATAAACTGGCTTCGGTATAAATTGTGTATATGGCAACTGTGTAGTATTCATCTGAAATCTGCGGAGAATCAGTCTTCGATGCAGTGTACGCCGATGAAAGAGTTTCATAAGAATGTGCACACTCATGAAATCGCGTGAAACTCCACTTCTAATATAATTTTCTATTTCATAGTTAAGAAAAGTTGGAAAAAAGGTGGTCGCAAATCACGGTTGGTGAACACTAATTCAGCAATATTTTTCTTTGATCTCAGGTTATGTTTTAACGGATAAGCCCTACTCCTCTACCTCATCTTCTAGCTTTATTTGAGATGAGTTATAACTTCCGAAGTTTATTTTTATCTTTATTTCTCTCTAAACTCCAAAACACTCTTCACGAAACTTGGGTTGCACGAAAAGCGATGTGCGCGTCCTAATATATTTAAATGAGTTTTGTTTCATGAAACGCGTTTCATCTGTGTGCACCGCACCTTAGTATCCGGTTCCACAATTTTTTAACGACGCATTAGCTGTCCTAAACTTCATCGTTGGGTCAAAACTATTATACATACGAACTTGTTGTTATTGTACGAAATTGTTACTCGTACATACTTTTCTGTGAAAGTTTAGATTATGAATAGTATCCAATGAAAAAAGAAATCACAGCACAAAAACATATTTTGTGTAGTGTGTCACAGTTGATTCAATACAGGTGACTTGCTTTCCTCGGATTTTTTTTGGCTCGCTTGTATTCCTCAGACATAAAGTTTTCCTGTTAATTATGATAAGTTTATATGTAAAGGATCACAGTTGTTACAGATAAATTCTGCTTTCGGCACATCTAGTTTGAGAGGTCTAGGAGTTGGATCGCTTTAGGTCACAAGTCGGAAATACTTGAATGAGATGAATTCAGCGTTACGGTCCATCACTCGCACAGTTAACATTTTTGAGCGTGATTTCACTATATGGACGAGAAAGAATCGAGTATTCAACACCATTTATTTCTATTCCTCTTTCACTTAACACGCCCGCAATATTTGTGGGTGTCCCGCAGGTTAAAAAAAACGCTATTGTTTTCGTGTCAGAAAAGCGTTTCCTGCCAGGCGAGGGAAAGATATTAAAGCCCCTTGCAGAATAAAATTATTTCGCATATTCAGAGAGAATCACTTATTTATTATCATAATTTTAAATTTAGTATTATTTTATTCAATAAATATATTCTCCCATTTAATGATATAAAAGAAAAAATAATTATTCAGACACCTCTCTCATGACGTATGTGCTCCTCGACTTCAGACGGGAAGAGGTGATCAATTTAAAGATATATTCTCATTTGAGACTTCCTCTGGGATATGTCATAGGAATTCAAGACAATAAGTAATATCTGACAAGCGTCTTGTGGAAGTGCTGTGATCGTTATGGCTGGTCGGTTGCGAAATGTCTACCACATCTCACAATATAACGTAACCAACGAAAACGTTTTAACAAATATCTTTTAAATGTTCGGTAACAAAACGAAAAATATTTTGAAAAATACCATAATAAATTCCTTAACGAAATAGAGTTTCTTAATAACATCAACAATTTTTTGATAATATTCTTGTTTCAAAAATTAGTTCTTTCTTCATTTGCATTTATGGTATTGACCACAGAATTATTTAAATGAATTTATTTAAATGTCCTATAATATGTATGTTAAACTGAGCTTAAAGTATTACGTATTTTTAATAAATATATGACATTAGTAGCACTTTCTTAAAGAACGATCAAATTTTCAAAGCTTTTGGAAGAATAGAAAGCATCAGTCAGTGCATTTGACCGTCATGAAAATTTACCTGGCGAGCAACGTGCGCTGCGTGAAAGGATGTAGGTTGGAAATGCTGAGGAACGCATTGTCGTTACCCAGAGCAGCCAATGAAACATCCAGTTCACGCACAAGACGCCGCTGTGCGAGTATTGCCACTCGCGCTACCATAGCTGCATAACGCGCATCCGCTCTCCACGCTTCCTCACGCCACCAACCAGATTCAGGATCGGCTTCCCTATGAAGAATAAAATACACGCGAGTCAGCACTCGGCTTGTAGATTATACAACATATCATGTTTTCCATTTATATTTATCTCGAAAAGTAAATATATGTCACAACTTTCCTTGGACAATACACGATGTTTTTATTGTGTTATACTGCAGAACGTTTCTATTCTAGATGTGAGCCAGTGACGGTGATTAAGGGGGGCCTGGGGGGAGGGAAAAGCCGCCTCCCTCCACTTTTTTAAAGGAAAGATAAAAATTTAATTTTAACCGTCTAAAACTGGGAATTATAAAAAAATACACCATCCTTCATGTGTAATCTCCAATTGTCTTTCCTCTGATTTACTTCATTATTTAAATCATATTTAGTGGAAATATGCAGAAAATGTCATTAATGAAAATTGACAATATTTTTTGACACATACACACAATCGCCGCTACTGACGTTAACCTTCCTCAGGTGTAACGAATCGGACCTAAGATGTATTTTCCTTTTCTAGATTCTATATTGGACATAAATAGCGGAATTAACACATTTAACTTTTCTTTCCAATTTCACAAGTATTGTCTAAAGAAAGTATTGTAATCGTGCAAAACAAAATAGAGATCGCTTCAGATTTTTACAAATTGTTTCCACAAGAATCTTTTTTAAAATGTGTACAATTGTTTTACTCGTTTTCTCAATTGCAATGGTTAGTGAGCTCGCTCATCATCTCTAGATAGTGGTTCAAATTCCGATAAATCCAAATGCAATGTTTGGAAATGGACGAAATTAATCTGCGTCGAGTTTTCCGGGAATACTACTGCTTCCACAAGAAAAACTTCATAGAGGTTCCCTGGTATTCCAACCGTTAGCAAATCACGAAGCTAGAGCGTCCATTCTTCAAATGCTCTTCGAAACGATACCACAGTCTAGTACGAATGAATGTTGTGACGATACCTTACCAGCAGCGGATGTCATAAAAGTTTGCGAAGATAGTAAATGGAGCACAACTAACCTGTAACCGTCTTCCATACACGGTCCGATTTTTTTTCTTTTTGTTTATTCGCTACTAGCCGACTCTGCCCGGCTTCGCACCGGGGTTTTTGTTACGATGCGGTTTAACTTCCGTTATAATTTAGTGTCGATTTAAATTACACGTTTTCATTTAAAAAGGGAGGTGTTATCTTAAATAGTTCGTGAAAATACGAAAAAAAATTTCACATTTGTGCATCATTTTGCAATAATTAATTCAAAAAAGGCTTTCTTAGTACATTTTTACAATACATAAGCAACATATTCTCTAACTTTTAAGTTACAATTTTAATATGATATCTGATTTGATGAATGTGTCGGACTTAAAGGAAAGTGAACAAAACATTGCCAATTCTTTTCATCAATTTAAAATAGAAATATCGAAAATTCCACAAAATTTTATTTACATTTTCTATTTAATAAATCTTCCATACAGATATATCTAAATTGGTTTGTGAAATATAGCGAATGTTATGTACCATGTTGTCGCTAACGACCAAGTCTCGAGAACATCTCTATACTATTGCACCCACAAGAATTCAAACATCGAAAATACCAAAAACCCATATCTACGAGTAGATACACTAATTAACAATACAAACCTCGCTCTTAAAATATGTGGTAAATAGCCAAAACAACGAAAAATCACATTTCACCCTATATGATTTTTAATAGGGCTTTAGGGCTCGCCAACATCAAGGTCAATTTTTTTAAGGCTCAATTTTATTTTCTAATAATCCTCTGCCTACCAAATTTTGGTGTTGTCAGAGGGTTTAAATTAATATTAAATTATATGTTATAAATATTAATTATATGTTATTAAAAATATTAGAAATTTTGAGTATAAACTATTGAGAAATGTGGTTCAGTTGATAGATTTTGACCATTTATTGCTAAGCCGAATCGGTTATTTGGTCGGAAAATTGAAAGAAAATTTTAGATTATGGCAAATATCCAAAAGACTTTATTGTGGAGAGGAAAAAAACCCTTGCTGGCTTGTTACCAAGGGGGTTCCCACCTTGCCTAGGAGTGGTCCCCAGCACTAACGTGCCCCAGGTAGGCCCCCATAAACTTGGGGAGTGTGGGTATTTCAGCTACACTAAACATCAAGGTCATTAGAGCTCTTGCATATGCGGAAAAAATGCAGTTTTGCACCATAGGAAAGAGACAACATGAGTCTTCCCCGTGTGTGGGGACTCGCCGATTAACTCGACCATACCCACTAAAACACCCTCCTCAATTCACCAAATATCTAAACACAAACATAATAGGAAAGGACAGACTAGTTACCCAATACATTATATCAAAAATTTAAATTCTAAAAACTATAATTTTCCAAACAAAAGAAAAAGAAGAATGAAAGGAAAGAAGAATGCAAATTTAAACCCTCCCGAGAACTCGTGGAAGGAGCCCCGATCTATTTATGAAATTCAATAATTTATTAACATGATCCGTTTCATTTCCGAGAATTGTTCGTAAATGTGCAGTCAGATCAATGTTTCTCCGTATTCTAGTGTATTTTCAGCAAATCAGTTAGTAGGTGACGCACTGTTAGAAAAGAACTACACTCTTCACATACGGATTAATCATCAAGTTGCAAGAGATACATGAGCAAGAGGACAAAGTCAGTACGACCTCCTCACGCCTGGCTGAGCTACAGGAACTGCTCCATGACTTAACAGAGGACTTGATGAGTCGGAGCTTATTCCCTTCCACAGCCAACCATTCATTGTCCCATTCTCTCAGCATCCTTTTCTTGATGGAATTTAAGATGTCCCATTTTGGAATCATGGTGAAATCCACGCGATTCTTGAGGAATACCGCCTTCGCGGTAACATCTCCTTCCTCATTTCCTCTGATCTACGTGTCGGGGAATCCTGTAAAACGTAATATCCTTTCCGTGAAGAGACAAAAGTACATCCTGGATGTTCTGGATCAGCTTATAAGCTGGGTACATACACACACCATAGATGACTCCTTTAAAATCTTAATTTCGAACTATTTTTTAGTGAATCTCTAAAATAAGAATGCAACATCTTGTCAAAATTGCAATTTTTTATCCTTCAACGCAGACAGAAAATTATAAATGTGTCAGTCATTGAAGATAGCGTACCAAGTATTTCCATCGCTCATTCCCATTAAAAATCAAATCATCAAGAATTCCAAAATTTGGTTTTCAGATATTTAATCGAGCAATGCACAAAAATCAAGTAGGTAACCATAATAGTTCATGGAATAAGGCAAAATAATATATTATGACGTTTGCGCGAACGATAAAAAAATTAAATCATTTCAGTCCATTTGCACCCGTCGAAAAATGAAAAATCCTGAAGAATGAAATAACTGAAAAACCCAAAAACCTGTTTATAGATATTTCAAAATACATTTTTTGATTATAAAATTTGAGACGATATCGTAGATAGTTCTTGATGTTTAGTGAAAATAGTAAAACTTCGAAAATGCACACTTTACCTCATTTCACCCTTTTAAAATTAGAATTTCCCATAGAGTGCTATTTTTTACAAAAGGCATCAATATTCCATATTTAATTTTTCTAGTTTAGACACTGAGTTGATGAGTCAGTCAGTCAGGATATCGATACTAATAGTATATAGAGATCGTTTCCCGTTTAAAAATTCTTACCAAAAATATTTTGTGATAATAACCCTTCTTGGACACGAATAAACTGCACATTGATAATAGAGAAATGTCATACTATATAACAATTCCGTTCCTTTATCTGCGTTTCACTGATTTGTCTACATTCAAGAAATTTATCGGCACCAAATTTTCGCGGCTACTTTCATTTTTATACGTCTGGTATAAAAGTTCGACAATTTGAACAAAGGGGAGTGATTGTACAATTAAGATAACGAAACAGAAAGGAATGGACGATAGCAATAGCCGTCCCATCTTATGCGATAACTTAACTGATACACGGTCATTAAACACGGTATCGTCTTATAGAATATGCAACGGATGATCACTTGATCACGTGGTATTCAATTCAACATATCTTTGTAATATCTACTACAAATAAAAAAACCAAAATACGAACAATTGATGAGGAATGGGCCGCCATCTCACTTAAAAGTGATCTTATTCGTCCTAAAACGTGTTGTTGTAATATTTGATTCACGTATAATCAATCGTTTAATTCAGGTACGTTTCAATCAATTATTTTCTAAACGAAAATATTGTCTAAACCGCTTAATTTTGTAATTTATATGAAAAGAGGGAAATACAACGGACTACTTTAAAAATACCCCCCATAGCTCAGTGATATAATGGGTGGCAACTGGACATTTGTCACTAGCATTTTGCTATATCAAATGTACATGTAATTATGATAGCTCCGATTTCATATGCTGCGACAGTCTTTTGAGTTTCGTTCCATGACCCTGATTCCTTATGGTTTCCTACGACATTGTAGAACAGAAACGATGTGTTCTATGCATAAAAACTGGAAACAAAATACGTATCTAGACGGGTCTGAGAATGTTGTGACTCTTATCTACTAATGAAATTAATATCCTTAGTCTCACAATACTCTTAGCATTATCGAAGAGTTATGAAGGTGGCCACTAGCGTGAGATTTAAGTTAGCAAACCGGTATTTTCTGAAATACTATAAGAGGAACAAAAATCCGCATGGCGTAACAAATTAGCAACAAAATAGTAACAAACACTCATGCTTTTTTTGCCAGCAGCTATAGGTGACTCACTAACTTTTAGTACATGTAATCTTACTCCGGACAAAGATAAGTGGTAAATGCGAAGATTTCATTGTCCAGAGGAAGATTACTGAAGATGACTGCTGTGCAGTCGAGAGTTAACTTAAACTATAAATATATGTTTGGCGAGTCTAAGAAAATTAATTTCATTTTTAATCACACCAACAAAACATCGCCAACACCATCTATATCTTATCTACTAGTTTCCTGTCACAACAAACTTTTCCGCACATTGAAAATTGTCTTTGAATCACGCGATCCCCTTTGTCAATAGCTGAAGATAATTTTATCAGTATGAACCCAATAGGAAGAATCTAAAGATAGTGGTATCTAACTCTGTTTTACATGCTTTCTGCATGAGTGAATAAAGTGGAACTACCATCTAACACTTCTTCGTTAATAAAGGAACTGCAGACTTTAAAAAATCCAAGTTAAAATAATCAGAAAAAGAGGGAAATATTTCCTTAAATTTGATTCCTAGAATGAACATGCTAGAATTGTAGAATTGTTTAATTTACTAAACTAGGGAAATTCCAATAAGCTATGCAATTTTACTTCAGCTTTGTATCATACTAGCAAAACTACCCGGCGATAACCAGAATTTGAAAAGAAATTTAAAGCAATCATTACTGGACATGCAAAATTTTAAAACAATTTACAAATAAAACATAAAAAATATTTATTCCCATTGTTAAACATACACACGAAAAATTACATCAATATTCACAGAAAAATTGGTACAGTGAATTCATATATTTTACCCTACAGAAAAAATTAAAACTCCCATCAAGACAGAATTTTTTAAGCTCATTTTCCCGTCGACACTCGGGGTTCTTATATAATATTGTAAATTCATACGTTTCCATATTTCTATATTTTTGTGATACTAAATTTTTTCTTCAGCTAATTTCAAAAATTAAATTCCACGAAGAAAACCTACAAATATACACAGTTTTCTGTATTGTAAGTAATTACGAATTATTTTAAAATCCAAGATAAAGAAAAATACACTTTATACAGAAAGCTCAATAAACAAAGCGCATAGTTAAGACCTCTCAATTCTTTGGTTTTCATTTCACTCTAAGATTATGTACCTGAAAACAGTGTTTTTCGCCGCCTTTATATAATTTTGCTTCTGCTATTCGGCCACGTAGATTACACACACGTTCAGTGTATTGTCCGCTTCACGTTACGAAATTGAACTCTGACAGACACATTAGTCAACTTCATATTCATGCTATTGTAATTTATCCTAACAATCATATTTTGCATTTTACTTGCAATAACCCTTAAGAGAAATCCTTTGAAAAAAAAATTAATCGATTTCTTTTTCCGATTTGGTTAAAAATCGATAATTCAGTTCATTTATATTAAAAACTAAGATAAAGTTCATTTGTTTCATAATTTAATAATTATTTCCCATTTAATTATACCGAATCCATTTTACGCGATAGTTAGATTTAGGCGTGCAGTGAACGCGAAATAATAAAAGAAATATTCTGAGTCCTATTCTGATCTATATTTCTGATTTATTATTGTACCCCTATGATTTTGAATGATTAAGCTCCATTCTACTGTGACAAGTCAAAAAATCCCTTACTTTCGTTTAGTATATGATATTTTACGGTCAAAACAAACAAGTGATATTTTTTTGAAATTTAATCCTAAAAAGCGTTGCACTTACATATGTATCATGGCACTATTGGTTGTTTTTTTGTAGTTGTTGGCGAGCCCTAAAGCTTCAAGAATAATAACATAATAATGATCATAATGATGTTTTTTGTATAAAATCAGGAAATCTACTAGAGTGATCATCGCATATTTTGGTGAGCGAATGCACAAAAGAAGTCCTCATTCTTTTCACGTACAACATTTTAACGCGATCACTCACGGAAGTGAGTGGGAGGATTGGGATGCGCTCCCCCACAACGAGCGTGGTTACACAGTGAGACTAAAGTTTGTTCACGAATATTCTACTTACGTCTTAGTTCACCTAAAGAAATGAATTTTGGTCACAAACCAATCGATTTTATTCTATAGAATACAAATTGTCAAAAAAGGGTGAATTGTTTAAAGGGGTAACTTGTAGGGGGATACCCCCAGCAGTGATGGAACATCTAAATAACAACCTTGGACAAATGCACATCATCCTGAACCGCTTTGGAACATGAGAAATAGTTACTCTTCAAAAGGAGTGGGGGTAAAATGGAGTGAGGGGTAATAATAATAATAATAATAATAATAATAATAATAATAATAATAATAATATAATAATAATAATAATAAAAGTGCCTTTATTTTGGCGAGACTCAGACCTTAAGCTCTGCTCTTCCGTCTAACCATTTTAAAACATTTACATTTTAAATACAAGATGAAAATTGGGAGGGTCGTATTTACACGGGCTTCGGATGTAGGTGATATTGTTATCTCAGCATTTAGAGCGAACATTACTGTGTTCACGTGAGATATAATTTCTCTGACATCTTGAAGTGTGATATTTATGCAGGTTTTGCGAAATTTACATCCCTTCACAGCCTAAGGATGTTCCAGCGAGAAAGGAATGGCACAGAAACTTCCCGAAAAAGAAGTGTCTAGAAAACACTAGAGATCCCTCTCACGATTATACATCTGAAAACACGGAAGTTATGTAGCAGATTGCTTTGTATAGCATGATGAGAATAGGGATCATGACTAAAGATATTTCTCGACACTATACCGAGAGCGGGCATACTATATTAGAGAATATGGGAAGGAAGGTATTCTCAACCTGACAGTAGAAAACACATGTTAATTGACCAGCAGACAAAGAATGCACAATATATGGAATCTGTTAGCAATATAGATGGAATTAGGACGGCTTATAGATGGAGGATCAAAGATAGATAAAAAAAGAATTATGAGATTTGTCAAATAGAAGAGATCCTTGTATTGCTTTACGCGTCAGATACAAGGGCACTGGCAACAGTCTAGACAAATAAATGAATAAAATAAGTAAAAAATAGAAGTGATGTTCTGTTGAATGAAGCGCGCCGCTAATTTTACATCTTAGTGTACATAGACATAACTTGCGGCCAGAGATCGTTTTCAGTTCGTTGTTAGTGGTCCTCAGGATAAAAATGGTTGACCAACACTGGTTTATATCATTAAATTCGGTATAAGAAATTTTCACCACGCACGTGGATACTAATTAATATCTTTTTAAGAGGAAGTTATAAGGACACCAAGACTATATATGTGGAAAGCGTATAGTGATATTGTGTTTTATTTGTTTGTAACATAAAATATACTAAAAGACGAAGTTAGTTTTAATGAGATGGTGAGGAATGGGAAACGAGATCTCAGGCAGTGGTAAACTTGAAACGAATATAAGAAAACATATGATACTTTTCAGGATTATGATAAAAGAATGCGAATATAAGGAAGGAGTATGTTTGAAACATAGATGAGCGAAGAAGAAGGAGACTAGTGTAGAGCTAGATAGTAGTGGGAGACAAGGACGTGCAAAAGAGTTGTAGAAGTAGATAATAGGTGTGGAAGGGAATGCGTTTGAAGGAGGATATGGCGGAGAAGATGACACATGGAAGAAAATAGAGCAAGGACATATATTATGATGAGCAAGCGACAAAAGAGAAAGAGAAATATTTAGATATATTACCTCTCATAATGACATCAAGCTTAGGAACAGGGCGTGCGAGCTCAAGCAAAATGAAAAGAAAAAGAATCCGCTTTTAGTACTCACGTGTTGGCTAAAGGTATATGGGTTAGCGTCGGGAAACGACGACGCAGCCTGCGGACCAATCGCACACTCTCACGCACCACACCGTCCGCATAGCCACCTTCTGCACCCCCACCCTTCTTGTGGAAAGTCAGTTGCGCCAACGGACACCAGTCAGAGGAGTGACGGGCACAGGCACGGATCATCCCCCAACACAGAGGATGCCGCTTCCGGCGTTTGAATAATCCTGCAGGACCCGCAAGTGGCAAAGTATCCGATGACGCAGTAGCTAAGCGAAGCCCAGCAGCGCTCGCACGAGCATAGCGCAGGAACCCTGAAGTTACCAGAGACATGTTCATAATAATTTCGGATGTTGTTGTTACAATCACATGACACCACACCAAGATTGTATATCGTCTAGAATGTCATTGCGTTCAATCCGGAAAAAAAGAAAACAAGAAGAATATTTATTTTAATTATATCGGTGGTACTTTCCTTCTAAATTGATTTCATACCTGTTAGTGTAAAATTAAGCGTATTGTATTGGCGAAGATCCGGTTCGTTCCATGTCTCAAATCGCCACTTGCTGACAGTGTCTATACCGTATCGATCTGAAACAGGTCAAGCCATCTACAGATAAAAATTCCCACTAAGAATTTTGTCGTTTTTTTATTGGTTACATTTTGTTAACGTTGGATTTGACTGAGAATAACAACGAAAGTTTAATTGAGCAGACTAATGTATATTAATTTAATGCAATAATTCCTTTGAGAACATCCGTGTCAAATTTCGAAGCTCTGGGGCTTAAAGCCTTTGTGCTAGGCGAAAGAAAGAGAAATATTTAAAGTTTAATAAAAACCTGTCTAAATCAAATTTCGAAAAAAAATTAGTAATGCGATTTTACTTTCTCTTCGATTTCCCTCTTTTTCATTTCGAAAGGTTTCTCGATGAAATCTTAAGATATATCCTCAATCAGGCTACATTTTGTTTTAGAAATGTAACAAATATTCGGATCTATTTACAAGATTCAAGACTTTATATACTTAAGAATGTTTCATTATACGCTTTTAGTTCTAGTTCAGTATTTTTGTGGTCTCAGGTTTTTCCAGACAATTATAAAACATCTTTGATTTTTCTCCTTATTCAATAATGGTACTTACCGTAAAGAATAAATTTGTATTAGTTCGTTCTTTCTTTAATAACAATATATGTGTTTTATTAGAATTTTAATTTTGGAACAGCTTTGAACTCCCCCTGCTCCAATGAAAAAATTAAAATATATATTTAATTCTCTGTAAGATAACGTACCAATATATCGTTTGGCGAGGACAGAAACAAAGAACTGCCATTCTTTCCCTTCTTCAGTGCTAGAGAAATTTTCAAAACGGCCACCAGGGTTGCCCATGAGCTCGAAGCCCAGTGACAGACCTCGGAAATTCATCCAATCCAGCAACGAGTCAAGTTGTGACCAGTCGTATCTGTTTCTCCGCCAATAGCCTTGTTCACTTCTATTCTTGGTTATCGTCTGGAACAATTTCGACTCCCCTCTCGGAACTAGAGTATTCGTAAAACTGTTACTGTTATCGTTGTCGTAGTACTCTTTTACTACATTTCCTTGATCACTTTCCTTGATCGTCAATGCATCAATTCTGTCTAGAGAAACTGAATCTCCCAACTTGCACTTTAAGTATTCAAATTTCTTATCACCTTTATAACCTTCTCGATACTTTCCGTAAAGCAGATCACTGTTATTTATAATATTATTATGCATATTTTTATATTCTTCTTCTTTTATTTTGTACCGTACGTTCAATTCTATTCTACGTTTCTCTCTTCTGCGACGTAGAAAAGAATTGTGACGAGGAACTTGTGACTCAGATTCGACCACTTTTTCCCCCAGTACCCCAATCGGTTTGCTCATTACATTCGATTCGCGCTGTTGGAAGCGTGTTGGAGGACCAGATGACGCCAGTGGGGTGAACGGCGCATTGCGTACGAGCTCCAACAGCCAGTGCACGCGTACTCGCTCCAGTGCGCCTTGTGGCATGGCAGCCACGAACGCCAGCGCATAGAATACATCGTGCGACAGCAAGAAGTCCGCCGCAGACTCGGGACTTGGTGGGCTGTAAACATATTGATTCCAAGATGCGCTTGAGAGAAGCCGTATACACACTTACAATGGCTTCCAAGAAAAAAGGATTAGGTGCAATATATCAGTTATAATACCTACCAGCATACGCTCCATCTGCCCGCGTGAGCCGGCTGCTAGTAGCACAACAGTAGCCGAGACTGCTTTGTCTCTTATCAGTCAATACAGAATAAAATAAGCTTATTTTCTTACATTTACCGTTCATGTGAACCTCTTTCTACATTATTGCGGACTGAGATATCAGTTTTTTTATCCGATAGTGAGTCAATGGTGTTAGAAAAGTACCCCCGACCCCTCTCGACTCAATACCTTGCACAAATGTGGAGCGTCCGCACCGCACCGTAGTCATGCACAAGCTGCACAAGCAGCTACTTAGGACGAAACACTTCGGAGGGCGGCCTTCTAGATTAATTGCCTCACATTTTGATACATTATCAAAATAATGCCGTTGATTATAAATCGTTTAATACGCCTTGACTAGCAATAATTGCTATTGTAAGCGGCGTTGCGAGAAACTTAGATCTACCAAATGTAATAAAAAGGATGCTAATGGAGGAAAGTGGATGTAATGTAGATTCTAAAACAATTACATTTTTATTTCCGTACTTATTTGAAGTAACATTAGTGTCTCATTTTATGATTGATTGGTAACATCATATACCTGATAAATGATATTCCAAAAATATAAAGCGTCAAACATTTCCAAAAATGAAATGAGTTTTTTTTTTTGAATGAAATTTATTTATGGATTTTATGGAAGTTGCATTAAAAATACAATATTACATGAAAATATACTTTGATATTCCCTAATGCATTCGAAAGATTTATTATGAAAAATAGCGTATGCCTTATTTTAAAAATCAATATCAATATGAAGTACGCCAAAATAATATGCATACACTTTGAACTACCCTGAAAATCTATTTTTTCTACCATCAAGTGTTCTAGTTAAACTAAACGTTCCAAATGGTGTTCAAAGGGAGAGTCCAAGTTGTTAGCCTTCAGCATCGATAAATTTTTCAGTAAGAGTGATGACATATTCCGTAGTTCGCACTGTCGTGACTCCAATGAAGTGTCCAATGAGATTTCTGCGCACACCGCTTAAAAAAATGGCCAAGTTACATGATTTACACCTGTTGGTACATATTTTACTGGGCCCTATAAGAAAAAAAATATAGGTAAGGTATTTAGAGCTCAAAGCTCAAAAGTCCATCCGTCGTCTTGATGTCTAAATTTTTGTTTTTCTCAGGAAGATTGAATGAATCTACTGCCATCAGTTGAGGAAACATAATATTAATTGTCTCCAGAAATTTAACCTCAGAGATAGGAAAATAAATTATCTATGACAGTTCAAACTGTGTGTACATTTTTGGTGCACATTTTATTTTATGTAACAAATCAATATCTATATATCCAAGTCTTTTAATTTTCTCTTGTGGTGTGAACAGTCTACGGGATTTTACTTAAATGTAACATGAAAAATATTATATTTCAAATCATGAACTTCCAAATATCTCTGTACTTTTGGGGTGGGTGGACGACAAAATTGTGATTTGCTTCGTGTGGCAAAATGCCTAGGACGGCCATTATTTCGTTTGTGATATGAGTGTGGTATTGAAGTGACGATATCTAGGGGGAAAAGAAACAATACCGATGTGTTTTTGGAGTAACATTAAATGAGAGTTTTTTGTTTGAATCAATATCGAATAGAAAATAATTCTCATTTTAGGAAGAACTTTAATGATGCACTTGCCACGTATACAAAAAAAATGCAAAATTTAAAATGTTACAAATTATGAAATTGATATTGTATAAATTGAATGCTGATCTCCAAGAACCATAATGTTCAAAGATCTCTGGAGAATAATATGTTATTTCAGAATATTAAACTAATTAATTATTTCTGGAAGAAAACAACTACTATAAGGATAACTATAAGAGATTTTAGGACATTAAACAACATTGAGTTATATGGTCTTGGTTCCAGTAACCAGTGTTCGAATTAAATGGGAAGAAGTCAAGAAATGTCCCCCTTCTGACTTTTCCCCCCAACCTCTACATCTAATGTATATTTGAAACCAGGGAAAAATAATTCCACATCTGACTGTCAATAATAATTGTCAAAATTAAGCGTTAATTCCAACTAATAAAGCAACAATGTTTCATGAAGAACATGTACATCATTATAAAAAAGGCACTCTATAAATTTTTACTATAAGAACAGTAAATTAGACAAGTTTATAATATGACAATATGTATAGTGTATATCAGAATTATATATAAAATTACAAAAGCTATGAGGTCTTTTAAAATACCCCTCCTTCCCTGAATATAATGACATTTTCTTGGCAATTTTGTGAAGAACTGTATTGAAATATGAAAAGACATGCTTCAAAAGTCCCCCTCTACTTTTTCTTTAATACGAATACTGACAGTAACAAGTATAATATATTGTGTAAGTACCTAAGTCCAGTGTTTGCCCAAAAATGATGCAATGGCCCCATCGTTGGAGCATTCACGTCTATTTCTATCCAAGATTTCATGGTAGCTGTCACTACTAAGATTTGTAGCGAAAAAGATACAAGTCCAATAGTCTTCATCTGAAACAATACATTCAGGAATACATATATAAATTCATAAAAAACTTTTTTGTATGTTGTCTTTTCATGATTATTTCACAGGAGTTCCTCCCTCAAACAAAATCGCGCCCCAAAAATTCTTACAATATTTCCCCCTATTTATATCACTTCCAAAGCGTAAGTTGCTTATGCTGTTACTTTACTTTTTGTTTGTCTTAAAGACCTAGATAGTTTTATGAATTAAATTTACTTTTATAATCATTTATACTAACCAAAGGAATATGCGTGTTGCTGTATTATTATTGCTGTTACTAAACGGTTTTATATACCTCTAACCAGCAATGTAACGTCCATATAAACATATACAATATTATCACCAAAAGTTAAATAAAAAAGGTGATCCGATAGTTTGGATCAAATTGCTAGTAAATTATTTGTAACAGTTAACTTCAGACGTCCAGAAAAATGGTTGACGAAAATGGCCTACCTCGGTCAAATACCCGCAACGGTGGTCTTTAACATTCATGTGCTTATTTGCAAAAGCAATTGACAATTCGATAATAATGTATAATAAGTGAGATATATTATAACAAAATACACCTCCCACCTGGACCACGTTGTTTTCTAGAACGGCCGACTGTTGAACAGCATTGTGCAAGAGTTTACCGTTGAAAAAAATGAAACAGGCATCTGTTGTCACTTCATGCGAAAGCGATGAGTATTGTTATAATTATTGTTATAGTTATAAAATTCTTTGTTTTTCTATGAATCGTTTGGGTACTCTTGTGGGGCAGCTGTTAATACACTACGATGAGTACGATCCCGAGACCAAACGTCAAAGTCAAGAGTGGCACACTGCAAATTCTGTCCGTCCCAAGACAGCAAGAATGAGATAATAAAAAATCTAAACTATGCTCTTTTTTGACAGTCGGGGAATCGTCATAAAGAGTTTGTTTTCAGCTCAAACTGTAAATCTTTTTCTTTTCTTTATTGGGATGTCATTGAAAGGCTCAGGTGGCGTGTGGGTGACCTGCGATTATACGCACTTAGATACGCCATGACAACGCACCATGTCATACAGCGATCTCCATCAAAGTATTTTTGTCGATAAATAGCATTCGCCGGATCTGTGACTACTTTTTCCCCTCAGCTCAAACAAACTTGCGAGGGCGACACTTCGGAATTATGGATAACCGATGAGACAAAAAAGGGATTTCAGTAGAACCCTTCCAGAACCATTACGGAGATTGGAAACAACATCCTTGTCGCTGTGTAACTACCGAAGGGAACTGCTTTGAAGGGAACAACATTGTAAAAAGAACAGAAGTAATGGACAAAAAAAATCTCATTATCTTACTAAAACACCTTGTAGAGCTGAGTACCCACTGCTTCGATAACGTCAAGGGTTTGATTTCTGTAAAACTTGTCACAGTTATCACAGTTGATATATGTAAGAAAAATCTAACCGAATTTGGAAAAAATCGCGGCACGTGCACTTGGACCACCGCTGAAGAATGCTTGTGCCAAATTTCAAAACTCTATACCTTTTTATCTCGTCGCTGCGCGGCAGGTATTAGAAAAGTTTGAAAAGTAATTGAAGGAAAATCTCATTCAAATTTCGTAAAACTCATAGTAGAGTCAATGAGAAATGGAGGATTTGTGTTTTACATAACGAATGATGAAAGTGTTTATGATAATTAGAAAGTTTGTTTGAGAAGAGAAGGACATCGTGGAGGAGAGATTTTTAATAAGTGATTGAGGAAGGCTGGACGCCGAAACTGTTTCACCCTATTTGTGAGTGAATTTTATGTTTTCTATTTTTCATTGACTTTATTTTATTACACCCATATATATAGTAAGATTTGATTAATTTTAAATAAATTATCAACTTTATTAGTGTGTTTTCGATTTAAAATGTATTTTAAGAGGACGATTGCCGCAGCCGTTACGAGTAAGTTATGACAAAAGGCAAGAGAGAAAGTTTTTCAACCGTTTGGGATGAGCCTGGAGTTTCCTCATTCCAAGAACTAAATTCAAGCAGATGCGGTTTGTAACGTTTTTGATTTGGGATAATAACGCTTAGTTCATAGCGGGAGAATACCAGCGCTAACGGAAATTTTACTAAGTTTTTTAAGGGGAAGGAGGTCACATCAGTGCGAGTCTAGGCAAGCAGCGACCAAACGGGGGCAAAGCAAGGACGAAAGTTTATGGTTTTAAAGGAGTACAACAGGGCGTGGGAGTGTGTAAGGGAGTACGCAGTGCCCAACGCTTGGGTGTGGTTGGCACCAGATGTTGGAGGCTGGAAATATTAAAGGATCGTTGGAAATAGAAAGTAAACGAATGTCTTTGTGAATAAAGCCGCCTAGTGTAAATCGCGCAGAAAAACGGTTGAGAGAAACACCGTTGAGAGTAAGAACGCTCGAAATGCAGCTCATGGGTTGGTCTGGCGCGTGCGTGATCAAGTCTAAACTGACCTATGGCAAGTGACGTCGCGAAGAGGGGATTTTGAGTGCACTGGATGCGCCAGTCATGTGATTTTTCAAAATCTCAGATCGTGTGTGGAAGTGGAAGACGGGTAGAGTAGGAGCGAAGCCCATTTACAGAACAGGAGAAGCGAAATGAGATTAGATTCAGAGATTTTTCGGAGATTCAGTCATTCGGTAGGAGGTTTTTTTGGGTTGTCGGTGAGTTTCATTCCAAGACATTCGGAAAGAGATTCATGCGGACATGAGATTCGGAGATTGATATTCGATCCTGTGGTTTTATTCTGAGATGTTCTTTCAGAGAACGAATCGGGCAGCAGTTCCAGAACTTTTGAACTTTGTGTTATTTTTACAATAACACTGAAGGGATAATTTGTCCGAGTTGACATAGAGGACTCATGACCTCTTCAGTCACTAGTCCGTAGTTCTAGTTACTACGAGTTAGTAGTAGATCGATTTCGCAACTCTTAGGAGATTTTTTGGAATTCTTTATTTCGGTGTGAAAGTACCGCAATCGTTAGGTTCCGCGCTGAGCATGGGAGTTCCCTGAAACAACAAACGCGCCAATTCGGAGATCGGGCCCGCATTCCTGGAGGGAATGTTGACGTCATTCACGAGAGCGACAACCAGGGGCTCTGAGGACCAGCTGTGAGGCCGCCTACGACGCGGCACCTTCGCCAACTACTACATCTGATTATGATCTGTGAGCTTAATGAGGTATTATCTAAGGTCGGTTGCATCCACCTATAAATGTTAAGCGCATTAGCGAGAAGAACAGTGCGTCAATGAGCTCTGAGACAACTGCGAAATTTGGGCCTTAATTGAAGAAGAGCTATTTTAATCCTTGTTGTATTTAGTAAAGTTATATTGGTTTTCGATGTTAGTAATTGTGGTAAATTCAGTAAATGACTTATTTAATCAATGGAAGTAGTTATTTACCAAGGGAAATACCGTGTGATTTTTGGGGGCTATATTATTGTGGTATTCAATTTATTGTCATTTTGTGTTATTAAAATTAGTGAGTTAATTTGTTTCATGCGTTTTCCTGTGTCAGGAACCCTAGTATGTGCTTTCCCTTAG
>NNCF01126799.1:1418001-1458809 GCA_002313205.1 Laupala kohalensis
CATCGAATTACAACAATTTAAATTACGTTCCCTAGCCCACGAAACACACTGGAACAATGTTCGCCTCACAGAGACGTAATACTCACAAAACAGCGAATAATTCTTCAGAAATCGTGGCGATCTCACCAATTCGAGAATACCTCTCGTATACAACGGGCTGCCTCAGCTGTGTTACTGATGACCTTGAGTCGGTTGCATGCTAACAGGCTTCCACACCACGTGGTCTCGTCTGCTCTGCTCTCTCCTCGAAAACGGCGACAAAATGTTCAAATCGAACTAATGCTTTCGAAAATAGGTTGTAGCTTCACTTGGAGCTTTTCCAAACGATACTATGACTCTTTACGTTCGTATTACTTACGCCGTCCTTCCTCTATTCTCGAGTACTGTAAAAATATATCATGAAAATGATATTCGCCGAAACTCGATATTCGTTCTTACGGCAATTATTCAACTTCGCTAATCAACTTTGATTAAGAAATGCCTAATCGGTTCAACTTCCCTTCTGACCATTAACTGCCACGTGCAACTAAATTCCACTCCTCTAATCTATCACGAGCAATTGAGAACGAACCGTCTCTTCCAATCTTCCCCGAGCAATTGAGAATGAACTGTCTCTTCCAACCGACCACGAACAATTGAGAGAGAACCTTCTTTCTGACCATCCACCTGCACTCTAGCCCCCACTCCAATCTTATGCCTCGTTTATTTCGCCAATCTGATCGCTTCCTTATTATTCACTCCACTGGCTTAGCCAGGTGCTTTCATGATTTCTAATTCCTTTCGTATTTACCCAAAAATTATTCCGTCGCTTCGTATCACGCTCAGAATGCACTCCATCTTGGCGCTACATTCAAATGGACGTTCTACGCATTTTTGTATAACTCGGCCATTACATCCCCTATAAAATTCTAATAAATACCAAATGATTCACTAACGAATCTGGATCGTTAGAATATATATATATATAATTTTAAATTTATTGTCAAAAAACAGTACAGACTGCGGATGATCACGTGGAGGAAAATAAACTAATTTACTCTCCGGAAGCAAGCAAGGGACCATCCCATCAATTCCGATCAATATGTGTGTGTGTGTTAATGACTTTGAAAAAACACGAATGGTATGAAAAGTATGAAAAGTAGGAGGGAAATTTGAATTCAGAAGAATTTACAGTTGTCAATTTAAACCGGGTTAGTTATAGGTTTCAAGGGACCAGATTAAATGAATTGGGACTGTTTGGGGAGAGTTTCCAAAATCAAAACTTAAGGTAGTAATAGCTTAGGTAGAATTGAATCACTAAAATATCTTGAATCAGTGTCAATAAACAGAGAAACATGTACTTATCGCGATTTCAACTTGAAAAACATACCTCGACGGCCATTTAAATGAAATAATTGCATTATATTTGATAGTGAAATACATTGCGTCGGATAGAGAAAACTTTTATTTACAAAATACGACCAACTTTGAAATCACAAAAGTGATGGAAGTTTACTTTGATTTGTAGTGAATTTTATGTATGATTTTTTACATCACTTTTATCTATAGATCACCGGACATCTGAGAAAGAAATTTCACTTTTTTCGAGGTAAGATGTATGAATGACGAAACAGTACCGTTCGGTGGCCATGTTTTTACGTGTACATGCTCGTGTTCATTTCAAACGAGTCAAGCGAGTTACTTAATATGGTTTGTATTATATTATTAACGCATAGATAGAAATTAAAACATGTTTTTTATCATTATTATTCATTTTGTGGTGTTTTATAACAATTACATTAAAAATGAAGAAAAAATTATACATATCCGTGATTTGATTAACTTGGAGTGATGGTCCCACCTTCATTCATTAAATTATTTAAAACGCAAATTAGGAGGGGACAGGTAGAGAAGAATTAGATTTATCGCGAGATATGTCTTTTTTCTTATTTTATTTTTATATTTATTTTTCTTTCTTTTCTTTCCAATTTACTGTAAATTACTTCTCCATAACTACAGTCACGGGAACTACTTTAAAAAAAATTCACTACTTGAAGTACAATATATATATATATATATATATATATATATATATATATATATATATATATATNAACAGGTGCCCTCCCCTGCTCTCGATTCAGTTCTCCAGTTTTTTGTAAAAGTGTGAGTTGGCGAGCCCTAAAACTCCATTAAAAACAGCGAGAGATTAGTCATTTAAGCAGTATGTTACCTAGAAAGAGTCGATCCGCCGCTCATCTCATCCTGAAAGGAACCTCCAAATAGTCACAAAATATAAATTGAACACGCCAATCTTAACATGGATATAATGTAACTCTTTTTCCAATCATTAATTGCTGAACAATAATAATAAATTTATTGTCAAAAAACAGTACAAACTGCGTATGACCACGTGGAGGAAAAAAAACTAATTTACTCTCCGGAAGCAAGCAAGGGACCATCCCATCAATTCCGATCAAGGGCCCTAAGGCAGAGGCGGATTCAAAAAATTCAGCAAAAATTCCTAGATAAGATAAAAAGTTAGCTGCGAGTTATAATACTAATAGAATGTCAATATGTTTGTAATTTTAAGCAAAAAATTACATGTAAGTTATTATCGAACTATAGATTATTCTGAGTATAGTGCTTAAAAATTGAAATAACACTAAATTCACGATTTATTGTTACAATAGACCCGCCCCTAGACAAAGCCTAGAGAACCTGTATGATAAATCCGCCTCTACCCGAAGGAAAACCGGAGAAAAACCCGGGCCAGGATGGGGCTACAGAATTTATGTACACAAACGTGCCAATGTTGAGTACACATAAAACTAAATTAATATGAGCCATAAGACAACACAATCATGCAAGAAAATAGTTTTTGAAATTGTTATAAGTTGTTTAAAAAGTACTACAGCAATGGCGTGATAAAGCACAAGACGAATTTAACTTTTGTTAAAATCAATAAATTCTTTTACAGTGTAGAAGCACTGGTGCAGGAGGTAGTTTTTAACCGCGGATTTGAAGATATTCAATTTCATAATATCTTTTATATTCTTGGGCAGGGAATTATATAGAACGATTCCCGAATGGTATGGTCCCTTTTGGCAAAGAGTGGTTGACACTCTAGGGCGATGAATATTACTACTATTGCGTGTATAGTGTTCGTGAACGAGACTGTTTCGTATAAAGCAAGGGTGGCACTTCAGTAATTCGGTCTTAACAAACACGACCGTTTCATAAATATAAATGCAGGGAAGTGTTAAGATATTTAATTCCTTGAATAAAGGTTTACAAGAGTTTCGGGGGTGAGATTTACAAATTATCCGAACTATCCTCTTCTGAATTCTGAAAGTTTGAATACTCTGACCGGAATTACCCCAGAAGGTAATGCCGTAACGTAAATGGGAGTAAACGTTTGCAAAATATACGCAACGGGAAATACGTGGACTAACTGCGTTAACTAAGATTCGGAATGCGTAACACAATTTGCTTAATTGGGAATTAAGATTGTCAATGTGACAATTCCATTTGAGGTTGTCTTGAATATGGAGACCTAAGAATTTTGTATTTGTAACAGTTTTTAATTGTGTTCCGTTTAAAGAAAGAGAAACCTGGGGTAAAGATTTTGTGATACTATTGTGAAATGACATAGACACTGTTTTGTCAGTGTTTACAATGAGACGATTTGCATGGAACCAAGTCGAAAGGTTAGACAAAACTTTTTGAGCATTGGCGTGTTTACATAGTAAATTAGTGTCATCAGCAAAAAGAACCATTTTGCAATCTGATGTGGATGATGACATGTCGTTCACATACAATAAAAAGAGTATAGGGCCGAGAATTGATCCTTGGGGTACTCCGCAAGTAAGTGGCTTTGTTTCTGAAAGACAACGCTCAAGTATTTTATTTTTAGTATAGGATATTTCTACCTGTTGATATCTATCCTTTAAATAAGAAGTTAGCCATTGATGTGGAAGTCCACGAATGCCTAAAGAATGCAATTTGGAAAGGAGAATTTCGTGATCGATGAGATCGAAAGCTTTGGATAAGTCAAGAAAAACACCCTGAGGATTTTCTCCACGGTCAAGAGATGTGGTAAATACGTAGTATTAAATGCAGTACATCATATACATCAATTTCTTGTCTATATTTAGTACTGGATTTATATGGAGCATCCAAAATGACTCTCGCCCCTGGTCTCAAATAGACTCCTACTACAGTATCGACGAGCCCTAAAGCCCCACAAAAAAAAATTCTACAGTATCATTCTATGTAGGTGCGCTTTACATTCAGAATAATTTTTTTCAACCAAAAGTAAATAATACTTACTTTTGTATAATAAGTTATGTCCGGACATTCGTTCGTAAAATATGAATAGTAGTAGAAAGGACTTGTTTCCCTCCTTAGGTTTGTTCGCTCCAGTCGCGCTCTGTTGGCCATAGATGTTACTCGGTCGTTAGTCATCGTTGGTCATTGGGTGAACACGTTGCGTTAGACGCTGTCGTCATCTGTGGAGTGTCGCAAAGAAAAATAGTGGAGCAGACTGTCAGGCAATTCTGATCAGAGGGCAAAAGCAGTCCGCTTCGTTTGCGTGAATGAGGCAGAAAGAAGTTACGCTTTTGTTGGAATGCGATGATAAGATTTCGGGTAAAGTGTAGTCACGCTCTTTTTTCCACTCTATCAAGTTCGATTAAGTGATACTTGTGTATCAACGTACCGAACTTACTGTGTGGACAGGATTAAGCTTTTCTCCATAAACTGCGTGTTGTCATTGTGTCATGAAGATTTGGAGTCGTAGAAGAGTTTCTTTGTTTGTTAGTGTGATGATGTAAATAAGACAACATATATGGAACAGCGTTATATTGCGCTATATGAAACTTAACAGAAATCAATTGAAGATGACTAATACACTAGTGTCCTCTCTGGTTTTGACTGTTGTCATTGTTAATTTATGGATAGTTGTGAACACAGAAGTGCAAAAATGTACGTGGTATGGAGAATGTAACATCGCTTCTTATGGACATAAGCAAAACTGCCCATATGATGGGCCTCCCATAAGTTTGACTGATAAAACATCCCTTTTAACCCTCAAGAAGTGGTGCCCTCACTTATTTGAAAAGAATAACAGTGTATGGACGTGTTGCGATGAAAATCAAATAGAAACTATGGATAAAAATTTGGGTATTGCTGCTGCTCTTCTCAAACGATGTCCTTCTTGTATGCAGAATTTTCTTAGACATATTTGTGACTATACTTGTGGTTCAAATCAAGTTCAGTTTCTAAATATCACTGGAATTGGTAACAATAAAACTACTCGTAAGTCATATATTTCTGCTGTGGATCTTTACATATCAAATCATTATACCACAGGGACTTATAATTCTTGCAAATATGTTTCTATGCCATCATCTGGTCAACTAGTCTTAGATATAATGTGTGGTACTTGGGGAGCCAGTGAATGTTCTCCTTCAAAATGGTTTCAGTACTTAGGAGATGCTAAAGACAATATATATGTGCCTTTCCAGATTAATTACAAATTTTTAGATAAAGAAGAAGACAATTTTATTCCTCTTAATCCAGCGATTGTTCCTTGCAATCAAGCAATTAATGAAAATGCTACGGCTTGTAGCTGTGTTGATTGTGAAGCATCGTGTCCTGTTCCTCCTCCAGTACCCCAACCAAAAACACATCACACCCTTTTTGGCTATGATAGATTTGTTGTCATTGTTTTAATATTTTATGGTATTACATCATTTATATTTTTAGTTATATCATGTTGTTGTTTGAGAAGTAAAGTGTCATTAACTTCGGAAAATTCAGAAACTGACTCATCTCCTCTCCCTGGATTTTCAATTCCTGCAAATGTTCATGTAACAGACTTGCAAGGAGATGAAAATGATCCTTTACTTCGAGGAAGATTGAATAATGCATCTGTACTTTACCGTGCTCCAATGTCTTGCTGGGCCAGATTTGAAGCTCGAGTTGGTTCTACTGTTGATAAAGTAGGATTTCTTTTCTTTCAAAAGTGGGGTGTGTTTTGTGCTCATCATCCATGGTGGGTACTTGTTACGGGTGCCATTATTGTTGCTGCCCTTGGTTACGGAATTCGGTATCTTCATGTCACTACTGACCCTGTGGATCTCTGGGCTTCGCCTTGGAGCCGCTCTCGTGTGGAGAAAGAGTTTTTTGATTCCAATTTTGAACCATTTTATCGTACAGAGCAAGTTATCATACGTTCTGTCGGACTTCCAAGTATTTTACATAATACTTCAGAAGGATTTGTAGAGTACGGCCCAGTTTTCCATCAAAAGTTCCTACTGTCTGTTCTAGAACTTCAACAGCAAATTCAGTCTTTAGGTCAAAAAGAAGGTTTTGGTCTTGAAAAAATTTGTTATGCTCCATTGTCATCACCATTTACTGGGCCTGTTGAATTATCTCAGTGTGTTGTGCAGAGCATTTGGGGTTATTACCAAAACAATATTGATAATTTTAATGGTACTGATGTAGATCCAGAAGGATTTACTACAAACTATTTAGATACCTTCAAAAAGTGTTCTCAGAATCCTTACAATGGTGATTGCATTGCTCCATATGGAGGACCAGTTGACCCAGCTATAGCTCTTGGAGGTTTCTTGAAATCGGGTGAAACATTAGTTGATCAGCCTGATTATGGAAATGCAACTGCTGTAATTTTGACATTTCTCGTCAATAACCACAAAGACAAATCAAAACTTACTCCTGCCCTGGAATGGGAAAAATTATTTGTCACCTTCATGAAAATGTGGACTGCAAACAAATCTGATTATATGGATGTTGCTTTTAGTTCTGAGCGTTCTATTGAAGATGAATTGGAACGTAGCTCTCACTCTGATGTGTCTACTATTATTATAAGTTACTTGACTATGTTTTTATACATTGCTATATCTCTTGGACATTTTAGAGGTTGCAGCCGCTTTTTTGTAGACAGCAAGATCACCCTTGGTTTGGGTGGTGTTGTGATAGTTCTGTCTTCCGTAATTTGTTCTGTTGGATTTTTTGGCTATGTTGGTGTCCCTGCTACCTTAATTATCATTGAAGTTATCCCATTTCTTGTATTAGCTGTTGGAGTTGATAATATTTTTATTTTAGTGCAAGCACATCAGAGAGAGGGATTAATGCCTGGAGAAAGTTGTGAACAACATATAGGAAGGACATTGGGTGCTGTTGGGCCCTCTATGTTATTAACAACATTATCAGAGTGTGGATGTTTTTTCTTGGGTGGTCTTTCTGGCATGCCAGCTGTCCGAGCCTTTGCTATGTATGCAGGGATGGCTCTTTTAATTGATTTTATATTTCAAATAACATGTTTTGTGAGTCTTCTTGCAATTGATTCTAAAAGACAACTGGAGAATAGATTTGACATTTGTTGTTGCTTTATTAGTTCTAATGTGTGTGATGTTGCTCAAGAAGGTATCCTATACAAATTTTTTAAGAACTACTATGCTCCTTTTCTCATGAGTAATCCTATACGTACATTGGTTGTATTATTATTTTGGGGGTTATTTTGTATTAGCTTTGCAGTGACACCTAATATAGAGGTTGGTCTTGATCAAGAACTTTCTATGCCAGATGATTCTCATATTTTTAAGTATTTTGTGTTTTTGAAAGACTACCTTTCTATTGGCCCACCTGTGTATTTTGTAGTTGGGTTTGGTATGAATTATTCTAATACAACTGTTCAGAATTTAATTTGCAGTGGTCAGTTTTGTGAAAGTGACTCATTGACTACTCAGTTATACATTGCGTCCAAACAACAAAATGTGACTTATATAGCTCGAGAAGCATCATCATGGTTGGACGATTATTTTGACTGGTCTTCTTTAAAAATGTGTTGCAATAAATTTCCAGGAAACGATTCATATTGTCCTCGTGATACTTCAGGTTGTGTTTCATGTGATATTCCTTTAAATAAGATTAATCGACCAGAAGGTGCTATAAATTTTAATCATTATTTGTCATTCTTCTTACAAGACAATCCTAGTGAAGACTGTGCAAAAGGTGGACATGCTGCTTATTCTCAAGCTGTTAAAAGAACAATTAATAAAGAAAATTATTATGAAATCAAGGCTACATACTTTATGACGTATCACACTGTATTAAAAACTTCTGAGGATTATTATCATGCTTTACAATCAGCTCGAATGGTTGCTGCCAATATTACTAGAACATTGAATAGTGCATTGAATGATACAATTAATTCTGCTATTGAAGTATTTCCATACAGTGTTTTCTATGTGTTTTATGAACAATATTTGACCGTGTGGCGTGACACTCTAGGAAGCTTGGCAATTTCTTTAACTGTTATATGTTTTATTACCTATATTCTCGGGTTAAGTATTATTTCATCCCTCATTGTAGTGATTACAATATTAATGATTGTTATGAATATTTTTGGTCTGATGTATTGGTGGAATATTTCATTAAATGCAGTCTCTCTTGTTAATTTAGTAATGGCTGTTGGAATATCTGTTGAATTTTGTAGTCATATAGTCCATTACTTTGTCAATTCTTCTAAAACGTCACGAGTAAAACGAGCTCAGGATTCTCTCACAAACATGGGTACCTCCGTTTTTCAAGGTATTACATTAACAAAATTTTTTGGAGTATTTGTTCTTGGATTTGCTCATTCCAAAATATTTAAAATATTTTACTTCAAGATGTATTTAGGAATCATAATATTTGGGGCAATTCATGGTTTGATATTTTTGCCAGTTTTCTTGAGTTATTTGGGCCCTATGACGATGAAATCCAGGTTAGTTACACATAGAACTTCAGGTTATGCCCCCATCCCTGGACCACATAGAGAAAATCACAACAATTTAAATAATGATGAACCTGAAGTAAATTAGTGTCAATTCTGATCACAAATGTAAGTTTGGTTGTAGCACGTTGTGCCAATATGAAGGAAACTGAAAGTATAGCTTTATTAGGTAATTATATTCAGCTAACTACATTGCTGTTAATTTTATGTTAATATTTAATGTTTGTAATACATCTTGAGATACTATCATATTAAACATTATTAGATGGTACAGAATTATTACAGATTATGAGAGAGACTTATCACAGGTATCTTTTGCCATAGTATGTGTGCTATGTTGAAATACTGAGGATATGTAAAATCAAGATTAAGTAATATTTAACTAGTCAGTGATAAAGCTTCTGTTAATTTTTGTAATAAAACTTTTGTAAATTGCAACTAGAATATAATAAGATTTTTAAATATTTATTAACATTGGAGGCATTTTATTAATACCTATGTATATCTGCATTAAGATTGAGATTTTTTTGCACTATATTGGAATAAAGAGTGTAAGAGTTTCACTCATTTTTCCCCCTTCATAATTATTTTTATTTTGTTTTAAAAATAAAAATGTATTTGTAATATAGTTGAAAATCACTGCACTGAGGTAGGATTTGGCTGTCAGGTCCTATTGCCAGTCCAATAATTTTTATTCTCATCTCAACAACTTTGCCATCATATCTTAAACTGACATGAATATAAATGTAGACACAGAAAGCAAAGTCAAGCATATACACAAGTATATAAGAAAATTTTACAGGTGAGTCAAAAGAAATTTGGATTTCACAATTTTGACTTCTCAGATTTGAACTTGGGTATTGCTGACTGTATCTTAGGCCAGTATTTAACAAAAGTTATTTCCATTCTGTTTACTTTTAATTTTCATGCCATGTATCGCTGGACACATAAGTTAGAGGTCATCCATAAACTACGCCTGCCATAATGGGCAATTTTTGACCACCATCCTCACACCTCTTTGTAACAGGTCGTCACAAAGACAAAACCCCAACCCTCCAACATCTCACAAAGATCAAGTATCTGCTGGTTTTTGAGAAAAAAATAAAAATACAATATATTTGTAATTCATTAATATTTTAACAGTGATTAAAAAACATTGCAATATCTTAAAAAAATTGTTTAAACATTTCTTATATTTTAATAATGATGTGTAAACAGTGATTAAAAATCATTGCTACCTATTGATTCAAAATATTAGAAACTATTCAAAGATAGTTTGTCTGTCTCATGGTGATGTCAAATGTTGATCTATCTATAGGAACTGATTATTCTTTTTCCTTATTCAACTTTAAATGAAGGCAATCATGGTTTACATGTCTTTTTAAATCAATTCAGAGACTTCTGGGTTTGAAATAAAAGCAAGCAATTCTTGCTGGCTTCTAGCTCAAATTCAAACTATCCTTGCTCTTGGCACTGATTTTCCACTATCACAAATTTTCATACGTTCTTGCAAAAATGTCTATGAAACAAAGAAAACTTTGCATTTCTTACATGTTTTTATTTCTAAATATGTCTTGCAGGCAGCAACAATTTGGCATTTTCTGAGTGAATGGTTTTTTGGTTTTTTTTGTTGAATACTGGGGAATAGTCTGGAAAAAAATAATGAGGCAAAATGTCCTGGATCTTCATCGATCTACAACCCTTTATCTCCTCAGGCAATTTCGAATGGTGATGGTAAAAATACAATTGGGTAACAGCAAAATCTGAGAGGTGAGCAGTATTTTTCATCTTTATATTTTACAATTTTGTGAAAAATATTGACTGCCTCTCAAGATTGATTATCCGTGTATTTGCAAAATAAACTTGATGAAAAATTATATTTTATTTTTATAATCTATAATATTATAGATTATTGTTTTTGTGAACTTGAATTTCTATATAATAATCCGTAACTCCATGAATGCACAAATCTTAGTACATTCAACTCCTTCCCTCAACGCTCGATGGGACCTCCCCCACCTCCAAAGTGATGTATTTTATGGATGATCCCTAATGCAATGCCGCAAAAAGGTCATTTTTCAAAAATTAGGAGAGTATTGACTTTGCTTTGAGGATCCTCTCATTATTATTGACAATTTTGATATTGTATGCAATGAACAATGTTTTGTATTTATTGTGATGTATTAATTGCAAAATAAATTCACTATTTTGTTATATATTTATTGAATTGTTTTGTTGTGTAAAAGTTAATTCAAAAGACTGAATAATCAGAAAGATGGTATTATGTAGCTTGCAAATCACATGAACCAAAAGTACAAACCTTTTCTTGCATAAAAGACTATTAGATACTAAATGTGAGAGTTGTATATTTTTAAAACACTTGTTTCCACGTTGTGTATTCGAGTGAATGAGGTAAAGAATGAAACAATCATGTACGCTATTTGTGTAAATTTCGTCAAATTTCTATGAACAATTTTCCCACACTTGTAAAGGTGTTTCTGTTTCCACAATTATAATAAAAATGACGACATTTATAGTTATTTATTCTTTGCGGACTTAGTAGTAATTTGGCTACCTTTAAAAGAAACATCTCCCAACATGTCTTTAGGGGTACCAATGGGCCGAATGGACTGATTTACATAGGACTCCTTACCTTCTATACTGCTAGTACGTTCTGGTCAGGTTCTTGTGAATGCTTGTGAACAACGAAATTGCAACGAGCTGGAAACTGTGAATAGGAACTTCATTTACGTATTCTTGAAGAGGAGTGATCATATTACTTCAGTGGCGTGGTTGTGAGAATCATATGATGTTCACTCGTTTTCTAACCTTCAAATTGATTTCAAGATATCACAAATGCCGAAGTCCTTATAACTCTGTTATACCTACATTTAGTAAAAGTGTTAGCTGTGATACTACTTTTTCTGTTCGTTCACTTCTGACAACACGACATTCCGCGCAGTTACGTATACCATTTCGTTTGGTATCTGGTTTTTGTACCAACTCGAAGGAAAACGAAACAATTCGTTTAAGTCTTGGTAGAGTTGAAGCTAAACTACAACTCGTATTTACTTGTAAGAAATGTAACACGAGGAACTCAAAAACTATTTCCAAAGTTGCGTATGAAAAGGGTGTTGTAATTGTTACATGTGAAGGTTGTGCTAACAACCATCTCATTGCCGATAATTTAAATTGGTTTACCGACTTGAATGGTAAGAAAAATGTCGAAGAAATTTTGGCAGCTAAAGGAGAAAGAGTCAAACGTCTAGCTGCTGTACCTGTTGGTGACGGTGTAATAGAAATAAAAGACGAGAGTCTCGAGTGAAAGTGAGATTGACACATATAGAAAGAATTGTCAATCTCCCATTGTGCTTGCATAAAGTTGTAATGCCAAACAATTGGTTAAAAATGGGATTATAACAAAAAATTAAAAATTTTCTTTAGTACAATTATTCAACGAAACTACCTCATCCAATCCCACAGTCAAATCCTCTTCTACTAGGATCAAGTAACGTATTGATTTAATTTTCCCCATTTTTATCAAACGGAGGGCGAAGGATAGATAAAATTTGATGAAATCTAGCTAGTATCTAGGCTGTTGGGATAAGATACTATTTTAATGAATCAAGGAATAACTATACCTCTTCCCTCACATATTTAAAAGACGTTTGGGTAAGTTAACTCGCGAATAAAGCCGAGTCACAGTATTACACAAAGAAAAAAATTGTCAAGACATGGACAATTTATATTTCATCATTCCTTTTTCTTCAAAGGAAACAAACTACATTGACTTACCTGTATTTCGAAATCGGCGCTGATGAATGAATTATAGAAAGTGCCAGAATTTGTTTAACGACACAGAGTATGCATAAAAATTGATAAGACTGTTGACATCGAGATGCATCGAGTCTCCGTAACACTTGTCATTTGATTTGCGTCATTCTGCCGGTGTTCTGGAATAAGCTGCAGCATGTGATCTTATTTTTACATTTCCTGCGGTGACAGGTTTATTATTTTGCATTTTTTGTAATTTTTTACGTACTGTCATGAATGGTGAAAAATTGTCGGCTCTGAAGGGGCCGAATGAAGATGAAAGAGTGACAGAAAAATCTGTGGTAAGGCATGTAATATTTTGTACTCGTATTATATTTTATTATACGTTGGAATAACTGTTTTCCTCTCCTTCCGGCAGGTGCCATTGGAGCTAAGAACAGTTGATGATTTTGTTCCCTGTGACAATTGGAGAAATTGCCCATCTCCCGATTCTCCTCGTAGACATGTGAAATCTACTGCAGTAGTGAAATACTCTACTGTTCAGTCTCTAGCTAATTTTGCTGTTCTTCAATGCAACACTGACCTTAATTCTCCTCCATCAAATTGGCTGAGCAGCTCCGCTGATTCTTATGGCTTACAGCATGTCCCGTCTCATTCTACAGGTTTTTCCAGGTGCTAATATTTTGTTGGTACTGAAAGAATACAGCCAAAAAGTAGAAATCTTTTTGAAATCTTTCTTGCATTATTATTTCAGTTTTGTTAATGTAAATTTTTTTTGTTTTAACACCATTTTCCTTTTTTGACTGAAACTGTTAATAGAGGCTGATACTGTTAAGAGTAGAAATATTCAATAAACTTGTTTCAAAACTGATTTTTTTGTTAAAAATTTGCTAAGTAAAGTGATAAATTGGAAGTCTGGTCTGTATGTAAGCAGATTTGGATGTGGAATTGTAAGTTTCTTGCCTGGAGTTATTACATTCTTGACTGTATGGGACAAAATAGCTGCAAAGTATCTATGTAAAAAATGTGCAACAGCACTATAAAAAATTTTCCTGTGGAAGATCATTTCACCCTTCTTTCTGTGATCTTTATTAGAGCTGTGTCATGAACAAAGATAAATTGCTATCATACTCCGTAGCACATATGTATTTAGATATTCTATGCACATTTAGATCTGAGAAACTTACCTTCTGTTTGTCATTTTTCTTCAGTTTTCGCATGGCTCATATGTTTCCTGAATGTGTTGGTGAAGTAGATGTAGTGTCTGATGCTGAGAATATAAAGAAATTGTTGAAGATTCCTTATAGCAAAGGTCCGGTTAGTATCCTCTTGAGCTCTATTTTATATTTTTAACGTTATTTGATGTAAATTAGGACTGCATGTATTTGAATGAATAAATTGCCTTTAATTAACACAATATCTAACTAATAATTTAATTATTGTCTCAGGTTAGCATGATGGTACACCGTGTAGAGAACACTCTTCTTATTGATGAATTTGACATACATAAATATCTTCTTCGAACTGCAGAATCTGACTGGGAATGGTTAAAGAAGTTTTTTTTTGAACATGTTCTTCAGTCACTTAATGAAAAGGTAATTTTCTATAAAGGTCATTGCTGTGTATAATATATTGAAAATGATAATTTCAAGATAACTTTGCCATTGTTTTTAGGAAAAAGTATTATTTCACAAAAATAAGAGTCGTTGTGCCCTACAACAGAAAAGTTTGGTTTCCAAGTTCCTTTATCATAGTTTAGCTGTTGCTCAAGATCAGAATGAGGATTCAAATGAAACAGAGGGTCCTCCCGGTCAAGGTGCTGCTGTTCCTATTTCTGTGCCTGTGGTGAGTTAAAATATTTCTCAGGGTTTTGAATTGTCAATGGGAAATGTTTTTATTGTTTTTAATATTTATTTAAAAACATTTAAAGTGAATAGCACAAGAGTGGGAATAAAAGGTAATTTTTAAAAATTAGTCATTTGTCTTAAAACTCAAAGGTTGTACAAATTGAATTTTATAAAGCTAAGGACCATGTCATGGAGTGAAAAGTTGGGTCCTCGATAGCTCAAACAGTAGAACAATGTACCCAAAAAACCTATCATAATACAGGAATCCTTACTGTAAGCTTTTTGAGTATGTATTCTCATTTTGGCCAACTGTAATAAATGATGACAAATGTTACTGGGACCCTGATCCACAAGGGTTTACTTACCACACACTCATGGGAAGGGAACAGTGTCTAAATAAAATTCAAGTTCGTATATCAAAGTTCTCTACTGTAGTGGATTAAGTTTTCACATCATCACATTCCCATGGGAACATTGAAGAAAAAACCTACAAAGATTTTCTGGCTTTTTAAGGAATTTAACCTAGATTGTGTGGAAAGTGATGTAAATTTCTCTCTTTTTTATGTACATTCTCTTAATGACCCTAATAATAATAAATTTTTAATAATAATAATTTTTTTAAAATAATAATAAATTTATTGTGAGAAAAGCAGTACAAACTGCTTATGACCACGTGGAGAACAATAAACTAATTTACTCTCCGGAAGCAAGCAAGGGACCATCCCATCAATTCCGATCAAGGGCCCTAATGCAGAGGCAGATTCAAAAATTTCAGCAGAAGTTCCTAGATAAGATAAAAAGTTAGCTGCGAGTTATAATACATATATAATGTCAATATGTTTGTAATTTAACGCAAATATGTTTGTAAATTTACAGTACAAGGTGGTCAACATACTTGGAGTGAAGAAAAATTTATGTGAACTTAAAGGATTGCATGTAAAATTAAAATATTAATATTATAGTGACATAATATTTTATTTATCATTCTATTTATTTATGTACTTTTTTGTTCTTCATTCAGTAATAAAGGTATTGTATTGTTTTGATTTTTAGGTTGATCCTCTTCTTCCAGAACCTAATCTGGAAGAAGAACTACCTGATCCTACATCAAATCAGAAATTTACACGTAATGTGGTATGGACTTTTGAAGACATTCAAATGCTTATTGGTACTAATCTGCCTATTTTTGGGGGGAAAACTCATCCTTGCATCAGTTTAAGATTAAGGTGTGTAAATTAGTAGCTTGTGCAGCTATTCATCAAAAATAAATTAGTTTCTTTTTGTTTTACTTATAGAAACTTTTTAACCCAATATTTTATTATCTTTATATGTTGTGAAATTTCATTATATACATATAGTTTGGATATGAATAGAATTTATTCTTCTGTTTTATGTAGAGATATGACAAAACCTATTAATGTATTGACTGGTATTGACTATTGGCTGGACAACTTGATGTGCAATGTTCCTGAGTTGGTGATGTGTTACCATCTGGATGGTATTGTTCAAAAATATGAATTGATCAAGACTGAAGATCTTCCACATTTGGAGAATTCTAAATTTTCCCCAAAAGTTATCAGAGATGTTGCTCAAAATATTTTGTCTTTCTTAAAATCTAATGCTACGAAGGCTGGTCATACATATTGGCTATTTAAGGGTAATATACATTCAATTACATTTTTAGAAATTATTTTTATTGTTTTATTTCAGTGTTAAAATATTTACCAGGTTGTTCAATATAGTGAAATCTCTGTATGACTGATTTCAGTGTTAGGTACTTTTCACTTGTATGCACTTATTTTAAATTCCCTATAATACATATACTAAAATATTTCACTTTTAAACTCATTTCTGGAGTCTATTTCATTAAAATGAGTAGATTTATTTTGTCATTCATGTTTTACTTTGTGATCGGGCATAGAATTTTTACGTAATATACTTCGCAACATTTTCTACTTTATTCCTAGTGTTTTGTTATGAAAGTTGTCGCCACCTGTCTTTTCTGTGACCCACCTGAGCTGTGAGGCCACTATCTACATTCAGTAGCTCACCTAGACGGGGGTGGAGGGGGCGGTCCATCCCATCCCTTATCATGTGAGGTGCCGCTAAATTGGTCACCCAATATTATTTAAACTCTTAAATTAGAACATAAATATTATCCAAAGCACTTTTAAAACTGGATACTAAATAGTTGAGTTTTATAATAAATAAAACACCAATTTCAATTCATTTTAATACATCTGAGCATTGGAAATGTACAGAAGGCATGCAAACACAGCCTCTAGATTGCATCTTACATTTTCAACTGAAGGACAGTTAAGTTATATTCTTGGTGGCAAATATTTAACATCACTTGCTCACAGGTTTGTAGCCAGAAATTTTTTTCTCACCTAAATTTTGTTGGTGTTAACTTTTAATTTGTCTGTCCTTAAAATATTATAAATTTGATAATTGATGGATGGATGTTATTATTTAATTTACAAACGGTAAATTAATATTATTTTTAGAGTACTTTCATTACATCTTATTAATAATGTTTTAATAGTTTAACCTCAAAATAGATTTACTTTCACTTAGCAGTGAAATATATATCCTACCAACATGAAAACCAAATAAAACATCACAGACCTCAGTCCATGCATGTCACTCACAGAATTCCTCAGTGCTCCACCCTGGGGCCCATACTATTTCTTCTATATATTAATGACATCCCATCCATCATCAAAAACTGCTGAAAACTTACTTAACACTACCAAATCCACTATCACCACCCTAATCCAATGGCTCTAACAAAATAAACTCATAATAAACACTGGCAAAACTTGCATAGTTTCTTTCCATAATCCTCATTCATCTAAACAGCATACATCTAACATCGAATTTAATGGTAACCACCTCATCTTTAAACAAACAATACAGTTTCTGGGATTAACTATAGAAGATAGCATGAAATGGAACTGTCACCTAGAAACACTGAACATGAAACTCTGCAGAATAAACTATGCCATCAGTTCTAACAGCAGATTGCACAACAGATACCCTTCAAACAGTATACTATGCAAATGTCCATTCCATTCTAAAATATGGTATATTATTTTTGGGACAAGCACCAGAAACGAAACAAACTTTTAGGTTTCAGAAGAGAATAATTACCAACACTAATAAACTTTCTTCTTGTAAACCATTATTTGAAAAGTTGAAAATATTTCTACAGCCTTGTGTGTACATTTTTGAAACTTTAAACTTTGTGAAAAAGGATCTACTAGACAAAGGAACACACTACAGATCTAATTCTACTGTTCATGTTCACAACACTAGACAGGTAAGAAATATCCATCAACCACAGATAACATCCACTCTTAGCCAAAAAAGCACTCATAATGCAGGTATACACCTATATAATGCGTATAAAACATTAAAAACCTTGAAAACATCTTTCAAAACAAAACTCAAACAATTCTTACAACAGAAACTCTACTACAGTGTACAAGAATTCCTCAATGACAATAACTAATGTATGACATACAATCTGTTGCAGGTAATCATTAGAACAAAGGTGCAGAAGGTGACCCATGATGCAGGAAAAGATCTAACAATATTAAATTACACTTTTAGCATAAATATAGACCTTGACATAATTTAATAAAATAAAAGAAAAATAATAGAATTCCTACCATATATATCTAATAACCCTAGCCTAAATAAATATTAATATTCTGTAATATTAGAAAATAATTGTATTTTTATGTTAACTTCTACTTAGCCTAAGTTTATTGAATATTGTTAAATGTATCAAAATTATTATATTGTTGTTGTTCTTGTATGTAAATATTATTGTAATTGTTGTTAGTACTATGACTCGTCATACATAATTATGATGATCAATATGGTTCAATAAAACATTATTATTATATGATTAAATATAAGATAATTATGTTAGTTAAGTTGAATATTAAGTTTAGAATGTTAACTTTCAAGACCACCTTGATTTAACTACTCGGGTTGGAAATGTGAGCTACAATCTAAAGAGCATGAGATACATATGTTCTATATTTCATAAAGAATGAGATATGTGGATAGCCATGTGTCACTTCTTTTTGACCCTCATAAAGTATAAACATTTTATAATGAAGTTGACTGTTTATTTTACGGAAAGTAATCTGGTCTCATTTATCAGTAGAACATTATATTTAAATGAAATTAGTATGTTTAAAATTTATTATGCTGTACAGTCTCTGTATCCATTGCACAATGTATTTTTTTTTTTTTTAATTTCAAAAAAATCACTATTCCTCAGAATATCTTTGTTGCCATTTTAACATTTAATAACTGTATCTCTTTATAGTTTGAATTAAAAAATATATATATTTTGATGTCTGAAAAAAAGGAACGAATTTGTTTTGATTTTTGTTGTTACAGGTAAAGATGCAGAGATTGTTAAATTATATGATTTAACATCTCTTTGCAGTGACTTAATGGATGACAAAGGACAAAATCCATTTACTGTTCCAGTTGCCATGCTCTTATATAGGCAAGTTTTTGTAACTTTTTGTATCTTAGATGATTCACATGTTTTTTTCTTCAGTTGGCTTACTGTTTTATGTTTATTGTAGAGTGGCCAGAAACTTGAAACATTCACCTGATGGACAGAGGCAACAAGGAACGATACGTTTGCTTCTCAAGAATTGTATTGAATTACTCACAAAGGAGAAGTATCCTCAGGTTAGGCCAAAGTAAACTTTAATTTATGTTTATCTAAATTTATTTTTCTGTTGAGTTACAATCTAATGTTGAATATTTATTTCAGATTGTTACTTCTGCCCATTATATGCTATCAGATTTGTACCTTCCTGCTGACACAGATCCTGCCTCTCCCAATGTGCCTGATAATCTGGATGATGAAGGAAATTCAGAATATGATGAAGGGGAGGAACCAGAAGAACAGTATAATGGAGAATGTGAGACAAGTTTCAACTCGAGTAGTAGCGTGGATGTCAAGTCTTTGTGCATTGCTACAACACCCCATACAGCTGACCCTGCACGACCTCCTCCTCTCAGCAGAGACATGAAGGAACGTTGCAACTCGGCTCTGGAACATGTAGTTGCAGGCTTGCAATGTTTGTCTCTCTTTGATGTCAATCCTGAGGACAGCACTCAGCACTGTGGTGCTGGTTTTGATGTGAGTTTGTTGCTTCAGATGGGCACACCATAGCTATAGTTATGTGCTCAGTGTCCAGTATGTGAATGGCAATAATTTCCCTGGAATACCTCAAAGAATTCAAAGGAATCCTAAAAGCTTCATTGAATATATCTTATTGTTTATGAAACAATTCATTGTGTGTATATTTTTGAAAGTTTCCAAAGTTAACTAATTGTAATGATTGTTTATTGCAATTTGACCCTTATTGTAACTCTAATAGTTATCAATGTATTTACAAAGATTTTTAATTTATTGTGACAATTGTAGGTCAGTTGTAAAGTGTGTGAAGATGACATTTACTTTGGCATTTTTAACTGTGGAAGTTAATTTATGCGAAAATATTTTTGTTATGAAATGATTTTTAGTTTTGAAATAATTTTGGAAATAATAATTTCTTACTGATAGTTGTGTAGAAGTTAAGTGTATTTTATTGTCTTGCTGTTTTGTTTCATAATTTTTAGATTTGACTAACTGACTTTTTAACATTTGCAGCTACAAGGTGATCTAAATAGTGACAAGAATGAGCCTGAAGGTCCAGCAATGGCAAAACCCTTTGAAGCTATACCTATGCCATATTCTCCAATCAAGAGTAAGCATCTGGTAAAGGACAAAGGCAGTGTTCAATCCCCTCATTCACCTGCATCTGGATCTCATAGGAAACGCAGGAAAGATCCTGCCTCTCATGAAGAGCATGCACCTGCCGAAGCTCAACTGTCCCCTCGATCTCTTTTATGCAAGTATAGAGCAGAGGCTATGCCCACCTGGCAGCAACCTAAACCAAGCGATAAAGTCTTCTGGAAAGCTCATTTGAAGATTTTACTACACGAAAAAGCATGTTTGATATATGCTACTCTAGCTGAGTGTGAGTATAGCCAAGGACTTTATGGCAGTGCTTTACGTTACATAGGAATGGTTCTGCGATGCCAACAGCAATTGGAAGTGGTAGCTCAAGGTATTCCTAACCTTGGCTTGCAAAGTTATCTCCTTGGTCGAGCTGGAGACTTATGTTTTATGATCGTCCAGGATTGGAATAATGTTGAATCTCACCGTCACCAGTATGGAATGATGACTGAAGTGGATCAAGAAGTCTTAAAAGAAATAGAACAAGAAAGTGTCACTAGTCATTCTGATTTTTGTAAGTTGTTCAGTGAATGTAATAATTAGTCTTTTAACCCTTGTTTAATGTATTTCACAAAATATAAAAGGATCAGTTGAAATAAATGCTTGTGTAGGGAGAAATCTATCAACTACATTATTTTCTTCTTTATTCATCTTGTCACTAATTCACTAATTTCAGTTCATCATTTGTTGTCTTTCAGTGCTTGAACTTGTTCCTCAGAGTATCGGGAGTATGGAACAGATGCTTTTAGCAAGTCGAGGTTGTTATCAGCATGCTCTTACTCTCGAGACATTGGAACAACAGTGCAGCAACATACGCCGACGCCTTGGGAATATAGAAAATGAGTTAGGTGTCCTTTACATGAATCAAGCTGCTGGTAAGTATTTGTGTGGATTTATTTGTCCAATATTAATTACTTGTTAATCCACATTTTCTGATCTAGTTGGAGTTGCATGAACATTAAAATGTAAGCAGCTGAAACTCAATCTTATTGCTCAGAAAGAATAGAAGAATTTGGAAATAATATTTACGGCTGTGTTTAATAATTTAGGCAACCTATCTTTGGTTTGGGACAATTGCTTATCTCTTTAGTGTAGTTCAATTATCCCATTTTTCTTTTAATCTCTCTATTGTTGTGCTGAATGTGTACTAAAAAAATGGTCTGTATCTTGATATTTCATAAATCGATGAGTTGTTGCTCTATCTTTAGAAATATAAAAAATACCAAATTTCAATATTTTGTAACTTGTGTTTCCAAAAACCTGACAAGATATGTTTAAAGCAATGCATGCAGCTCAGATTCATCAATTCTGATAATTTCTTTTTCAGTTTATCTTACTTTTATCCTGACCTTCATTTACAGGGATGTATTCACATATATTATCATTCGGTGTCAGCTAAAGAAAAAGAAAGTGTGCCCAACAGTACATTGACAATGTGAATATAAGAAGCAATTAATTTAGAAATTGTTCCAAACATATAAAATGGAGTTAGTATTGCTAGATGCAATCTTGTGAAACAAGAATCATAAATATTGTTATATTTTTTGACCTGGAATTTAATAGTGCCATAGATGAAAAATATTGAGAAGCATTATTTTTCAAGGCTGTAATGTTGAGAATTGAAATCAACACATCTCTATTTTTAAATAAGCAATTTTTTCATTAGCCAAAAATAAATTTTAGCCAAGTTTTAAAATAGAACATTGATGGTGTTAGCTGAAGTGTTTGGGAAAGAGTTTACTAAGTTTTAGGTTGTTTATATCTTAAAATTGAAAGATAGATTTTTATGAATTACTTAACTCTGTACTCAATAATAATGCCAATTGTTGGAACTTACCTTAACGGTGAATGAAAAGTAACATTTTATGGATTTAATTTTATAGTATGTTATCAGGAAAAAGGTTTACAACCTCAGTCTGGAGATAACTCTACCCTTCAAACATTACTCAACAAATCTCAGAAACACTTGGAAAGTGGAGTGCAGGCATTTGAAATTGTTCATGATGAAGCAAACCTGGCATTATTACACTCTAATACTGGCCGTCTGATGCGCATGTGTGCTCATTATCACTCTCCAGATTCTAAAAGTCGATCTGAACTTGGTGGTTTGGAGAGACACTTCTATCATAAGGTAATTTGCTTCTTTTTAAAAAATTTAATTTAATCAAACACCTTCTGATAATGTGTAATCCTATTCCCATGTCATCTTAATCCTTTTTTTTTCCCCCATTCATTGATTAATTTTATTTGGAGAATAGTGGTGTATTAGTAGCATCTTCACTCTCACCTTTTGCGAAGCAGAAGAGATTGGTGTCAATTCCTCACTCTGTAAAATAAGTAAGGTTCTCAGTGAAGTTTTCTTTCTATATACTCCAGACCAATTTGGGTTCTTTGAGTTTCAATGCAGTCCCTCGTTACAGATTCCCTCTCAAATTTTGGTTAGGCAGAAGAGAGGACCTTGTGGCCCTTTCCTTGCCATGTGATATATAAGACAAATTACACATTATCCTGTTGGAATGTATTTTCAGAAGCCTTTAGTCATGATATGTGTTCTATGAGATAGAAAAATCCCTTGAATTAGTATGAAGGTGCCATGACCCACAAGGCAAAATTAGATATTTGAACTTGAAACCATCTGCTGCTTTCTAAGTTCCCATCCCCAACTGCGCAGCATAATATTGTGATGGTGTCTTGTCAATGTTAGAACTTATAGTAGCATTGGTAGTAAAATGGTCCAACATGAGTATGCTCTATTACTGTTGGTAGGTTCCCCCATGGTCTGTCTACATTATATTCCACTTTTCTGCTCATCTTATATCTCGTACCTAGAGTGTGTGCTGTCTAGTTACTTTTCCTTTGGACATACATCACACCTCAATCTATTGCTTGGAGGGAAACAGATTGTTAGCACAAACATCTAGCTTTTTAAATCCAATGTTGTGCTCTTGACCTAATCTGTGAACTAACAAGGACACCCTCAACTAACAAGGACAAGCCTCCAATTACAAAATTCATTTTTATTACCCGGCTTTTATGGATGATCTAGTGAACAAAAAGAATCAGTATTTTTTTCACTAAACACTCTATGATTTTTAAGCTCACTCTACATAATATTAAGTTAATCTACAGTCTGTTGGAAATGGTGAAGACTTGGGACTTCACCCAGTTATCTCCTACTCTTGCCACAGGTGTGCTACCTTGTGCATTAAGTGCCAGTCTTATCTCCCAAACTTAGATTACCACATCCATCTGTCCTGCTCTGGTGAGCCTGAGGTTCATAGGTACCCACAGGTGGTACTGAGATAATATGTATAGTTCCGTGGCATGGATGTAGTCGATCAGGATTCAATCTCTGTTCATTAGTTGAATTTGTAAAATAAGATTACAAAATTTATATATTAACATATCCTTATTTCTTAGCTGATGACACTGATGTCATAAGTAAAGGTCAAAGTTGGAAACAAGTTTAAATACACATAATAAAGTGTTCTAATATGTATAACAGTTATGCACACACACACCTGTATGAGTGTGTGTGTGTGTGTGTGTACATACACCTATATACACATGTTGGTAAGATGCTTTAAAACATGTCCCCCTAAAAAACATTTTTCAACACCATCTAGTATTTTATAAATAGCTTGGAATGATGAATGATAAACATGAGACAGAAAGACATTTAACTCATAATAATTTATGTATACATTTAGATATGTTATTGTATATAAAAGTTATTTAACAAATAGACATCAGAATGTCAAAATTTGTGATGGGGCAATAGGTAACCAAACTAATTTGGGTGTAGGTGTCCCGCAGGGAACTGTTCTGGGACAGCTCTTGTTCATAATCTATATAAATGACCTACTTGTTCTACTATATGAAGTAATATCATATGCTGGTGACACAGTTATTCTCTTTACTGCAGGTAATTTGAGGTTCAATATTATTCCAACTAACGCAAAACTGAGTGTGATATTTTGGTGGATGTACTCTAACAATTTGCCTTTGAACTTTGATAAATCTGTATATATACAATTTGGTAACTATAGTGACAATATAATGCACAAATTGAATATTTCAATCAACTCTGTTCCTTTAAATAGAGTTGAATTTACTTGATATTTAGGAATACTAATTGATGAAAATTTAAAATGGGACTTTCAAATTAATAGTATTATTAACATAACTAGATATTTATTATATCTATTTTACAGGTTGAAAAAGATTCTTAGTATTAAGGCACTAATGATGGTTTACCATGGTATTTTTCATAGTATGGCTACCTATGGTATCATAGCATGGGGTGGATCTGGTAAAACTGATTAAACTCAAAACAGGATTCTAAGAATTATTATTGGAAATTCTCATTTAATACAAGTAGTCTCCCCTTTCTTTGATCCAGGTTTTCAAACTTGAATCCTTACTCTTCTGCTATAGTAAGCTAAGAAATACCTTTTTATCCTCTACCAGTGTTACTAGGAATAAAAGTATAGCTTTGCCTGGTTGCAAGCTTGAAGTGGGCAAAAAAGTATTTTCCTATCACCTTCAAAAGTCTCCCTAATAATCTAAAGAATATGTTTTCCAAAGATTATATAATTAGAAAAAATATTTTAAAAAAGGTTAATTGATAAGAGGTAATATTATCAATTTTTTTTAAATTTTAATTTTCCTTCCTTTTATGTCTAATTAGCTTTAGTTTTAAGTATTTTCTTTGTATGTACTATATACTGTTAAATTTTGATATATTCTATTAATTTTGAAAATGTTCTACCAGACCTGTGCACAGATTTCTTATTATCTACTGCAGGTTTAGGTACACTACTCTGGATCATGTAAAATTTTGTCTGGAATAAATACATACATATTTTTACTATAAAAACAATACCAATTTTACAGCTTGTGTAATATATGTAATCAACAGGAAGTTTCTTTTCCTTTGTCTATTAAACTGATATATCTGCTCAGGTCATTAATATATACTTACTGGTTTACTAAAGAAAAAATCATTAATAATTGAAATGTAACAAAGAATACGTTGGAAATTGACTTCAGAACTTTTGGTGGAGTCATTAAAAATATTTATTGACTCATGTTGGCCTCACTATCTTTTTTTATTGTTCACCCAGACTAGTTTTGGGAGCTCTTACTTCCATCATCAACTCCTGTCTACTGATTATTTGGCATTCATTGATTTTGAAATTTATACATCCACTTGCCTCCAGAGAATAAATACCAAAATTTGAACTAACTTTTTTCTTTCTTACTTACAGGCTCTTGCTAGTTACCAAAACGCATTACAAGTATTGGGAAATAGAAAATGCAATCCCAATATTTGGGACACAGTTATGTGGGAATTGTCAACAACATTGTTTAGTATGGCTACTATTTTACAAGATTATCCTTCTCTTGTAAATAAAGTAAGTTTAAAAATATTTATTCAGAGAAGTTTTGAAAAATGTTTTCCAACTAACAAACATTGTTTTGTGTACTTTTGTAGACAGCTGAAGATGCAGAAAGAGAAGTGGTGGAGTATTTACTGAAGGCTCTCAAATATTGTGATCTTGAGACACAGGGGTCCAGGCAGCCTATATACCAGTTTCGAGCAGCAACAATTCATCATCGTTTGGCATCTCTATACCATCGATCATATCGTAATCTTCCTGCAGAAGACCCTAAAAGGAAAAATATACTTCAACTGTCTCGTCTCCACTATGAAAAAGCTATCAAACTTCTGTCTATCCTGGAACATCCATCCGATTTCTTAAGAGTTCAAATGGAGCGTGTGGCATTAGCTGAATTTCTTGCTGAAAGTAAGGAAATTCTTGGAATGTTGAACAAGTTATACAAATGGAATCTAATGTCTTGAAGTAACGTTTGGATAGAATTAAGGTTAAAAAGTTATTTTTCTGCATTCTGAAAGTTTTGCCAAATTTTCTTGAGGAAATATTTCTATTGAAGAATTGTGAAAATGTTTGTCAAATTGAATGATTCCTATGAAGTTTTGTCCTTTGAAAAATGTACGTACAAAGAAATGTTAAGTCATTTTTTCCATCATGTTAAATGTAACACCCTTGTGCTAGGATACTGAGTGTATACCTTCTGGGTGTCATACATTGTGAGAGATACAAGATGTAGGATGACATAGATTGCCTTTCCTATTTTATTTTCTGTATTGTATTTTGTTCATATGTTGTTTGAATTCTTCAAATATTATTGTTAGTGGTAGGTAATAATTGTGTAGGAATGGGAAATTATTTTATTTGCATTAAACATTATTATATGAGAAGATGGCTTTTAAATACTGTAGTCAAGACAGTTGCAGGAATAAATTTTGTTTTGAAAATTTTCCTCATACATTAAAATAATTAATACATTAATATTAATCCCTTAAAAAAGTACAACAGGAAGAATGAAATTTGTCTCTTATTAGCAGGAATTCTTGTAAGTGGGAAATGGATTTTTAACAAGTTAAACCTCGTTTTTCTGATGTATATTGAATTAAGATGTTTGCAAAACATGTTGCACATGCTTACAAACATCCTAATTCAGTATAAATCTAAAAAGCTATTGCATCTATCGAAACTCTCAGTATTTTCACAAAAGTAACCTTGTCTCTTACTTGCGGGTTGGAATTTACAATTGGAAAATATGTTTTGTCCACTATAAGCAGCTGATATTGCCCTCTATTAACAGGGTTCCACTGTATATTTGTCTACATATGATGTATAAAAAATGTTCCTTTGTCTTTTATTACGTAGTTTGTAAATAAATTTAAATAATGAAAGAGATTTAATTCAAATATTTATTTTTGCAGATTCTACTAGTGTTCCTGCTCGGATAAAGAATTTATTAACTGCACTTGAACTTTTATGTCAGTGTTTGCCAATGTTATGTATTATCCAAGAGAGGTTAAGTGTTTTCAATAATGGTGAAAAGAAGTGTAATGTTTCTGCACCTCTTAGTAAAGGATGTAGTGAAAAAGAGGTTTCTGAACTGTCAAGAAATATTCAAAGTTTAAATATTCCCCATGAGGAGCAAGAAACAAGGAATAATGAGAAGGAAAAACCAACTCATTCTCTTGAACCCCGTGAAGATCTCAGAGAGAAAGAAGAAGTTGAAAACTTACTTCATTTTTTGGAACAAAGATTACAATTTGTTCTACTGCAATTGGCCAAATTGCACCATGCACGTGGTGGTCAAGCCAAAAAAGAGTAAGTGATTTTCTTTCTTATGATTTATTTCAGGAAGTTTTTTTATTGGAAGATTGTATATTTTGGATTATTTTAGAACAAGGATTATCCTATATATTTGTATATTTGTTATTTAGGGTGGATAACTCTGTACATATCTACAAAACATTGTACAGTTTAACTTTGAGGAAAGGTGATTGTTCATGGGGAGATGAGTTAGCATGTCATCTTTCCAATATTCTTTCTCAAGCACAGACTGCCATTTCACAATCATGTTCTGGATCCAAAGCTAGGTGACTACTTGCAGTGAAGTTACATTACGGTGCCTCAATACATGGTCTAATGCCTTTCTTGTGTTTGAGTTATTTTAGTACAAAGGAATGTGTTTTGACTGTTAAAATGTTATGTTTGTGTAGCATGTTATTTATAAATTTTATTTTACATTTTGTACCAATGTTTGTGTGAAGTGTATTATATCTTTAGATCATTATATTGTAAAATAAAATTTTATCTTATTCAATGAAGATATTGATTGCCTTGATACATGGTTTTTAATCTTAATTATCATTATTACGATTTTTCCCTCTATATCTGTTAGCTATACATATTTTTCTTTAATCAAATGGAATAGAAATCATTTTACAACATTGTTGTCTTGTCTCATATGTGTTGACTAGGGAGTTGACATAGCTGAAAATACTCCTCTTTATATACATGCTCCATGGTTAATCCTTTTTATGCTTATGAAATAAAAATGTTTCAGGATATGTAAATGCTATTAGATCACATTTTACTTATTGCAAGAACAGTTGTTCCCAATTTAAAATGATATTAGTAGTTCAGTTTAACAATTTAGTTGGCCAAACAATACTAAAATGTTATCAAAATATAATTTTGTATTGGAATAGAATTAATATCATAATACATTAAAGGGATAACTTTTTTGAATTTGTGCACCTTCCCAGGAACCATGAAATCATGACATTTTATCATCTTTTGTGCTAGTTGGGTGGGAACATTGTAATTACAAGGACTTTAATGACCTAGATGTTGACAAGCCCTATAGCCTTAATAATATTAATGGTAATTATGATAGTAATAATAACATACTAAATACAGTAACTAAGAAATGTTGCTTATAAGTAAAGATTGACAATGTAATGAGTTTTTTGAAATTTCATCTTTGTACAGATCTCATGACCTGTATGATTGAATTCATTTTTAAGTCTTAAAAGTTTTTTATGGAATATATGAAGTATTAAAAATCATCTAGTTATAGTTGACATTAATTGACCTTACAGACATTGCTAAGATGAGTATGGAATATCTAATTTTTTGGAAAGGGGTTGCATCCCTGGTTTTCAAACTTTTACTAGGCTATATAAAAATAACATCTGTGAAGCTGCAGGAATTGACAATATATTTTTCAAAGTAAAATTGTTTCAAACTAAACAATTAAGCTAAACAATCTGTTTAATGACCACTATCCTTTGCCCGTGGAAACATATAATAAATAGTCAAGAAAGCAAAATTGAACATAGTCATTTACTATGGTAAATTAAGTAGGATCACTGATACTATTGACTGGAATTCTATATTATCGATGCATGACCCTGACGAAGCGTTAAAATTATGCTTATAGAATTGTTAAAAAAAGGCTTGGAAAAAAGAGAAAAGTTAATAGTAAAATATACGTATCTGAACCATGAAGTGCTTGGATTATTAATGAAATTTTAGTTTCATGTGAAAAAAAGGAATTATTATATAATATTTGGAAAGCACAACCATATGATGTTAAATTAATGGCTGAATATAAAAATTATCTTAAATTACTACATAAAATAATTACAAGCAAAATATTTACATGAGAGATCAAATTAAGAATAATATTAATAACTTGGGAAATATTTGGAAAATAATTATCACAGAAATCGGGTAAAACATTAAAAAAGTTGATGACATAAAAATTTTATATGATCAAAAGTAACAGAATCTGGTATAACTACTGCAAAAAATGCAATTTTTTAAATATACTGGATTTCTTAGTTACTGTATAAGCAAAATAAGACAGGTCTCTGGGTCTTCAATACCAAAACCACCAAGTAATCATAAAATAAATCCTTTAAAATCCTATGTATCCTAAAAATAAGTATGAAGTTATACTATTATTAATTTAAAGTTAAAAAAGAGAGGTATTTATAATATCAATCAATACTAAAACTACTGTATATTAGATAACCATATTCCTGATCCTGTAGTCCACATTATTAATATATCTTTTGAAAAATCCATTTTTGCCAATTAATCTTAAATGTGCAGATATTACACCAATTTATGAAAATTCAGATCAACATTCACCATTTAATTATAGACAAATATCACTTATTTCAAAAGGTGCTAAGATATTGGAAAAAATTATTTATAATGGAATACTGGAATTTATGATGAAATGTAAAATTTTGTCCAAAAAAAGCATTATGGTTTTATGAAAAAATTAAAACCATGGTAGCTCTTGCTTACATAACTAATATAATTTATAATAAATTAGACCATAGTATTACCCATAGTCATTACCTTTCTTGCAAAAGCTTTTGACACTTAATCATGAATTACTACTAGAAAATGTCAGAGGGAGTGATAATTTCTTTAAAGGATGGTACGGCTATCATTGCTGCTGACAGTAAATGGTCAGATGAACAAAGGAAAATGAATGAATACTTGGATAAAGTTTCTATGTGACTTGATCACAACAAATTGTCTTTGAATATAGAGAAAACTGTTTATATGACTTTTGGCAAGTATTGTAATAGCGTGCCAGAAGCTGATTTAGAGTTCAGATTAAAGATTATGAATTGAAAAGAGTTGAAAGTTATAAATATTTGGACATAAATTTTGAATATAGGACGGAATGGAATGAACACATTGAATACCTTATAAGTAAAACTAAATATCTGGTATTTTATTACATAAATAAATATATAAATTTATTGTCAAAATACATAAATATTTAAGCTGTTAAATACTATGAGAACTGAGACAGAACGATATGCTATGCATTGTTTTTCAGCCTCAGCTAAGGAAATAATTGCATGGGGAACAGCATACTAGAACAATTTGTCTCTGATTCAAATTATTCAAAATAGAATTTTAAAAATTGTATCTAAAAATAAATTTATAACCCATTAAATATTGAATAAATGTTTGCCTTTGAATCATAAGAATTTCATTACAATACACTTAAGAATAAATTTATAGAATCTGAAAGTAAAAACAAGAAAGAAAAATTTATTAATTCCAATACGACAAAAAGAGATTAGCAGTAAAAAAAGCATATTACATAAAAGCATTGACTTTTCAATTCACTACTGAATGAATTAAAAACAATAAGTAATGTAATATCAGTGAAAAAGAAAATAATGATCTGTATTGTAGCAAATGTACAATAATACTAAGCATATAGATAAATTTGAAGATTACAAGATATACGCTGAAATTAATTTACATTTTAATGTTACTGTTAGTATGAGGTAATACAAATTCTATCAAACATAATTTGTTTTTATTTCATAAAATCTGAACTTATTAAATTATAACATTTATATGAGAATGTTTATGATCATAGTATATAAGTTACGATAATTTTAAGTTAGTTAAGTAGTTTTAAACATCAGTCCTACAGAAAGGTAATTATTTTACCTTTTTATGTCATTTTTTTGCTGCAATAATTATATGTAAATATGAAACCGAATAAATAAATTATCAAATTAATTTATGTTTTGTTCAACATTAAAACTTTCCTAAAATATGATAGTGCATGTCTCATGCATACAGTAAAGAGAGAGTAAAAGGGAAAAAGTGGGAATGAAAGAAATTTTTTTTAGGAATTTGGGAAGAGGAATCAATTCACTTACTCCTATTAAGTTGTAAGTTGTTCCTAATAGAGCCGAAAAGAGCAATGTAATTTTTTCCGCCCTTTCTTCTTTTTACATAGCTAGAACAATACTGGATGTTTGCAGCTCAATCGTATTTTTCGAATAAATCTAGGAAACAAAGAGTGTAGTTTTCTTTTAGTATTGTTCCTGCTCTTATTGAAATATGACAAAATTACCAGTCAATAATGTACTTGTTCCTGAGTTTTATTTCGCATTTTTCGAACCGGTAGCGCACACCATTGTGCTGCTATTGTGTGTGGCTGAGCCGAATGTAACCGATCGGACCCGAGATAGGTTCGAGTCATCTGGTAGGAGGGGTAACGCTTTTGGGCGGCATTTTTCTAGTCAGAGAGACTCGTTGCAAAGCTGCGAGTAGCCATTCATCAATCGCCGGGAACCTCTTTAGAAGTAGATGTGGAGTGCCTACGTTCAACAAGACTTCATAGTACTTACAGATAATCGGGTACGTATCACCAGCTATCACCGAAAGAGGTAAAGCCATTTCCTTTTCTCACAGGCCAGTCGTTTTGTTTAATTAACTTCCTGTGTAAAACATCATACCATTTAAATACGTAAAGGACAATGACGTAGCGCTCGCAAAATGCATTATATTTTAACATGTTTCAAAAGAAAATTAATCATTTTATACAACTTAACATTCCTCGCACTCATTGTCGCATTCACTCGAAAAGCATTGCCACCAAGAGTGTCTCCAAATCATGAAATATATTCATGTGATACACCGCACTTTCTTAGTATAAATTTTAATTCATCATGCATAAAAAATGAATTTTACATTTTTGATCCTATTATGCCCGATTACACTACGTAAGATTGATTTGTGAGTTATCCCAAATGCAGAAAGGTATTTTCCATAAATGTCGATTTGAAGTTCCCCTTTGACACATTTGTTGAATGGAACGCGTGATTTGGATTTAAATTTTCTTCAATTTCAAACTTTTTATAATCTGCTTTCTGTTCACCTTGTGCCTCTGTTTCAACAAAGACCCTTTTTAATGCAAATGTGCGTGCACGTTTAGGGATGATTAGAGTGGGTTGAAACCTTTACATTTTACATCGCTGAGAGTTCAGTTGATTAATGGAATGAATCAAACATGAATTTATCCAATTCTTCTCCTTCGCATAATGACGTTCAATCAAACATGAATGACTCCAATTCTTCTCCTTTGTATAAATACAACAAAAATGTGTTACGATAAAAATAATGTTGTTGGCTTCTAAACTGATTTGAGATTCCTTTTTTTAACCAAGACTTTGTTCAATTTAATCTAAGAGCTCTGATTTTTTTAATTTGTTGAAGAGCGTTGACACTCAGAATACATTCAGATAATGATTCTCAGATGGAAACATGGGTGTTTCTTGTGTGGTAGATGTGTCGGAAGCGGCACAGATACTTTATCAATGGCCGTGACCCTTCTCCGAGCCTCTTGTGCTATACCCTGGAGGATATTTTCAAGACACTACTGTAGACAATAAACGTTAACTTGTACTCGGAGAGAAAAGTCATTATAGTCAGGAACTGGACAGGAATTATAGGTGAAGAAAAAGTAAGTTTAGGTAATGTCCAAAATGAACTCAAATAAATGAAATTATGCCACAATTTATACAAGGAAGCTTTTTAAAGAATAACTGAGAATAACAGATAATTTTCTGTTCCGGAGCATGTAATGATTATTTATATATTAAACGAAATTCTATTTTATGATGATTAGGTTAAAATTATTAAAGACGGGTTTGTGTGTTTTCATGCTTTAAAGGTTTTATTGAATTGAAATAATTGAACTTGAACCTAGTGGGGGTTTCTTTCCGTAACTGTTTTATGAAGTCCCAAAAGTTAACTTTTAAATAATTAATGTCTGCTCTCTTTTTACTTTCTCATACACGTAGTATATAGAAAATATTTTAATGGTGAAAAAATTCGAAAGCGAGATTTCGACGGGAATATCCATTTTGGCGATCCCTGATGAAAAAATGGTTTTTGGCATGTCCGTCCGTCTGTGCGCAACGATTCTGAGTAAATAGATAAATCAATTTAATTCGCATTTCGTATTTGCGGTAGAATTTACTTGTCGATGCTCGTGTTCTTTTTTTTTTTTTAACTAAGGGTACTTCACATGAAGGTCAAAGTACTCTTTTCAATGTTTCTCCAACGATTTTGCTTAAATTTTCAGTACGTAAAGTACAATTAGTATGCATTACATCCGCATTAGCGGTATTTCGCTTCAAAGTAAGGAAGAAAGACGCAGTAAAATAATTTCTGTCTGCTAGACTTACACATTAGTTTACTGTTTCAAGAAACTTGAACAATATTTAGCAGTGTAAATGGACCAAGCAGACGTAGAGTACACTTTTCGTAAACTAAAATGAAAGATATGATAATGATAAAATACATAGGAGGACGGCAAACGCACTGCAGATACGAAAATTCAGCAATTTCTGTCTACAACGAAATTAAATTTACATAACACTTTTACGATATTTATAAGACTGATATGTCGCTATATGTTTTGAAATATTCTGAATATTTATTTTACTTTCAAATAAAAGACATAATAATTTCATCTAGGGACTTGGAGCATGAATAGACCACTGGAAGACGACCAAAATATAGAGGACTACGCCAGATATGACCCTTTCACTATAGAATTTTTTCTCACTCTATACTGTAGAAGTATATGAGAAAGTATGTGCAAGAGAAACGTATATGATAAAGTTTTGCAGGGGTGCACCACAAGTTCTTGAATCTTTCTTTCGTTGAATGTTAGTCGCCTAGGGAACGAAGGGAACTTCCTTTTTCTTCAAGACCAAGGGATAGTGACGAGAAAACGATCGGTAGTTATGTTCACTTCAATTATTTAAAACACTTTAATCTCATTACAAGAAAAGTAACGTTGTGCTCATTTATATTTAATTAAAATAAATACACCTACATAGGTATGTGTGTCGAAATGAGAACTCATGCCTCGTTGAATAGGCTAATGACCTTATTCGTTGGTATGATTTGTCGATGTAGTTGCAGTATCTAGGCCATTCTCTTATCATTTTTAGTGCATTGGTTTTTCATCTGGACTTTAACTTCTGTACATGATCTTGGCTCATTTATCTATGACGTCACATTCCTCCCTTGCCTTTTCTTATGTTTCTGTCAGATGATTTAATCAGATAGTATGATTGTCGCTTTATTCATTTCGGGGAGGCTGAAGTTGTCATTTCCAAAAATTATTCGTTAGTCAGTGTTGCGTATCCTGAAAGTTAGGTTGTTTTTCTACTTTCTAAGTGTATGGTGGAAACCCTTGTAAAGCTTCTGATCGCAAGTAGAGGAATAAACAATATTAATTTTTGTTAAAAACGTGGACTTAGCTTACTCCATATATCTCAGCAGTTCATGGCATAAAATCGAGGGCTAATCCATACTAATATACCTGGTATATCATACTCATTAGTAATACACACTAATATACCATATATACTTAGGTATGAATGCGAAAGTGTGTCTATTTGTTGGCTACGTTTTCACGACTAAACCACTGAAACGATCGGGGTGTAATTTCGCTAGGAGATAGTTTAGATTTTCAGGAAGAATGTTGGCTAACTTTTATTTTTTAAATGTGTAAAAATATTGATAGAAAATTATTTTTGACGATGAATATCGAAGTCGGAAAAAATCCGCTGTATTCGCTTACACTGTCTGCACGGTTAGAGGTAGGTGACAACTATGAGTGGCAATATTGTACATCTCAATGAGTTCAAAAAAAAAGTGCGCGGCTCGGGGTAGGTCTTCGTTCTACCTGAGATACTGAGATAAATAGAGCCACTTCCGATGTCAGAGTTGGACCACCATCGGGGTTGCGGGAGGGGGATGATAGATGGAGTAGGAAGAGAGGGTCATGTAAAAATGTTTAATCGAAAAAGACGTGTTTAATCTATAGAATTCTGGACCTTTCAGACAAACAGACATGATATCGTATAAACACATTCAGCATATATGGGGGTTAAATACCCCTAACTCTCCAAAAGGTGGAATGATGTGCTAGGCTAATTGGTGACGTTTCGATTGATTTGTTTCTCTCACGGATTTTATTTTATTCTGAGTACAAGAAGATTGGTCTAGGAAAGATCCCGGGCAACACCAGGTAATCAGCTAGTAAGACATAAAGGAGCAAAAAATAATTGTGAAGATATCAGAGTGAATAAGCGGTAAAATATCTTCAATTTGTGAAAGGATTTCTCGTTATGACGATGGTGACGTTGGGGGTGGGGCAGTTTGGGATGAGGGGATGATAAGTGAAGCTCACCCTGGTGATCAAAACTTGGAGAGTGTGAGTGGAAGGAACATTTAAAGAAATAAAAAAGAGGTGGTGATTGAAGGTATTCTAAATTTTCTTTTAACCCCGATCTCTGAGATGCAGGCAACACTGAACAAAAACAATTAGTTATAAATAGATTTCTTCCGAGTGCCTACACGAGGAGAAGATACGTGATAACTTCGGCCAGATGAAAATGGCAACGAGATGAGAATTGAACCCCGGACTCCTGTTATTATGTGGAAGTGATGTTCAGTTGTGAAATATGAACGGCTGGTGTAATGATTTACACCCTGAGATCAAAGCAGGAGTTCCAGATTCGATTCCCAACTCGTCACCATTTTCATCTGGTCCAAGTTATCAGACAAATGATTTACTCGTATAACTTCTCTTTGACAGACTCCAGAAGAGCAGTCATGGTGAAGGAGCTACGATGTGTTTGTACGCTGATGGCGGCGGCAACACTCGTGCTAGCAGGGGTTGCTGAAGCATTGCGCTGCCCTCGAGAACCTTCTCCACAAGTGACACGCGCTCTGCGCACACCGGGGGACCGCGGATACCGCATCCTTATCAGCGGCCAGCCAGACTACTACGTACCCGACGCTGTGTACACTCGTAAGTCTCAATTACTATTAAAATACTACACATTGGGTACATCGTAACAGATGTCTAAAGATTCTGTGAGTACCCGCCCACACTTCATGCAAAGCGCCCAAACGAAGTAAAAAGTTGACAGGCGAAATGCTCCACTATAACTCGCACCAGACTTTCTAGGGAAAACCCTAACGGAATCCGCGTTTCGAGCTCTTCGGATCCTTCCGGTCTCTGATCAAAACAACTGGAAACCAAACCCACTAGAAAAACAACAAAAAACTATAGGAAAAAAATTCACTAGAAACAGAACCCAGCGCAAAAAAAGTAAAGGGTAAAGGAGACGGGGGTAAGGAAATTCATTGCAAACATTTTGCCCTTCCTCCATGCCGTAGTGCAAGTGTGGAGGAATCATAATATTCTATTTCATATTGAGTGTTCGATGTTATTTTTTCTCCAACTTCACTTTATTTTCTTTCATTGCATTAACTCTCGAAATATTGACGACTAGTGTCATTACGTATTATTTCTTAACTCAAACTTTGAATTGACAAATGCTGAAATTTATCCTGGCATTTACGATGTGGCCGGTGTTATTTGCAATTTAGGGAAAAAGAAAAATCGTCACCTTTTTGCGTGGGAACAAAAATGGTTTTCTTAACTCTAATTTCCTCATTGAGAACTTCCACATTCTATCCGTGCTACGTTGCTTCCCGGATTTGAGATATTTTTACTACCTTTCAGAGAGATGAACAAAAATTTCTCCAAACCAAATGTTAAGGAAGAATTTTAGACTTTGCAATAAATTTCTCACTGTTCTGTGACGTCAAAATAAAACAAGAATATGAGAAGAATTTTTAAAGTACCTACCAATTACCAATTGTATTGGTCGAACTGGAAGATGTTTTGAAACGAGATGCAAAGTATCTCACAATTGTTTACTGCTACAGAAAAGGGAAAGATAAAATTTTGGGAAAAATATTTTAGAAGGAAAACCATATGAATTGTTTAGAAATACTACTACCTTTTACCCCGAACAATCAATCTCTCAGCTCTTACTTTCTATCGGTAGGAATTTTTATTGATCAATATTGGATTTGGAGTCGTCTTAGTTTTGGTTTGTATGAAAGAGTCATACTTTTGTATAAAATGTAAGGGGCATTCTTCAGGTGTCTTCAAATGTAAGGGGACATTCTTCAGGTGTTAATACCAGGACAAATACCGGTGTGCGTCAATACACAGTTTAACTTAAAATGTAATGTAGTTACTAAATGATCATCACCAGTTTGTAATGTGAATTGATTCAGAAAACTACGTTTTTTATTAACTGCTGTCACATAATGTCCGACTCATCCATCATTTACATTTTCTTATATTTTAGGTGTAAGTTGACAACAATTCTAATGTTGTAATTGGAATTGCAACAGCAAATACGAACAATGACAAATATCTATTCAACTGAGAAGCGAATTATTTGCGACGGGGTGAGATTGATGCGTGGTCTCTGAGAAATACGGGCTTCTTGTTCGTGTCTTCTGAGTCAAGGGTGGCTTTGGAATAAGTTTTCGAGGACGACCTTTTTTTTTGGTGGGGGGGGGGAGAAATACCCCCAGCTTTCGGAGTTATGGAATATTCTGTTAATTTTGGATTAAAAATACTCATTTGCAGGCAAAAGCAGACATAGGAAAATTAGTTAGACAATTAGAAATTTTTTTTATAAAATTTCTCATAAATTTAAACAATTAATTGTAAAAACGTGCACACACAAATGTTTTTATAGTAATACTCATGCCTACTTTTAGTTTAGTCACATGATGGTACTTTAAGGAATAAGTGTAGAAGGAATCAAATAAAATTTAATTGGGATTTGTGGAGGATGTATCCCATAAAGAGGATAAATCGTTTTAAAGATTATTTGTTCATATTTGTCATTCAGCAAATCAAAATTAAACTCACATCGTTTCACAGCTCGGTTTGGTTATGTAGATATTGAATTTTCAAAAATCTGAATTACGTTACTTCAGAATAAATAAGAATAATAACTGTAAAATAAAAATATTTTGACGTCTTCAAAGATATAAATGTTAGGGTAAGGATGACTGAAGTTCCTTTCAAACTTCGAATGAAACTACTCAAAATCATCTGTAGATGTTGATTTCTGAACATGTAGATGCTAATTTCCTCACATTCGATTGAAAACTTAATATAATAAAACTGTCAATATAATTATCAACTAGATAATCAGTAAAATACCTACTGCGCAAGGTGAGGGTTGAATTGACATCAAAACTTCTATGAAAGAGTCTTCCACTTCGCTAGGATCTAGCATACACATCCCGAACACCCAGATGGTTATTTCTTTAAACATCGTGTCCCTCGCCTATCACGTGAGACGGGGAATACAGTTCAAAGTAAAGGTAAATTTATGTTAATATTCGTGATTACACACACTGTCGAAATAAAATTAAAAAATCAACAGTTTTGGGCCAAATATTTCCAATCAACGCATTTCTTAAGGAGAAAAATTAAAACGTTAGATTAAATAAGTAGAAGTTTAAATTAAAAATCAGGCTTCTCGGTGTTTTGGTACTTGAAATAAAAAAATCCACCAAAATCATTTAATAGCATTGGGAGGTGACGGGGGCGCATCACCAAGTATCCGTAAGTATGGGCGCAACTCGACAGGGGTCCTTGTAGCTTTCTGCGGGTGCAACTCGACCTCGTTTGTGAGGATAATTCTTGCGTTCCACTTTACAGGGGTGCAACTCAACCATTTTCATTTTATGACTACGAAAAAATGAAACGAATATTTAAAAATAGGGTCTAAAATAATTATTCCGCGAAGATCGTCATCAGTTGCTAGAGAACTTTTTCCTAATACATAAATTGAATTAGTTGAATAAAACCAGTAGAAGAAATTTAATAATTTTCTTAGATTATAGGTAAATGCTTTTTTTCATGTTTTTCACGTATTTTTCAATTATGAACTCAAATTCTTCTAATAGCGATATATCAAAATGAAACAATCACTCGTGATGGTTAGCCATAAAAAGGTCTCTCAAGTGCCCGTTGTTGTGTTTTCGCAACACTCCTTTTCCAAAAGGTGATCAATAGTAACCTATCATTTATATATTTTCCACCATGTCATTATCTCATGTAGAAGTAAAATTCGTATTATAAACATATCAAGCAAAAACTGTTCTCGGCAGAAATGGGTTAAAGTTAGGTTCACACAGACATTTACATTAATATAACCATGAATTATCCCTGAAAATCTTTTACAATTGTTTTTGGAAAATTTGTATACTTTCACAAATTTAATGTATTCTTAATTGATTCTTAATTTAGGTCAAACAAGTCCATGTGGGTATGGCGAATATTTTACAGTAAAATCAGGAAAGGAAAACGTCTACCAAAAATGACTTTATGAACCAGAGTGAAGTTACATTTCAGTGCTAATACTGAGTGGGATACAATAACTGGGAGCAGAACCAGAATTTAATGTAGTGCTCAGAAAATTAAGTCTGCATACTATTTTCTGAGCTGCATACATATCCCCTCTGGGCGGGGATCTTCAGTTTAATGATTTTTTGACAACCACAGTCGGATTGCATGTGTACGCAGTATATAATTTAATTCGCATCCGATCAACTCTCATGCTATTGGCTGACTGAATCAAATGATATACATGGAGTACACAAAGTTGCGTGGGAAGTGACTAATGTTAGGAGGGACTAATAACATGCCACTGGCTACGTCGAATCGCGTTCAGATTTGAAGCATTGAGATTATAACATCGTAACAATTGGCAATGTAGCTCTCGTTTGGAGTTGGAGTGCAAATACCAAATACCAACATTCCCAGCCGACACCATTTTAATCGAATTGATTAGATGAATCTTTGCTTACTTCCGGAAGGGGAATTTGCACACTTCATTCGGCGGTCATATGCAATTTTCAAAATATTTTCATATTTCTTTATTAATTTTTGAACTTGGCAGAGGAATGCTTCCTAAGGTGTATTTTATATTGGAAACTCGGAATGGCGTGAACCATGATACGTTGACGTAGCGTGACAATTGAATTGCGTGTCGTGTTTCTCTCGATTTTGTCATCTGCTCGCCATGACATCGAATAAGCACAATAAAATAACCTGCTTAGCATAGTTTCTTTAGGTATACAGCCTATTCTGTTTTTCAGAATGGTTTATTGTGAGAGGAGGAGTCACTTTTCAAAGCTTAAGAAAAGGCTAGTAATACCGGGTAAACAGATTGAGACGCGAGGAGAAATTTAGCATTTTTTCTCTAGTGGAACGAGAATGAGGTCGATTTACTTTCACTTCCTCTTATTCGAAATGAATATAAATTATTTTATTTGTAAAGGACTTCTTTTGCTAAAATATACGTTACAGGTGTCACTTACTACGAAAATAATTTGTTTTTGGAATTTTCTTTATTTCTTCCTTTCTCTCTACGCGTGAATGTTTAGCGTCTTAAATATGACTTCATTTCTTTCATTTTCTATTTTTTTTTTTTTTTTTTTTTTTT
>NNCF01126799.1:1458844-1483700 GCA_002313205.1 Laupala kohalensis
GGCACAAGCAAGTGGAAGCAATGCCAGACTCAGCTCGGGGCCCCGTGTTTGCCAAACACGTACTTACTAGATGTTAGTCCCCTGGGGCGAGGCAGGAAAATGAAAGATACCCTAGCCCTAATGGCGTCGGGATCGAAAAGAACAAGAGGTGACCAAGGAAGGTCAGAAAAGAGAAAGGAAGGAGCATGGCACAAGTAAGTGGAAGTAATGCCACACTCAGCTCGGGGCCCCGTGTTCGCCAAACACGTACTTACTAGATGTAAGCCCCCTGGGGGGTTCATTTTCTATTTCCACTCTGTCCACTGTACATTTTTAAATGACGTGTATTAAGAAATATATAAATAGTCGACTTGCGTCTTCAAAATATTCTGAAAATTGAGTCAATTTTGTGTACTTATTGATGACGTATCATCTATTTATTGTTGGTAAATAATATACAGTATCAAATTTTGTAATAAAAAGTATTCTTTTACTCCATCATACTTACAGAAGAAGAGATTGTGGTAGTAATTAAAATAATGTCAGTGTAACTTGTTTGTATCTTTTAATTTTCTTTTTAATTCGGGATAAAAAGGATTACATTATATTTTCAATTACTCGAGCAAGTCAACTACGGCGTTTTTGGAGAGGACAAAAATTATTACTGTTATTATTTAATATTATAGTATTTTTATTATTGTTACAGAAAATTGTTTGGGGATAAATTTTACAGAGATTAGTAGAGTTTGTCAAGCTTTCAGCTAGAAGTCTGAAGTGAAGTCACGCTTCACTTGTGGTTTATAATAATTGGAGGCGCCCTGTTTGAATTTAGCCAATGAGGTAATTGCAAAGAATTCAGAGTGGAAGATAAGAATTCAGGCGTATTAGGATTTACAAAATAGAAGATATCTATATTGTAAGGTCATACGTGTAAATTGTTTTAAACAGATAAATCGAGTATTGGTTATTTTAATGTGATTATCTATCTTTCTCGTTAATAATTTTCGAAAATTTTATAAATTATACTCAATGTGGGATTTATCATGATTTTTTAGAACAACTATCTTTTTTTAAGAACTATAATTGGAGAAATCAGTGGGAGGTACTTTAGATTGTTATTGATAAAATGTCATATTCATTCAACTCTTCAATTGAAATATCCGAGCATGAATGAGTGTGAACCCGCTTGAGACCGCTAGTTTCGGAGTGTTTTCCGCCACTGCAGCAAGCAGTCTCGGCATCTCTTTCACTGTGTTCTCAGCCGCCCGCACACTTGTCGCGGTGTGTCACCCGCCGGGCAAGGCTTGCTCTCTTCCCGCCGCATGGCTGCCCGCCCCACGCCCTCACAAAAACTCTCTCACTTCCTCAGAAGCCAACACGATGCAGCTCTCGACTCGGAGGCGTTTTAATTGGAACATTAGAACGATATTCAGATGCTAGTCTTCGCTATTGTGGGTTGTGACGTAACAAAAGAGTAAAATTATTCTATTCAAATAATGCTGTTGACAGACGATTTTGAATATAGAAGCACTCTAATTTTTACTTATGATCGATATTATGTTTAAAAAAATGTAATAATAAAAAATATTTAATAAAGTGTATTATTTTTTTAATTTGTAAATTTTTTTATGGCTTTACTTGGCACTTCAACCACAAATGTTGAAGATATAAATGTAAGATGTTATTAGTGTACATCTAATATTGACCATAAAAGCAAAATGATCAGTAAATATTCCGATTCAGATTCTTTAGTTCAGCATACAGACGTATAAAATACATAATAATGCAAACTTTGTTCGCAATCATTATTCTACAGAAGCATAGCCTGTACATAGTCCTGAAGAAGGAAGCCACGTGACCATTTTTCTTCTTCTATTTTTCGTTTATTGGAGTAATATTAATTTGCACGTTATATTCCTTATTACTTTCATTTTATTATTTTAAAAGTAATCTTGGTAACATGGAACAAAAATCTGAAGAGGGTTGTTTAAGTTGGATTATGAAGAAATTACTTCTATATCGTAATCGTTATAAGAGGATAGACATGTCAGGACGTCGGAGTGAAAAGGCGCCGAAACCAAGGTTTATCGTTCATAACAAAACAAAAAATTATAAGAAAGTTTTGTTATAAGCTCCTAAGTGATTACATAAGTCATGAAAGTATTTTTTAAGAATATTTCTCGGGGTTAAGATAACTTTACGGGAAGGTTTTTACACTTATGAAACTCGCATTGTATTAATACTGTTAAAACTGTTCCCTTTTGTGTGCAGTATTAATAGGTATATTTTCTTTACGTCGTAGTTAAATAAAATGATACATTGATCGAGCTACATTATCGGAAATCAGAGCAATCCTTTTCATTTAGTTCACGCCAGAAACTTACTTACATCGTTAATCCTATTATCATGAAGTCACATTTCCGGTTATAAATGCATACTTGTAAAAAGAAACAATCCTCGTCACTTTCCCAGAAACATTCTTACGTCAGAGTTGTTGGAAAACCATTGAAGTATGCGCATTCTTATCTCTTAACATGTAAGCTGATACCCCTTTTTTGTCTATCTTGCGGTTTTATGAGTAAAGAAAAATAATGTTGTCGTATTGAGACGCGAGGAACTAGGATAAAAATAGAGAAGCTTCTTAATGTGTATGATTGGCGATGAACAAACTCAGTGACGAAGTATTACAGATCAGAGCCGTTTGTTCCTCTCTTGGGGATTTTTGGTCATTGGAAGCCCATAAAAAAATTTAACCCTTCAATTGGAATCTCCCCTTTATACGAGAAGTTTTATTTTTATTTGCTTGTGGAATATTAAAAATAGGAAAAAAGATTAATAATATTTTGTATTGTTATTGTGAAAAAGTGTGCAAAGATATTTTTTTATTAATTTAACTATAAATGCTTACGTATGGGCAATCCGTATGTGCTTAAGAAAATATTGTTAATTTATTCATTATAATATCGGTTGAATTTTTAAAAATTATGAATATCCAAATAAAGTGTGTGAAGACTTCTCGGGATCCTCGAATAATTGGGGCTACGGACAGTGCCCTTTAGGAACATGCGTGAAAAGGGGTACTGGAATAAACAATATATTGTAGTTGAATGAGAGAGAGAGCTGTGGCATGTACGATCTATTATCTTATACCTATAATATAATGAAGGGTTCTAATTATCTTGAGGTTGGAGAGTCCTAAAGCCCCAATGAAAATATATTATTATTTCAGTAATGGGGTATTAATTAAACCCAAATTTGTGCGCTCAACAATCATATTAAAATCGTGCAATTTTATTGTTTATATTGACAAAATCGTGCATTATCAGATGTATTTCCCTAAGGTAAAGATAAAATGTCACTATTCTGGGGAGTTTTGTCACAAATTTATTTGGTTATTCTCTTAGGGTCAGTGTTGAATCAGTGAGAAAACATTCACCGTTTTAATTAAGATGGTTGAAGACAAAACGATTGTCTGGATATTTATGATTAAGACCAACAATACTTTATTATCACTAGTTAATGAACTTTCATATAATGAATATTACTATTCATAAGTTCACCAAAAAATGTTCCTCACTTTTTAGGTGATGGTGAGGTATTGAAAGAGTTTTAATAAATAAATGATAAAATAATTCAGAAAGAGAGACAATTCTTTCCTCATTTATTTATGTTCCCGACTGGTAAGGTTATTAAATTCTGGATTGGTACGCAGTCAGGTTTTGTGTTGAGGGAAAACGCATTCATGTATAGGCAATGTATTCACATAAGGCTTCTAAACATGATAGCGAATTTTTTATTTTCCCTTTTACCCTTCATGAAGAGATTTTGAATTTGGTGTTTGATTACTCTTATTCTTTCCTTATCAATGCTAACAAAAAATGAATGGAATGAGGAACTACTTTCGGGATTCTTGTTAAAAAGAAATGATTTTTTCTTTTAGAACTTGGTCACGATCTTATAAAAAAGTATATTACTCTTTTACTATATAATCTGTTCAGAAACTCAAAGGTTTCAATTTAATATAAATGTATGATTTGATTAATAATAATAATATTTATTAATGCAAATGGACAGATTTTACCCGGTGGCAGAATATAAGGAAATGCAATACAAAAATACATACTACAGAGAACTGAAATAAAAAATTGTTAAACCATTAAACTATATGATTCAACTAATATTAAAGTATCAAATATTAAAACATTTTACCCTGAAACATCTAAAATATTCGTAAAAATTTGTTGCACATTTTATTACGTTCATGGCCCTAACACTTGATTTACCCCTTTCGTGCACTTCACTTCACATTTCCCTTCCCTCCTTTTCTAAATCACTTATTTCCCTCGTATCACTTCACTTCACTACCCGCTATCACTCCACTAGCTTCCCATCTACACTAACGTACTCATTCTTCCAAAACTTGCCTAATCCCTTTAATTTGTCTGCTCCTTTTTTCTTAGAGCGTTTTTGAATTTAAGAGAGGTTGCTGAGTCCGATAGCGCTCCCACGACATCCGCAGGTAAATTGTTCCCGTCCCTGATTGATCTATTGAGAAACGAGTATTTTCCTACGTCTGTTTTTTTGTTTCCTTTCGCGAATTTTTGAAAAAGTTTGCAATATATTGTCTACCCAATCTAGTCGGTTTTCCTAACTGTCTTTGACATCCCGTCTCGCTGGTTCGTTTTTAAGTGTACTGAACAGACATCCCAGTCGCGCTCTTTTTTTTTTTTTTACGAATTTGGAGAGGTTCTATTTTTTATGTAACTATTCACATTATTTCCCATATTTATGAATTTAATCGCTATTTTCTGAATTTTTTGTAATTCTTCTATTTGATATTTTCTATAAGGATCCCATCCTGCCGATGCATATTCCAGTAGATGCCTAACAAGGGTTGTGTATGCTAACTGTTTTGTTGTCGGATTACTGCCTTTCTTTAAAATTCGTTTAATGAAATTTAGTCTTCCAAGCTTTTTGTGCAACGTTGTTAACCTAATCAGACCACTCAGTTATTCTTAAACATGATACTCAAATATTTGCATGAATTTACGTCCGGTATTGGATATGAACTGATTCCTTAGAACCAATTTTGCCTTAAGTGGATACGAGTGAAACATATAGTTTTTCTCTTCTCTGAATTTATTTTCATTTGATTTAGAGTTACCCATTTGTGGATTTCATCAAGGTCTCTTTGCAATGTTATCCTGTTTTCCATGTTGTTTATTGTTCGGTAAATTATACAGTCATCCGCGACTAATCTAATATTTGAACTAATTTTCTCAGACAGGTCGTTGATAAATGCTATAAATAGAAAAATAGATAAAAATAGAAAAGGTCCAATTATAGTTAAAGCTGTAAAAAATTACGATCAAATCAGGATATATTTTAAATTATTTTTGTCTGGAAAAGTGAACAATGCAAAATGCAAAATTGTTCTCAAAACTTTAAATAATACGTATAATACGTTAAGGTAATTAAGACTGGCGTCTCCTTTTTGCGCAGTGTCGTTGCTGGGGTCGCGTACGCATGGTCGCCTGCAGATGTTCTCTCGTTTCCTGCTGACGGCGGAACCCGCAGACCCTCGAGGTGACGCCTCGCCACAGCGCGTCGGAACCTTCCAGTTGTTCGGAGACTCCTTCACCACTTTCAATGACGACTGCATCAACACTGTGTCGGAGGCTAACGATCTGCGGAAGACGGAGGTGCAGGCCATGTGGACAGCACCGCCCAAGGGATCTGGATGCATCATCTTCAGGTGAATGCAATGAAAGCTAGTTGGAAGGAATATTCGATAAAACACTCAAACACATACGAAGCGTACGAAGACACGCACATTGCATTTTATATTTTTTTAATATTTAATGTTTATATGACCGCTGCTGATGAAGAAATCGTGTCGTAATAGCTTGTGTATTAGAGGACTTTGAACAGCATACACTCCTCAGGGGACACCACGTGTGGACTCCTCTATGGTCGTTGTTCACGACCACCGCCTGTTCTTAAACTACCTCCTAATGACGGGGATGATAAGGGTTATGTGGGAATGAGGTAAAGGGTGGTGGTGATGATGATGAATGAATGAATGTTTAGGTGGAATGAAAGGTGCCGAAAAAACCTGTCGCAAATCCTCTTTTATCCTCCACTGCAAATTCTATTGAACGATTAAGATGTGTTTAGCCAAGTATAACTGGTTACAGCTCAAGAAACTCGCAAAAATAAGCTACCTAATATGTCAGTGATTTCGTATAGTATCAGACTATATTACATAAAATTTCATTTCTTATTAGCTATTGGTTAAAAAATTTCCTTCTATACACCTGTGAAAATGATTAAGGAATTATAAACTAATTCTATTATAATTATCCAACCATTATAATGGTTTATAACAATTATATTATTTATCAAAATTGATAGATGGCATCAATAAAGATTAATAAATCATAAAACCACGCGAGTAAAGCTGCAGGTACACATTTGGTAAAAAATACGACTTAAAGTTTACTCCGATGCATTGAGAAGAACACCATTGACTCTAAGAAGTTCCTATAGTTCACTGAAAAATGAAGGGATCGATTTGACTCTTGCTACACTGGCACAACACTACTATGAAAAAATTCAGAAACTTGCTTTCCCATCGACTATACTTGTATACACAACCCAGCTAGGGACGTGAAATAACTCGTAAGATAATAATATCTTCAATATGAGAATCTTGGTCCAATTCCACTGGTAATGGTTGCGGAAATAAATTAAAAGTAGCTCATCTAAAAACATAGTGGCTAATATGGACAACGAAAAGGTATTAAACTGGATAGGAATAAAGTAAGATCTGGAAATGAATAAATAAAAGAGAATTCGCTGTTTGCTTGTCTTCTTATAAACTTACTAGGTTTTTGTTCAGTAGTTTTTTACTTATTCATTGGTGTCGTACGTTTGCTGTGATCAGACACGTTGCCAAGGGTACCCGCCATGGACCTCACTCGCGATTTTTTAAAATAAATTGCTATGAAAGTACATTTGAAAAGTTATATCTGAATGAAATATTATTTAAAACATATTTAACTAATTCCATAACCAGAAACAATTCAGCAAATAAAACGTTTAGGACACATAAGTTTTAAGTTAACACAATTTTTGGTAGAATTCTGGTCCCCCCGAAGATAAGTTCCGAAAATACGAACCTGGCTGATTTAACGGCTCATTCGTACCACACACGTACCCGCAGATGCGAAATTTGAGGACGTTTTTGGTTTCAAACTTGATATACGCCGTTTTTTAAAATCATGAAATAATTACCTGCTCTAATCTTGAAAATTAAAGAGGATTTACAAATGGTGTAGGAATTTGCACACATTACAAAATCGAAGTGTAAAAAAACACGATTCATAGTTTAAAATAATAAAAAATGCTGTATTTATAATATAAATCCTATTTTAACTTGATGAGAGGAAAGGTAATAAAGTTGTTTTTTTTTCACTTCCTTACTCGATAAAGGGGAGTATTTGGTCGTGTCCCTTGATTTTTTGCCTTCTGTATTTCAGATCTTCACGTTTTGTAAAATAAATTATTAGTGAACATGTATGAAATTTTGTCTTGGTAAACGTCACACAGCAAAAGCAAAGCAAACTTCATATCTCTACAACCTTGTTGACAGACAAAATTGTCATTGAACCTAATGACCTCTCATTTATTCATGCGTTGACGAGTCCGTCTGACCCCAAGCCATTACCATTACTCAGAAGCTCGCAATACAGCACGTCATTGCTGCAAAGCTACATACAAGTACTTAAGAAATTGTTATCTTATAACGCTTTGAGGACGACCTTTGGCGTAGTGCCTAGCGTGCTCGCCTTCTACCTCTGGTGACGCTGATTCAAACCCTGTCCGATCCAAGTGGAATTCGCGGTGGTGGACGAAGCGGTGTTCGCGGCAGGTTTTCTCGGGGCACTCCCCTGCCATTCATTCCACCACAACTTTCTCTCATCATTCACCCTCATGTCATTCATAGATCACCCACCTCGGGGAGGTGCGATAGGAAGGGTATCCAGCACACTTGTAATTCCCCTGCCACATTAAAGAGAGAAGAGCCATACCGTCCTCCATCTTCGCCCCTACTAGGGAAAAGGAGTAAAGAAAATACATAACATTTTGAAAGAAAGATAGTGTCTTGAGAATTATAATTATTTTACAAAAGCTGTGTTTACTTCATTTTTTCTGCTCCAAATTTCAATACCGAACCCGAACACTTGAGATCACTAATTGCGACAACATCGAAAAGGATCATCGCTGTTCATTGTTTTGTTCCACCCTACCCTACATTAAGTATACCGTTTACCAATAAAAGTTTTGAGGACTGGTCTGGAAATTTAAATCTTCCCAAACCCCGAATCCCAACAGGGGTGGATTGGGACAATCAAATGTGCATGGAGGACACCGCTTCTTCTCCCCTCCCTCCGTCCTGCACCCACCATTTTATCTTCACCGATGTCATTTCCAGATTGTACTTCACTGGAGCTTTCGGAATATTCAATGAAAGATATCATTATCTTTATGTAGAAATCCTCGAGTGAATTCTAAATGCAAGTGGATACCCATTTTCAGAAACTCTGGATATCTTATCTAGCGTGTCACGATTCAACACTAATTTTGAATCTACATTTCCTCTCTAATTCAACTTCATAGCTCGTTCATCAGTGGTTTTACTTTTTCTTGATCTCACTTTAGACAGTTCTGTCTCCAAAGAACGTATTCAAATACTTTATTGTTTGAAGTTAGACCAATTTCTTGAGACATTTTGGCAGTGAATATACCCTACGCAGTTATGCTGAGTGTCCTCGATTCAGTGTATTCTTCCTCCTTGCTTTGATTGTTTCATTTCCCTTCCTTTTCTTTCTACGAATTATATGTAATTAATTGTTTTATTCTCTTAATTTTTCCTTTGTTTGGCGAGGACGTTGCCAAGAAAGAAGGGCGCACCGAGATTGTCCCGGTATCCAGGTGGGTCATTTCACTCCTGAATCCCTATCACGAATAATGCGGTTATAATCAGAAAAACATGAAAAATATTTATGTTACCGAACATAAAAAAATTGGTGCATCGTTATTAAAGGGAGATGTTCTTAATATATAAAGAAACCTTGGTATGTTTCTACCTTGACTATAGACTGTTGTTACCGATATCGGCTGTGTTAGGTCACACTAATTGGACCTTCTTTCACAGACTGGATTTATTATGTATCAAAGAAATTAAACAACGTTTCAACCCCCACTGTGGGCTATCATCAGGCAAATAATTTACAAGAATAATATATAATATATTCTAATATAATTAATCTATATTTTTATAATTATTATGTATAATTTATTTGCCTGATGATGGGCCACAATGGGGATCGGAACGTTGTGTAGTTTCTTTAATACATAATAAATCCAGTCTGTGAAATAAGGTCGTTTAATTCAATAATTATGATTCTACAGATGTAATTACAATGCAGATTATCGTAAAGTGTACTTTGTAAGCCCAACCCCTGCATGTGGGTTCGTATCGCTGACTTGTTAGTGAATTACTTCATTTTATCATGATATCAACCCCATCTTATGTCATCTTCTGAACTGCGTTGGCATCAACAAGGATATGTGATCATAAAATTGACGAAGTCTATATCTTAATTTCATGTCCATCTAAAAACATTAGATATAGCGGAAGAAACGAAACTGAGGAAACATGGCATATTTTAATAAAATGACCCAGGCCCAAAAGTATCTCCCATTTCCCACACCTCCTTCGGATTTTGGCGCCATTAACACTTATTTTTGTTCTCGATGCTTAACATTTCAACGCTTCCTTGTTCCTCCATTCTTTTACATTGCGTTCCTTCTCATGACGTCACTCATAACAATCTCGCACATGAGGATTGACAGAGGCCGGCTGCACACACTGACCTCATTTGAACCAGCGTTGGCATCGACCATTCCAACGAGCTCACTACTGAGAACTTAGCATTGTAGCTAATGAAATCGAAGATTCAGTCATGCAAGGAAGAAAAAGTTTCCAGGTTACCATTTAATATTAATCATCGTGTACAAAACATGCATTATAGAACAATGTATAAATATGTTCTTGATAATAGAGATAGATCTTTCATTTCGTTATGTATTATAGAACCAAATATTCTTTTACTTCGTTACAACTTTATATTTATTTTCTTGATCTCATTTTTAATAAATGGTTCTGATTACATATTGAAATAATCCCAATGAACAAAAACAATCTCTGATTTTTTTTCTAATCACGTTTTTTCTTAATTACGTTCTTTCGCATAACACGCTCTTTCAATGTCTTTAATACAATATTCCCAAATCACATGATCATATTTTTGTCTTTCATACAAGCACCCACTTCAAATTTATTTACCCTATTTCCATTGAACACTTTCGAAATTTATAAGTTATTAGAATATCTCTTTAGAAACACTAGCATCGTACGAGTAGGTTTCATATTTGAGATTGTAAATGACTTAAATTAGGGATATTGTTTTTGCATTCAAGCCAAATAAAACAATTTTTTAAACTTATACTGACGTTTCAACATTTATTTAGGTCCTCATGAGGCCTACATTAAACACAAAAAAATACCGTATTGTTTTGGGTAGTTGTCGTAAATAAAGTGTAACATGAATTTACGGAGTTGTGGAGAATGGATGGAGGATTGTGAAGTTATTTTACAGTACTGTGAGAACCTAAATAAATGTCGAAGCGTTGGCATGAGTTCAAAATTTTTTGTTTATTTAGCATGAATGCAAAAACAATGCTCCTAATAGAAAATTATGACTAATAATTCTCACAAATTATTTATACTTTTATTATTGTATGTCTACAAATTTGCAGAGCAATGGTGATGGAGAACGTTGATAATTGGTGGGCTGATGATGGCATGCTGAGTCACACACTATGCGAGTTGCCTGAAGACGACGGGCAGCAGGGCTCAGATGATGGGGGAGAATGCTGTGCATGCGATGAAGCCAAATACCAGGTTTATATCTTATTATTGTTATATGAATCGTTCGACTCTATGTAATATTTATTGTGAAAATTAGATTTATATGAAAGTCGCAGGATATGTTCAACGATAATGGATTTAAGAAATGAACGTAAATAATATAACTAGATCTCACTTTCTATCACAAAGGTTCACGGGAAAAACTATACTAAAATTGTCAGGGGATGCAGCTCTCGCGTAGACTAAAATATCTCTCGCGTAGAATATTCTACATGCCAATAATTACGAATAGGAAATATGACATTCAAATGATTCACGTATGTAAGTCAATAATAAGCCTCATCTTGGATTGATATATCAACGTGCATGAATGGTATGTATGGGAAATTGAGGGAGAGGAAGTTCTCTTAAGTTTAATTGAAGAATTATTAGACATTAACAGATACTAGTTAATATCTACTAAACGAGCTTTACTTCACAATTTAAACATAATATTATTATAAGTGAATTGGTAAAAGATTACTCGCAGGAAAATATAATATTTTAATATTGGTTTTGCCCATAATCGTCATTGGAAAGAGTTATTTTTAAAAGTTTTATTAACTCATTACTTTGTTTTTCATTTTGTGAAACGCGGAAAAACTAATGGTTACCCCGAATTATTCATATTCCGCATAGTCTTCGTATATTGCACTACCAACTATACATCTATACTCAATTTCAACTCTCTTGAGTATTGGGAAGAGTTATTTACCAAAACCTACCACATGTTAAAAAGAAGAAAAGGGTAAATATTTGGAAAATGTAATAATTTTTTACCTTGATGTGGGTGTGTTGAATATATTTCACCAACCTTCTAGTTCCTAGTACCTATGTATGTGGTTTAAGAGGACGAATTATAAATACCTATTATTTTTAAGATGATGCGTGAATTTTCGACGAATGCAATAAATCCTCGAACCGTATTTAGGAACATAAAAACGTCTATCGTGTTAAATATACTGAAAATCATAATTTCCTGAATTTGATGGTGCCCATCTTTAAAAAATTGAACGTTGGATATAAAATGCAACCGCGAGCCTAGGGGTAGAAAATATTAAATTCCCTACATTTGCAAAAGCGGGTGCGTGCGTGTCCCAATTCCCCTCTAGTGAAACTGAGTGAAGTTTTCACCTGGGTTTTCCGACACCTACTCCAGGCAAACGACAATATGATACCTTCAAATAGCATGCCAACCCGATTCCTTACTTTCCTAACATTCTTCCAAAATGTGGTCCGGTGAAAGACCAGATATATATAAAATACAGAACTGAACTTAAAAATTGTTAAATAAATAATTAAGCTAATATGAAAGTATTAAATATAAAATCATGTGACCATTAAAAGACTATTAATTAAATTAAACTATTTTTAATAATTATTTATTGCACATTACGACTGATGACTCGGACACTCGAAGCACCTCACCTAACTTCTCGTTTCCTTTTCCTCCCTTTTCTGACTAGCACATCAGCTTCTTATATCTTGACTACAACTATCTTCGCATCTGCACTAACGCACTCCTCCTTCCAAAACTTGTCTAATCCTGTGAATAGCTGTTGAACTCGAAAAATAAATTTAAAATTTTTTTAAATTAAAAAAAAATGAAATAAACATAACTTACAATGAATTAACTGAACAATTAACTATCTTTCTCGTTTCGCAGCTCGTATTTGAAGGTTTGTGGTCGAATGTGACGCATCCCAAGGACTTCCCATTCTCTTTGTGGTTGACTCACTTCAGCGATGTGATTGGTGCCTCCCATGTGCGGAACTTCTCCTTCTGGGGCGAAGGTCAGATTGCCACCGATGGGCTGCGCATGGTGGCGGAATGGGGATCAGTCCGCGGCATGGAGCAGGAGCTACGCGCTGAAGTAAGTGTCGAGAACTTGGAAAGTTTTATGTTTTTTTTTACTTCAGTTCTGCGTCGATTATTCGAACTTATGTTGGATCAGGGTTTGAATAATAAAAAATTTGGATGAAAAAAATCCTCTTTTATAATAAGAAAGATAAAAGAAAAATACAATACGCATGTTCAAAAGCACTTTGTTTATTTACATTTTACCTTGTAGTGCATAGTAGAAAAAAAGCGACAACCTAAATGAACGTTTGTGCAGATGTATGTTTGTGCAGATGTACGTTTGTGCAGATGTACGTTTGTGCAGATGTACGTTTGTGCAGATGTACGTTTGTGCAGATGTACGTTTGTGCAGATTTATCAGGATTAATTATGATACACTAAGGAAGATTTAATACTCGAAATTAGACTTCTTTATGATAGCTCAGTCAGTAATTCTTATAAATTTCAACAATCAGCGTGGTCCGATTCTGTTACTTTTATTTTCCAAAATACCAGTTCGAATAATTGAACGTTCGAATAACCGACGTTTATATAACAACTTGAACACCGAAGGAATTCTGTTTTCAATAGATATCCTGAAATTAAACTATGTTTGTACAAATTTTGATTTTGAGCTTTTTCTTGTCGTTTTTCTAACGTCTGCTCTAGAATACACGGAACACATGCAATGCCATAAACAAATTAAAATGATGTTATTATTTTAACTCAGGAAAAATCTATAGGAAACAACTATACTTCTTTGAAAACACTTAAGAGAAGTTTGTGACATTCTTCTGGGAGTTAGCTTTCTAGCTACCATTATGCTTTGGTTCTGGTACTCTTGTATTCAAAGCTGCTAATATGCTTTGATCCTATGGATTAATTTTTGATTACGATCATGTCACCATTCGTGTAATTGTTGTTAAATTCAACTCCAGGCAAAACATCTTAGAACCCTCATAAAAGCTGGTGGTTTGTGGTATCCCAACGTTAATGCCAACACTTCAACGACATTCCGAGTGGACCAGAAGAGACCACTTCTCTCCATTGTATCTATGCTCGGTAAGTTTATTTATATATATATTTGTTTAATTTTATGCCTTTTGACGAGGTTCAGACCATGTTCCCTGCTCTTCCACCTATCTGTTGGATTTGGGAGAGGGAATTCGGAAGGAGAGATATTAGGTTGACGGGGAATATATGGTACCGAACCATTTGTCTGGAGAAAGTGAGGAAAACCCCAGCTCACGTAATTCGACCTCATCCAACCTCACCTAATTCGACCGAACATGGTTTGAACCCACTCAGCGGGATCGTGGAAGAGAAGACCACCGCTGTCAGTAGATCGGTTAATTTTATGACTTGAACGCGGGACTTATTTTATCTTCGCGCCTATTACGTTGCTCTATCTCGACTGCACACCCTAGCTCCAATGTAGTATAACCGAATAATGAAAACAATGCTTCTTTTTTATATTTATTGCTAACTTCAATGTGTTGCATTAAAATAACGCTTATTTCTAGTTTAGAATCAAAATGAAACTTAGTAAATATCCTAATCCCAACCCTAAGGAATGCGACCTAACCAGTTTTCTTTAAATTTCTATCCATTCGATAGATTTTATATGTCGCAAATTCAAGCAAAGTTTTTGGAAAATCCACGCATGTATCACACTGTGGTAACTTTGCAAGGCATGTAATGTTATGGAGTATTGTTCTGAATCTTCAAAGCATATTTAGAAAGACACATGGATAAAAATTAATGCAGTAAAGTAATCACTAGGTACCGACGAACAGGGCACTAAAATGTAATATAACTATATTTATTTGTAGGTCTAGGGAATGTTTTCCAAATTCCGTCTAGTATGAAGTAATCTTTATTGTTAAGTATTTTACACTTTGTCAGGAAAATTAGGAATGAAAGAGATGGCAGTTTGTTTCATATAGGCTGTTGATGTTGAGTGTTTTATATTGAGATAATTTAAGTAAATAAAAACTTTTCTTTGTAGGCCCTACTCCTGATTGGATAGTTGGTGTGTCAGGTCTTAATTTGTGTATGCGTGATTGTTCTTGGGTTGATCGCAAAGAAATCGATCTCTTCCCTTACGATGCTGGAACTGACAGCGGAATTACTTACATGGTAAGTGATAGAAGAATGTAAAACATATATAATCACTATCTGCGTAAATTATCACTGCTCGCGTAAAATCTTTAATATGCATTTTCTGTATTTTATTTTTTTCTCATATCCTCATTGGTATTCACTAAGAATGTTATTCATTAATGTTGGAGGTTATATTAGTATTGGTGTAGATCCTCAATTCCTTATTTTTGCTGTTGTAATTTTAAAAAAGGTTTTTGTTGTTTTACTGTTGTAATTTCAACGGCCTCGATAACAACAATCTCAACACTCTCGAGTATTCTCGAGTATTTTTACATTTCACTCTTTCTCTACCCCAACACAAAGGGTGTTTATTCCTTAAAGGGGGTGATCGTGTACATATCTGGCAATAAGTGTCACTTCACTTAAATGTATGGTTTCGTGTCTGTAATGAATGTATGGTTTCGTGTCTGTAATGAATGTATGGTTTCGTGTCTGTAATGAATGTATGGTTTCGTGTCTGTAATGAATGTATGGTTTCGTGTCTATAATGAATGTATGTATGTAGATATTGCCGGTCTGCAAGAAATACATCTACGAAATTTCAGGAAGCTAGAAGAGAAGAAAGCCGGATACACCTATATTGGTCAGCCGGCATTCCTATTTCTGGTCAGGTTCTAATACCGACGAAAACAGCCATGTATTAGAACGGCAATGATTAAAAAAGGCATTGTCAATGAGCCTACCTGCGTAAACAATCGACTCACGAGCGTAGAAATTATAGAAAAGAACTCTTAAAACTACCTTTATTTGCTGTTACGCGCCTACTGAGGTTGATGAAGATTCAAAGAAAGATTAATTCTATGAACAACTAGATCAATTAACTAGAAAGCTACCAAAGAAATACATCATCATCTTGGTTGGGGACTTTAATGTCAGAATCGAGCAAGAATATATGCAGTGGCCACATTATAGGCAAGCATGCACCCGACAAGCATATGAATAACAATGGACAGAGACTCTTAAACTTTTGCGCACTCCAAGGTCTATGCATTCCCATCATATGGTTGCAGCAAAGAACAAGAGAAAAACGACTTGGAAACATCCGAAATCTGACAACTGGCACATGATTTACTATGTAATCTTAAAAGCTGATAAGCGACAAGACCTGCCGTGTATTTCGAGGTGCAGAATGCGCTACAGACCACGGACTTGTGAAAGCCACAGTTAAGCTGAGGTCAAAAGAAAGAACCTGGACACATCTGCCATTTCCCCGATTTAACAACCGCAGTCTGCAAAACGAAAACGTGAAAAAGGAAGTCTTAGACAAACTTAACGACAATGTCAGCCTGAATAGTAATACCAAATTACAGGATTATTGGAAGCACACCCGAACATCAATTCTTAACGCTGCAAAACAGTTCATAGAAAAAGCCAAAGGAAGTAACAGCGATTAGTTTGATAAATCCGATACGCAAATAACTGAGCTATTAAAGAAAAAGGAACAATCTTACAAAAAGTACCTCACAAACCTCACCAGACAAAATCAAAACACATACAAATCAACAAGAAAATGTCAAAGACAAGTAAGAAAACTCAGATATGAATGGTGGAGTGATAGAGCAAAAGAAATGCTAATTTTTATAGATAATGGCGATTCCTTCAGCATATAAAATTCTATAAAAACTCTTGTAGGACCTGTGAAGAAACCTTTAAATGTTCTCATCGATGATGATGGAAAAAGAATAGAAACTATTGATGCTCGTTTAAATAAGTGGAGTGAATATTTAAAAAACTTGTATAATCAACATTGTGAGATGGATAAAAGTGCCATTGACTTCACTTACACCGGAGAGGATCTCCCAACAGATGAACCTCCTAGCAGGGCGGAAATACAGAAAGCCATTAACCAAATGAGAAACAACAAAATTACTGGAGCTGATGACATCACGGCGGATATGCTGAAGGCAGATGACTACACTCTAGATTTGCTAAAACATCTATTTGGACACATGGAGAGAGGGACAAATACCATCTGACTGGAGAAACGCTTTAATTGTACCAAGACATAAAGGGGAGCAAAAACAAATGCACAACTACAGAGGCATATCACTGCTATCAGACCCAAGCAAAATACTGTCGAAAGTAATCTAAAATCGACTATACACTCGATGTGGATTTCGCGGACAAAAATTGACAATAGACATGATATTTACAGCAAGACAAATGAAAGAAATACTTGGAGCAGAACACATCGCTCTGCATAGCCTTCATTGGCATTGCCAAACCATTTGACCTTTCGACCTATGCTCAAATGTCGGGATTAGGGGTTCAGGAACGTCACTTCTTGGCTTCTCTGTGAACGTCACTTTTTCCCGCTTCTCAATTATGCCTCCTTCTCCCTCTTCTTCAAGATAATGTGCTGAATTAAACATGCTCCTTTTTTTCATTTCTCCTGGGTTTCCATCATCTGAAGGATAAGGTTATCAGGTTGCAGAATACACCCTATTTTAGTAGTGGCTATCATGCGATCCTTTTTATATGTGGGACATGCAAAGATGGCATGTTCTGAGTCGTCCACTTCCGCTGCTTAGCTCTGAAAGCCTGGGTTATTTCGTCTGTGCATACGGCGCGAGTATGCCCCAAAACACCCATGTCCGCTGATGGCTTGCGTGAGGTAGTAGTCTAGCTGGTATTGCCGTCACTTGCACCACTCCTCATTCTTAGGGATCAATGCATGCATCCATCCTTCTTTCGGATACGCGTCCCATCCAGCTTGCCATTTCCTTCAAATCTCTTCGGGCTTTTTCCTTCACCTCCTGTGGAAGAACTTTGTGGGATGTCTGACAATACCAAAACTGCTCCTGTCGATATTGTCCGATATACACAAATGATACTCAAAGCCATTTTCCATTGGACATGCGCCATGTGTTTCTTAATTATTCCTTTATGGGCGTGATGTCCCCATATTGGTGATCCATAGAGTAACACGGAATGTACCACGCTGGTCAGCAATAATCTTCTTTCCAGTTTCGGACCGCCGATATTCGGCATTAGTTGTTGTAGAACGATGCCAATAACATTTGATTTCGCAGACGCCTTCTCGATGTGCTCCCGGAAACTTCATTTCTTCTCTATCCATACACCCAAGTAACGAAGGTTTTCCTGGAATTTGGTGACATGTCTCTAATTTCAAGACAGGGTTGGTTATACTTTCGTCTCTTCGAGATTATTACAGCTTCCGTTTTGTTTTCCGAGAGAGTTCCAGGCATCCAGTCTTCATCCACACGGTAACTGTTTCCAAGACTTCGTTACATTTCCATTCCAATTCTTCGCGGTATTTGCAACTGCTATCATGACTGCATCATCGACGCAACCCACCATCTTCATCCCTTCTGGAAGATGTAAACGAATGAGGTCATCGTACCTCCTATTCCACAACATACCTCCTTGGACGAACCCTTGCCCAATCCCGGATGATAGCTCTGTTTGCTGTTCCATTGCCTGTGGGTACCAGCAGGTATATTTCCTCCGAGTAACCTTCAATTCGCAGTAAATACTGTCACACCGGAGCCCGGCTCCTATAGAATAGAGGCGGTTATCATCTCCAGCGGTGGGTCAGGATAACACAGTTTTAGATTTTGAGAAAACTCGCTTGGACTTCCCTGTTATAGGTCTTGGTGAATGGTTAAAACATGAACTCATGCAAAATATTAATAGAATTTAATGAATCGATTGCTTAAAGAACCGTGAGTGAACTTGAGAATAATCAGTTACATTACTGCCCTTCTGGGCGAATGATTACAATATTCTGACATAGCGTGCCTTAAGGGCCGCTTGCGTCGAGATCCGACAATGTTCCAAATTGTTCATACCGTCACGGAGTTCATGGGGCCCGACGTTGATGACTACTCTCGTAGCCACGGTGAAGATCTGGTCAGCGATTCGTCTGGCAACGACGTCAACGTTCGGCCCTCGGGATCTCCAGAATCTCTCGAATTTGGATGGGTGTCCCTTGCTTTAAGAAAGTTCGGGAAGAGGGCCGCGGGGGTCGGTGGGTGCACTGGGCTACGCCTTGGCGGGGTGGTGGAGACGTGTGTCCATAAGGATTCAATACTGAGGCGTATGTGGTGGGGATTATCCATGGAGATGGAAAAGGTTGCACGCAGCCCGGCAATGACCCGTGGGAGTGGTAGGGCGTTGTCTGTAAGTTTAGATGCATTTAGGAAGAGGGAGGGAGAAACGTCATATGGAGGGGATGTCAGGGTGCGACTGCGTCGGCTTTGTCACATTCCTATGTGTCATCTTGATTGACCACATAGAAAAACAAATGTCTCACCACAGAAAAACCGGAAAGGGTTCCTATCTCTCGCGGCTGGCGCTGCGTGGTTCCGTCTGGAGGCCCCATTTGGGGTCTAAGTGCATCCCTAAGTGCATTGAGACCACCGGAGGAGAATCTAAACGAAAGGGCCGTGGGAAAAAGAAAAGATACAGAGGGAGAGTCGTCATGTCACCCCGTGACAATACCACGGAATATGTCCTTCAAGTGAGCGATAGATGTCTTCCCAATTAGCTGAATTAAACACGTTTCTTGCATCTAGAGTAATCACTACGCAATAACCACCAGGGTTAGGTGGCAATTTAGATGCCTTAGTCACTTTCAATTGGACCTCGTGAACTGCATTCATAGTTGACTTGTCTTTTCCTGAAGACAAACTGCTTGTCCGAAAGACGTCCATTTTCATCAAAGCCTGATTCTGTTCTATTCAGAATCATTCTCTCATACAGCTTTCCTGTGTTATCAAGAATCCCCACGGGTCTGTAAGCAGATAGGTCTTTTGGATCCTACCCTTTCCCTTTTAGTGTGAGCACTAACTTTTGTTTTTTCCATGGATCTAGAAAATATTCTTTTTTAAAGAAGTGTTAAATAGGTCATGAAGCAGGTCAGGTCTACGCAACGCAGTAATCTTCAGTACCTCATTCGGTATACCGTTAGGTCTAGTCGTTTTGCCACTTTTCAGTCTCTTTCCGGCCTCTTGAAGTTCGTTCAGTTGGAATGGTGGTACGTCCTCCTCTCTGATTTCTGGGTACGTCATCCTGGGTTCTCCTTTTGAAATAGCGAGTTTACTATATGGAGCAGGTTCTTTTTATCTTTTGGTATTCCACCATTATTCTTACGCAACTTGCCCAGCACTTTCCTGTAAGGTGTACCCCAAGGATCTCCATCAACGTGTTTGCATAGTTCCTTCCTGTATTTCCTTTTCGTTGTTTCATTTCATTGCGAGTTTTTCTTGACAATTTATAATTTTCTGAAGCTTGCATCGCTATCTGTTCATTCTTTCTATGGGCTCTTTGTGGGACTCTTCTTAGCCTATTGCACTTTGTCCTTAGCTCTGCGATTTCTGTCGTCCACCTGTACATCGCTCTGCTGTTTGGACAATTCCCTCTTCGACGTGGCATGGTTTCATCATCTCCGCTGAAAAATATTCTACCATGCGTTGGGAGACCAAAATTTGCTTATCGCGGAGATATGTTCAGTATACTCTTGGAACATCTCCTTGTCAAGTTTGCGAATTGACCAACCTCTGCAATGTGTCAGAGATAGGTGAACACGCCTTCGGCCGATTTTATAACATATGTATTTGTGGTCACTGAGAGTCTCTAACTCTAATACATGCCAATTACGAACGAAGGGTATAGTCGTTGTTTTTGTGAAGGCTAGATCCAGTACACAAAAGGATGCTCTTCTTTCAAATGTCACTCCTGGTTGATTAATGGTAATCAGGTCCAGCGAAATCATGGCTCATCTAAAATACGTCCTCTCTCATCACTTGCTCCCATGCTCCATGACTGAGAATTCGCGTTAGTCACCCGCAACAATGATTGGTCCCTCCTGTTGGTCGCTTCCAACTTTTCAAGATTACTTTGGAACTCTTCTACTGATGTATTTGGCGAAAAGTAACAACTATATACTGCCATTCCATTTATTATTATTCTAACATACCCTTGAATCTCTCCAACAATTACGTTATTTTCATGCAGTATTTGAATTGCAGCATCATTTCTTATATCGGAACACCATTTGTGATCATCTAGGTCATATGTCGGCTCGTTTCTCCATCGCAGTCTGCTGAAGAAGATTTTGAGTACTTCCGCATCTATTAAGATTAATTTGGAGAAAGGATGCCATTTTTGGTGTTCATCTGATTCCTTTTTTCTTGCTTTGCCATTTGCATTGCTACTCACTTCCCGGTGCCAGCGAAGTGGTCATCCGGTTTTTCGATCGTTTCATGGCACGCATCGAGGTATGTTTGTACACATTGATGCCAGGTGCGTTGATTCGCCACAGATGAAGCGTAACTTGGTGTTCCTATCGTTGTTCTTTTTACTAGTGCTAGAATTATGCCCGAAACCTAGGCAGTTGATACATCTAGTCTGATGTTTGGACTGTACTTGTCTCCCGAACCCTTGCAATGCCCCATCCTACTCTCATTTTTCCTGTTGCCATGAAGCGTTTCGTATCTGCTCGCGGTTGTGACACAATTGCCATTTGAGTACCCCTTTAAGCATGTCTCAAAGCTCGGACAATGATCTCATCTGAGTTGACATTAGGCAAAGCAGTTATGAATGGTTCTCGCACTGTATATTTATGTGTCCCCGTCAATGTCCCATATCAAGGGTTACCATCTGCTGTAAGGATACGATAGCAACATGACCGTTTTCATTGCTCCTTTGACTTAATCGGCCTTTGTGCAGTTCAATTAGATGCTCTCCTGTCTTTGCTTGTCTTATTTCATTTACCTTTTCTCCTACGTTTTCCTTACTGACCTTTTCCTTCATAAATTTTGGGACGTCGGCGGTTGAGGTTCCATCGTTCCTACACTTCAGAAGGATTGCCTCCGGTTTGAGCCTTACCTTTTGCTCGCTCCAGTTCCGCTCTCTCTCTCCTTGCTTTTTCCTGCGTTTCTTTTGCCTCGTCTCCCATGGTAGTTCAGCCGGGGATGCTTGACCGTTGTCAGTGAAAAATGTCAATGAGCAATGATTACAGTTATGCTGAGATTGCGGTATGTCTTTCTCATTTCCATCCATATCCACGCCGTCTTTCCTTATTGGCTCATCTGACTGTGAGGTGATTGAGGTTAGGGTAGTTCCAAGTTCAATCAATTCCGGTAGTTCTGGTATTGCAGTAATTGTGCATTTGGTACCAGGTTTACAATTCTAGCTATGTCCACAACAGTAGTAATGTTAACTTGCTCTTTTTTGGCTCGTTCTTTAATCCTCGTGATCCGATTAGCTGATTTAATAACATTATTCATTGCATTAAGTTTTTCCATGATACTGTTTAACAACCGATATTCATTTTGTTTTGTCGCTAGAACCCCTTCCCATCCTTCTACAATCAGAGTGACATTTGCCTCTGGAGGTATGGTCTTCGACTTAATCGCAGTGCTGCTTGCACTACTGCCTTTTTTCATTAATCTCATTTGTTGTTGCTACTACTACATCTGTGGATAAGAGAACATTTCCCTTTCCACCACTATCCATCTCAACTAGACCTGTTGAATTATATTTGTTAACATCTTCCATTATGTTTCCACGAGAAGCTAGGGAAAAATAGTCAGTCTGAAAAGAGCCCCGCATGTCCAGGTAAGGCTTCTTACTCTGGGAGGTCGCCAGGTATCCAAGAGCCTCCGTTTGAGATGTAGTTAACCCCGTGCACCTTTCACGCCTCGGCACGGGTCGCATTACACCTTACCTTGGGGTTAAAGAAAGAAGGTTGTGAAAGTAGCACGAAAGACACTCTCTAGCCCTCGAAACCTGATAGCGTCGGGGTCGAAGATAGCAAGAGTTGGCCAAGGAAGGCCGATATAAAAGTATATGGAGAGAATCAAGCATAAGTAAGTGGAAGAAATACTTAATTCGGCTCAGTATCCCCGTGAGCTCCCAAGGTGAGAGCCCTTTAGGGGGAATGGGTGTGGATACAGGAAGGGTGAGCTAGACAGGACGTTGAAGGACACACTTAGACTGACTCCTCAGCTGAAGCCTTTCCCGCATGGGAAACCCTGCTAGCAGTCACACCATCACCTAACATGATGATGCAAATGCAACCGACATAACCCCCAGCATCATCAGAACGCACCAGCCCCTTGCCACCCGCACGGACAGTGCTACGTCCAGGTGGTGTCCCAGGAGACGGTTGTATGTATAGTATATATCGTTTCATGTATGTAATGTTTCGTGTATGTATGTATATATTGTTATATATGTATTGTATGTATAGTATTGTATTGTATGTAAGCACGTGTCGATGATGGTCTGGCAGATGAATGACGAGAAGATTGCTGGAGTCTTTCCACGTAATAATAGTTATTTTATATGTATATTAATAATATGTAAATATATTTTAATGTCGAATGAAATGAACAAAAAACTTCGTTTAGTGATATCTATCATCAAGTACCTATATTTATTCTGGTATTGGCTCTTCCAGCGAAATGCATTTTAAGATGCACCAATTAAGTGGGGAAAATAGAACAAATAATAATTTATATTATTAATTTGTAATAATTTATATTATCTATGTAATACATTACAAAAATGCATATTAAAACCAAACCAAAATTAAAATCAAACTTAAATTCAGTAATTTTTTTCAGTCGCCGAATTCACCTACAATTCCCCGAGAAAAAATACGTCGTATCACCACTATGTATCCTGAAGATCCACGGTCTCCATTTTATAATCCTTCCGGCAATGAAATGTTGCCATTGGCTCGACTGTACTTGGTCCGTGAAACTGTTACGCCCAGACCGTGTGGCGACACTGACACACCTCTTGTTTCGGAACTAGCCATTGAAGAAGTTGATAACGTTGAAGATACTGCACGACGTGAGTAATGTGATGAAGATGATACTCTTATATTAATATTGGTTCAGAAAGAGTCATTTTAGTATTCTACTTCTGAAGAACTTTTCATATTTGCCTCATAAAAAGTATGGAATTCAATTTATTCTTTATGTTCCATAATGAAAAATGCACTTATCGTTCATCCCAGGTCAGAAAAATGCTTTTACTACTTTCGCTGGCATCATCATTTTTCGAAATAATATGCATACAATTAATAAAAATTGGATATATTTTATTGAATATATTTATTGACAATAATGTCAGGAGAATGCAAATAAGATTTTTTTTAATAAAACAAAAATTGCAAAAATAAAGAAGGGATCATCTTACAAGCAAACTTGTGTTGAATCTTTTTTTACAAAAAGTTAATTTTTTGCTATTAATGTCGGGTACATTATTTTATATACAGTTGATAACAGTAAATCTGACATTTTCTGTTAATTCAACATCTAGTATGGACGGCAAGTGGATTTTCTAGTTTGGAACGTATTGTATTGATATGTGCATATCCAGTATAAATTACATATTTCAATGCTTAACTTCCTGATATGACCTTTACTGTTCAAATGCTGACATCTGGCTCTTTTTTATGTTCAGCGGAATGTGCTGTCACTGATTACACAGAATGGAGTCCTTGCTCCGTGTCGTGTGGGAAGGGCTTACGTATGCGTCAACTGTCATACGTAATGCCCGAAAAAGCAGCAATGATGGGTTGCGGTCGACAACTTTTATCCAAGGAAATGTGTGTTGCTCATGCACCATCTTGTCCGTAAGTATATGATAATCCCACAAAGATTTATATTTTGAAGAAGGTCGGACTCAAACTGCCAGTATTATCTTTAGGTTGTGTAAAATGAATGGAACATTCTTAATGGTTCTCCTTTACATTCTTTTTGAGTTTTCGATTTAATGGCATGGTCTGAGGAAGGGAACTCTACAGGACTCAATTAATTGAGTGATTCCATGTATTTGTGCATGTGACTGGGGGGGGGG
>NNCF01126799.1:1483780-1516340 GCA_002313205.1 Laupala kohalensis
GGGGGGGGGGGAGCGTATTCCGTTGACTGGCTAATATTGTACTTTTAATTAAGACTTGTTGAGTTTGCTGGTTCCGCTCGGGTCATAAGTAACAATGAATGAATAATAAGCAGTAATTAATTTATTCTTAATAAATGTGTAAACAACTAAATGTTTTAAAAATATTTGTGTTAAATGCAATTACTGTTGAATTGTGAAAACGATTTTACTCTTACCTTCAAATCTGAATCTTACAATCTTTTGTTATTGGTGGGATGGTCCTATACTTGCTTCCGGAGAGTAAAATAGTTTATTATCCTTCACGTGGACATGCGCAGTTTGTAACGGCTTTTTTTACTATAAATTTATTATTCATTATTTATATCTCTTACATCGTTGTAAAGCAGAGAGCTTACACCAAAAAATTTCAGAAAATACTTTCCATTCTCGAGAGCTGAATATAAATTAAAAATAGCACACTGTTTCCTCTGGACATGTTCACACAATTTACGGGTACGGGAAAACCGCTTCTACTAGACATATCGAGACATGACGACTGTAATAACGGAAGTTATTGCCAGAGATTTGTTTAACTGATAAAAATTTGTCAAGTATTTTATCAGACTTTAATCTAGTCTTTTTTTAAATTAAATGGTTCTTCTTTATATGGAAAAAACGAAGTCTATAAATTTTCTAAATCATATGTAATAAATACACAAACATTAAAAAATCTTATTTTACATATTATCAAGAGGAATTTGAAACATTATATGAATAATAATAAATTCAGGAACAATTAACGTCCATTATATAATCAAAACAAATAAATATAATGTATTATATGGTATAATTTGTATCACCTGACTACTTCAACATAAAATCGAAACTTATATCACAAAATATAAAGTGAACTTTATATCACAAAATATATAGTATTCGTTCGTCATAAGATCGTAAGTCTTTAATTATTTATTTAATTTGAATACTAATAAACTTATCCATTAGTTGTCATGAGTAATACATCATATTCCGTGAGTTTTTAAGAAGAGTGCACAAATAATGGACCGCTAAAGTCACAAAAATCCATCAAAATGTTATCGAATTATCAGAAGTCGGGACAAACCCAGATGAAAAAGAATGTTAATTTAGTAGTGTTCCCAAATACAAAAGTAAGCGCCCATAGATGACCGGGGGTGTCCCAAGTGATTTCTCAATGTGGTCCAAATGTTTCAGTGTTTCTAAGCAGACTTGCGTGAGAGGGTGAGCCTCGAGGGTAATGAAGGCTTCGAGAACACCCGTTCATTCCCTCTTAATACTCGAGGCACACCCGCTCTTGGAAGTCTGCGTCAGGAAGATTTGGGGAACATTTGAGAACACGGCAATGAGGCGTTTACTTTTGCATTTGGGGACACTCCGTGGGCTATTCTCGTAAGGTGTGCTCCCAATTTTGTGGATTCAAGGGTACATTTCTTCATTTTTCTTTCTTTTTTTTTTTTTGATTGTTTTATTTTAATAAAAGAATACACTAACTTTTCATCAGCGATATCATTTTTAAAATTCCGTGCATTATCTTACGTGCTCTCACTTGTTTGAAGAAAAAACAGAATAAAACAATTCTTCACGTAGCTTTAAACTTCTTTTAGCATTATTATTTCAATTTTCTTAGTTCCACCATATTTATATGAAGTGCACTTTTATATATCTTATTACAGTGGAGATTTGGATGACGATGATCTTTTGTTACTTCTGGGAGGAGAGCAGAACGAAGCTATTTGTGCCACAAGTGATTGGGGTGCGTGGTCAGAATGTTCTGTTTCTTGTGGCACTGGTCAAGTGACACGCTCACGGTACTTTCTCGATCGGATGGGTTTCAAGAAATGTCCTCATATTGAGCTCAAGCAAAAGGATTCTTGCCAAATGCCAGAATGTCGAAATCCATCAGAAAATGAACATGTAAGCATAATTAATTCTTTTCTTTCTTACTAGCTGACCCGACAGACGTTCAGTCCAAATTTCAATAAATTTGTTTGTGATCGTTTTGTGAATTTGTGAAAAGCTATTTCAAATGTGTGGACAAAGTAAAAATGAGAAAGAAACTTATTACTGAGTGATCATTGTATCTTTTAGCGATTGTGTCTGTTTGTCACTTCAAAACTCGCCGTATTTCGTAGGTAAATCTGTAAATTTGTTAACACGACGAAACTAAATTCATTTCACGAAGCGATTGCGCTGAACTTACAACAGAATCACAATTCAACTGGAAAACTGTAGAAACAAACCAAAAAAGAATCAACCAAATTTGTCGTTCCTGTCGTCAGTTATGTTCGAGAGTGCATACAAAAATTATGATTTTTGGAATTTGTTCGAATTTTCCGACTTTCCTTCGTAATTGTCCTCAATATTTTTTTCTTAAAACTTTTCCAAGACCATAACGAACAAAACAAAAAAAAATTACGCATATCCCTCATTCGAATCGTGAGTCTTGAATTCATAAAAAAAATCCCATAGAAAAAAGCACTTCCAGTAATTCCCGAATTTTTCAGTTTTCCGGGCAACTTTTCCCATTTTTCTTTCCCTAAAAGCCTTATTCTGACTATTATAATAAGCCAAATCGCTCCAGCCGTACTCAAGTGATGCGCTTACCAACGAACAGTATGTACATAGATAATGGTGGGAAATTCTTAACGAAGTTCTCTTTATTTCCATACCAATTTTGGGATTGGAAATTAGCACATTTGACCGGATTACTGTTGACTCTTATTGAACACAAATTCAGTTGATCATGTGTTGTGTTGACCGAGTGCAGTAGCGTAGTGACGGGTACATTATTCCATTTTTATCTCGTAACTGAAGAGGTGTGAGATACTAATTTTGGTAAGACACTGGTTGGTTTATACTGTGGGGTGGATTATATTTTGCCCCCGAGACTTGTTTTACAAATACTTAAGATATATCTCCAATATCTTAATATCTGAAGTAGAGCAATCATTTCTCCTTTACAATTCATTTTCCTGCGCACTTACTTTGATAGAGAAGTCGCCTCCTTCACATATGAATGCTAGTCAACCCCTTCTAGCCAGCACTCCGCAAAGTCGTGAGGCATAGGTTTCTCTTACTTGGAGAATCTCCGCCTCACAACAAATACGCTGAGTTCCAATCATCCGGATCGCGAGTTATATATCAAAAACTTATATTTAAGGGAAATCAGTTGTGAACAGTGATTATTTAGTAACCATGCTCAGTATAATGTATTTTCTTACTGAGGAACTAGTATATCAATAGATCTCACGAATTCTTCGATTTTACCAATAATCCCTCCTACTGGCAGCATTGTTTATGCGACCACTGTTCATTGTGTATTAGTATTGCTTTCTCCTCACTTTGCCTTAAAATAATAGGATTATCCGGATCCAGACCCCCTTGATCCGAATAACTGCAGTACAGACATTTTTATTAAATTTGATGTTGAAAATTGCATAGTAATTTTGCGTAGTAATGTGAATATTTCTGAAAACTGGCCTTAGTTTTTAAATTACGTCCTACAAATTAACTTCATTTTAAAGAGTCCTACAAATTAACTTCATTTTAAACAGTGCTACAAATTAACTTCATTTTAAACAGTCCTACAAATTAACTTCATTTTAAACAGTCCTACAAATTAACTTCATTTTAAACAGTCCTACAAATTAACTTCATTTCAGAGAGACCCACGATGTCCTGTAACGGAGTGGGCAGATTGGAGTCCATGCAGTGCCAGCTGCGGCCAAGGAGTCAAACTGCGAACTCGTTTACTTCTGGCCAATCCAGAGAACCAAGAAACTTGCAGTACTCGCATTGAGCTGGTGCAAACCAGACCATGCGAGGAACAGCAAAACTGTCGTTTAGACATATCTACTGCTAAGCGTAAGTTAAATATGAAGTAAATGTGTTATTTAAACTACAGGGGATTAGTTCTGACATTACATTACACATTATACGGTGCTAATTGCTTCCATGTCACTATAGATGTGACCGCCGTGGACTGCTATGCAAGAGTTAACTTGTCGCACCATGGATTGCCTCGTTCAATCAAATGTTCCAAGGCTGTTGCCGAATAGCATCTCACACTACACGGTCACCCTGTTCATGAGTCTGTATTTATAATGCGTCATAACTCCAGGCATAACTCATGCTGTCCTGTTCCATATTTCCTTCCCCCATTCGTGATGAAAATTACAGCCAATATAATTTTCTGCCACGGCGTCTGTTGATAGATAACTCAATTTCGATAATTCCCTAAATATAAAGAAAAGTCTCTTATTCCATATCTTTTCCACAATTCGCACGATATAAATATATTTTCGAAAGTACATTGCCTCATGATAATTTCCTTAACAACCTGTAAATTTCTCCTGTTGTTTCAGTCCAATAGCTTTGACGTTTTTTAAGATATTTCATAAAGTGTAGAACTACTCGTTTTGCATGAAGTGGTTTTTTTCTATAATGATTACTATAATTCCTTCTATGAATCTTCTACTTACACTCCTATATCGAAACGAATCAACATTTAAGCCCCAGGACAAAGAAAAACATAAATGCAGTAACGATATAAAAACAGGTGTAACGTCACAATCAATTTCAGAAACGGTGGTATAGGATTACTAAGTGCTAGGAGTCCGACCCTCTGTTGATTGAGATAGGATCGCAGTGGAAAATAATAATACCTAGAAGAGTGAAATGGTTTTCAGAAGGCAGAAGAAGTTGACAGCTGATTTTCAATGAGACGTAGAAATTTTTATTTGAACACGAAAATCTGCAAAATTTAGGTCACCGCGTGTAAAATTGCAGACTAAAAGCTTACAGCTATTTCAATTTTGTGCACAGTATAGTTTCTCAAGTTTCATGCGATCCAAACCGGTCAAAACGTCACAATTGTCCATATCAAATAAGACTCCGTAATAACCTCAAGCAATACCATATTTGACTGACATTAGGTGACGAAATTCAACTAACTTCTGTTGTGACACTCCAGATTTCTTCTTCTTTTATATGTGAGAATATTTTCCACGAAAAATCAAGAATCAAACTAATTTAACGATTTATATTGAAACCCATATGATATTACGTTCAGTAGTCTCCTAACAACCAAACAATTTTCATAAATTAAAGAATACTGTAAATTAATGATGTACCATATCATGTAATGGGAAATCGCCCCCTTCGCTCCTCTAGTGGAAAATATGTTGAATCAGGAACGCACAAGACCGGCGTGAAATTTACATCGAGAAGAAAGGACAAAAATGCTGGTGTTTGGAGAAGTCCTAAAAGACGACTTGAATAATGGGTACGATGAATTGTAAGGGCTCTAATGACCTTGCCATTCACGAGCTCTAAAGCCCCCCTCCCCCCCAAAAAACAACGATGAATTGAAAAGTGTAACCGGAAAATTAAAAAAAAATGTATTTGGTGAACTTTTGAAGAGGACACGCCATTGATCTTGCCTAATGCTCTTCCTTTAAGATTAGTGTTGATATTGCTTTTGAATCAAATATATTTCTTGGGATTTTTGGCGCTTGCTAAACTTGTTGAAATGTTTGGATACATAATTTGGAATAATTTTTTCATATTCATCGTCTTTTCTTCAATTACTTCCGAATCTTGAATGATTCTAGTTGAGTGAGAGTGATTTTCGTATATGGACTTTGCTAGTAAGTCTAAACTACTATCGGATGTTTTTATTATAGACTTTGAACTGCTGTAGAAGGCACAAAAACATCAAAGAAAAAAATAATTAACACCATAAAATTTGTCATGTTCTTGTGCATATACTTAAAGAAAAGAAATAGATCTAAAAAAGAATAATACTTTTAAAATAGCAGAAATGTTTCAAAAAACGCGAAATTTTCACAGCTGTTCCCCATATGTGGACTTTACAAATTTTTGTACAATAAAAACGACCAGGCACGTTTTCAAGGAATAACATTTTTACTGTCGCCTTCAGGAAAATGCCGTGATCACATGATCAATGAAATTAAACGTTTAAAACTTAGTATGCAACCACAAATAAGTGATAAACAGAACTATGTTTTCATTTGGCGACCAGAGGTGCCTCAGCGGCGAAGTACAGTCTGATCGTGCTGTTGTAGCGCGCACACAGTCCACACTGACGAGTTCTCAGCTGAGGTGGTTATATACCGATTACGCGAAGATTTTAAGAACACTTCAAGTCATAGAAAACTTTTTCGTAAATATTTCATAATTGTGTTATTTGATAATAACTTTTGTCGTATTTCGAACAACGCAATGTTAGAATATTTAAAAGTTCTCAAAAACATTAAAAATAAATTTTGTAATTAAGACATTTTACGTAACTGTTCCGAACTTTTATACTATGACACACATAAGATAAGTGCTAAGGGTTTGAAGTTTGTGATGTGTTTATATTATGCAGAAAAAAGTTGTTTAATGTCATTTTAGCAGCTGATCAGATTTTCTGGCGGGTCCTTTCGTTAGAGGTTAACAAAATCTCATTTTCTCATGTCTTGCGCAGTTATCATGTGCTCCTTTGTATACGATCCCTTCTCTCTTTCTTCACTCCCCTCGCCACCCTTCAGTAGTTGTGGGTAGTTTTATGACTTCTTGAGCTGTTGCTTGCAGCTTGCTTATACTTGTAACATTTGTACTGACTGATTCTAGAAGTGCCCGCTTTCTTTAAATGTCTCTGGTAAACTTACATAATAATACTTCGTTTGTTTTTGTTTTAAATTATCCATCTTTTGAAACGTGATGGAATATGGCCATTCTGTCTTAAATCTTCTGTACTACAATATAATTTTAATTCATATTTGTTTTCTTATTCAGTTGAAAACGTGTTCAAATGAAAGGTTGGGAAACGAGGGAATTTCTCTCTTTCTGACAATTTTGTCTCAATTTCTACACCTTATATTTATTTCCAACGGGGGAAAAATAATTCCACCTCTCGTGATTGTCAAACGTTATTCTCAAAATTGAGTATTAATTTCAACTAATTATCCATCAATGTATATATGTACATTATAATGTGGCACTCTATGAACCAGATATAATCTTAACCAGACTGTACTTCGCCGCTGAGGCACCGCTGCTCATCAAATGAAGCCATAGTTCTGTTTATCACTTATTTGTGGTTACATAGCATGTTTTAAACGTTTAAATTCATTGATCATGTGATCACGGCATTTTCCTCGACGACACGATTCTCGGCGACAGTACAAATTTTATTCCTCAAAAATGTGCCTTGTCGTCTTTAGCATTGGTTTCGAAAAATGTTAATAACTCTTTATATTTTGCACGTAGAAGCTTGAGATTTTTAAATGTTGTCACAAATATAATATTAATCATTCACCGAATAAGAATTATTTTTGACACTTTTACTAATTTGTATACAATAAACTAAAGTCGACGTATCGTGAAAAGCTGTGAAAATTTCGCGTTTTTTTTAACATTTCTGCTATTTTAAAAGTATTATTAATTCTTAGAACTTTTTTTATTTAAGTATATGCACAAGAACATGAAAAATTTATGGTGTTAATTATTTTTTCTATGATTTTTGTGCCTTCTACTGCAGTTCAAAGTGAGGAGTCTCTAATACAAAATCCGATAGAAAACATCGGCACATACCAAGTCGATTTCGGCACTTGAGATGTGTTTCTATTACAGTACATACGTAGAAATGTGTTACAGTTTGTTGATAGTGTGCGATTCCTAATTCATGTTCATGTAATTTTTCTCTCGTGTTTAGAGCTAACAAGGGCAGGACTAGAGTTTGGGATATGCTGCAATAGTAATAGCCTAAAATGTTCGATCATCTTGAATTATTTTAATTTTTTTTTCTCACAGAGGTATGCATGATGGAGGCTGATGGTGGACCATGTCGTGGATATTTCGAACGTTGGTACTACGAGGTTCGCAAAGGAATGTGTGTTCCTTTTGGCTACGGAGGATGTCGTGGTAACAGAAATAACTTTTTAACAGAAGATGATTGTACACGGACGTGTGGCTTCATGAGAGGTAGGTTAACCCATTTCTATTATATTTCTAACTCTACACGAGGCATAACCTTTACAAATTTTCTCACTGATCCAAATAGCTCTCCCCCCAATATCTTCTTTCTTATCTCATAACTTGGTTGGTCTGCGTTACTTCTTTGCTACTTGCGATTTTTCACCCTTCTGCTAATGATATAGTTCTTTTAAATTTTGACTGACTGCGAATTTTCAATGAGAATGGAAGACTTTTGAATCGACGGATCTCTGAAGTAGAAAAATAGTATCAAAATAGGTAGGTATTTATTATTTTAATAAAACAATCTCAATGCGAACAGTCTAGCTACGAAGGAGTAGAGTTCTTAATCAAGATAGAACGATCAGGGACGGAAATACGATGGGAAATTTCTCATATTTCCCGAAAATACTGCGCGTAGTTTCTCATTGTGGTTTGAATCCGTTTTTTCCATTCCTTTTTGCTGCGATTACGTTTTTTGAATTAGCTGTAGTTGTTCACATGATAGTGCCATGTTTCCCTCCCTTTCTTCCTACTCTACCAATAAGATGCGAGCTCGCACCATAGGGGCTCTTAATATTTGGTAGCACTTGCGTGGTAGTCCTAAGATTTCTCGTAAACATGCTTGATTGCCACCAGTAGTTTTGGGAGCTCGGATTATTTTCGATGCACCAAGTCGTAATACGATTCTGGTTTCCCATCGGCGCTGGATTGAAGAATTGTAAATCAAGAAATTTGTGATTTAAAAGGTAATTGATACTCAACTTGTAAATTGTAATAGGTTCTATATTAAATAAGTCGTTTAATACTTTGTTAAAATGGTCATGTGTCTTTTTGTGAAGACCCGAGATTTACTACGCAGTTATTTAAGATACAAACTATCGTATGAAAGTAGTACGTTTGCTTATCCGTAAATATAAATGCAAGTGTATCTGTCTGTTTGTTAACTTTTCGCGACTAAACCACAGAACCGGCCATGATGACATTTGGCAAGGAGAATGTTTACATGTTCAGAAAGGATAGAGGCTAACTTTTATTTTTTAAATGTTTGAAAAATTAAAATGTTTTTTGACGATGAAATCGAAAAAAATCATCGCGGGAGATGTATATTCGCATACGCTGCCTAAACGGTTCGAGTTAGGTGACAATTGTTCGCTTCAAAATGTTCCACCAAAAAGTTCGCACAATGTATGTTTACCTTCAAAGATTAACCTGAATTATCGACATAAAAGATTTTTTAAACGTGTTAAAATACTTCAACTTAAGAAAGTACAATAAAAAATATTTATAAAATCAGAATTTGGACGAATAGTTAAAATTTCACTAATGTGTTTTGAGTTTTCATACCAGTCATCGCGAGCGATGTGCATTAGATCAGCGTAAAACATCAGTGAGTAGTCAAATGCACGACCTGTAGATGAGCGTCCAGCGAAAATACCTCTGTCGGAACAATCCCCGATGTGGAAATATATCTCTGCAACTCAATACTTTCTTATATTATGAAGCGAATGTTTCTGGTTTAGCGCGTAACATTGATTGACCTGCCATTTCTACAGATCAGATCAGGGACCTTTTTGTCATTATCTATATGTATAAATGCGAAATACCACTTACTAAAGAAATAAAAAATTATGGAAAATGACCGATATTAGTGTTGAGTTCATAGTTTAAAGGACCTCAGAAGTTGATAGTGATATACCCGGTAACGCTCAAGCGATCGATTAGTCTATGTACCCCTATACACCCCAAGCACCTCTTGGGAAGGGAATGCCATGTAAAAATGACATCCGTGACGAGTCCACAGTTTTCGACATCGCTGAGCGGATAGTGACGTCCTTGTATCGTACCCATGGAGAAGAAGACACCCTATACTCAAGGGAAAAGGGATGAAGGAAAAAATAATTGAAAAGGATTGTATCGGATCCATAGTTGTCAGGGTGTTTGAGATGTATAATTATACTACCAATACCGTAAATTTCAGATCACATTGGTGCACGGTTCCCCTAGAGCTGGGAATGCGAAGGGCGAGGCATAACAATAGCATAAAACGACCGATATTAGAGTCGAAACCAGAGTTTAGGGTTTTTTTGAGATAATCATACTCCTGATGCTGCTGTGTAACCGTTAAGAGTTTTTACACTCCTAGAGGTAGGGATTGAGAGGAGCGTTATGGTCGATATAATGTAGAACATCTAGCTTTCAGGTTAGCTGAGAGGAATAGGGACACTTTTGATATTATGCCAGAGTTGGGCCACCATTGGGGGAAAGTGTCGGAGTAAACAGTCCTATAACCCCCATGGATGGAGTGGGTAGTAAGACACGTTAAAAAAATGTAATCGATAAAGATATTTGTGTTTAATGCATAGATTTCGGGTTCTTTCAAATTAACGACATAGTGTTTAAATACAAGTTCAGCACATATGGGGTTTAAATATACCTAACTCTCCTAAGGGAGAAGTGGTGTGCAAGGAGAATTGGTGACGTTTCAGTTGATTTGTTTCTCTCACGGACAACTTAACGTTGTTTACTCAATGGTGGTTCATCAAATTTTATTTTTTCATGTTGCACGAGGTGAAATTCAAAAAGGGGTATACAATAAAGTTTTGTATTATATGTCTTTAAGAAAAGGATTCGATACGTATGTTTTTAAAAACCAGTGAGTAAAATTATTTTGATGGATTGTACTTTTTCCTGAGTAAAGAATTGGTGCAAGACAAAATCCGGGCGTCGCTGAGAAATCAGCCTGTCACTACTCAATATATTTCACTATATTGTACACAATTAAAAAGTTTCAATACCAATAATGTACCAAAAGTGGCAAAGATTTTAAGAACACGAAGAAGTAAAAAAAATCTTAAGATATTCATTTTAACAGAACCAACCTCTGTTCTTTCTGTTGATTTCTCAAAAATATTTCCCTTTAGAGAATTTTGAAAAATACTTATATTTAATCCTTTCCATATTTTTAATAAGCTCTGAATCTTTAAATAAGCAACAGTTTATAAGAAATAATTTACGAATTTAATATTGAAACATTTTAAATGGTAATTATTGCTAGCCCCACTACTGGAGTGTACTTGACTCGCGTCAACGCCCTGAGTTGAGGTGAGTCGAGCACAATAAAACGGGAAGAGAGCCTCGCTACTCACCCCGTGTTAACGCAGCTCCAGTACCAAGTTCTGGGCTAAACGAGGAGCGATATGATTTAAATGGATGAGAGTCCTGATCGTAAAGTGAATTGATCACGTGAAATCCTTAAAAGAATTATAACAGGTTTTAACTTCAATAGTTAAAAATAACATATCCCTGAATATTCGTTTTTTTTAATTATTCATGTTGGTTTTATTTTTCCCAGTTTATCGGTCGTAAGACCATTACGTGGGGTTTGTTTGCTCTTTATAAAATTAATCTTTACATAAATAATTCATAACTTTCCATAATAAATTTACATACAAACTACTGTTCTTATTATCACTACATTCTGTTTCTATTTAATACCGCCTCTTCTATTTCCAATTGCCTTGTACCTTCTTCGCTCCACCAATCTTCTACGTTACATGCTTTGCTCGAGCCATTAAATTTCAGATACCATTCCTCTCCCTAATGTCTGGCTCAGCTGTCTTTTTTGTGCGATGTATCCATGCCTAACAGCGTGGAAGTATTGACTACTTTCTAGCTTCAATTATTTTCCGTATTGTAAGTGTTTTTTCTATGAAGTCTTGGAATTCCACGTAAACCTTTCCCTTTCCAATATAATCCTTCCAATGCGTTGTACCAAGGACACTATCTCTGAATAGAAGAACAAGTTTAAATTCTTTCAAAGGTACTTGGGTAGTAACTTTCGAGAAAATTCTTAACATTATTTCGTAATTTCGAACGACGCCAACTGGAAATATATTTTCGGATGAGTAACATAGTTGAAAAGTGAATAGCGCTCACGGATCTTTGGTATACATTCACTCTTAATTATTGTGAGTTGTTTTTCCACAGGAGGACCTATTCCAACATCCCATCTTGGAGCACAGGCTCCAAGCAATATCGTTGGTGAGCCGGTTCACTGTGAAGTGTCTGCTTGGGGTCCCTGGAGCCCGTGTCCTGCCTCGTGTGGGAAAGGAACGCAGATAAGGACTCGCCGGATATTGGTATGCGCTAATCTACAATCTAGGCAAATTTTATGTACATGTGTAGGAATAAAATTATTTTAAATGCGTCAGTTCCACACTATTAAAACTTCAATTGCAGAAAAATGTGCAAAATAGAGTTACAATCCTGACGATTGCTACTACTTCAAAATATAATATTCAATCTTAATATTTTTAATCCCGTTGTACACGGACCGTTTTAGATACAGTTTTATTTAATACACACCAGCTTTGACCTGATTGTAAGGAAAATTCCAAGCATGATCAATTTATTTGTATAAGCTCTGTCAAATTTGACTAGCTCACACTTTTTTGGTGACATTTCTGCTTACTAGTTGCGGCGTATGCTTCTTCGTGTACGTCAGTCATGTGGTTAAAATTGTGTGCTTTATTGTGTTTTTCTTGTTTGCGGTGTTTTCTGGTTTCTTGAAGTTTGTAAATCAATCAAAGTGAACAAAATCCTGCATTAAATCATCCATTCCTTCCTCAATGAAGTCTATTTACCTGTTCAGAGACCCAGTACAAGTGAGTTGGTAGTTGCGCTTGTGGCGTTGAAAGACAACTCATCCTAACCACGTCTATTTCTGATCTCACATAGTGTAAAAGCTTAATTCAGAACATCCATTTTCTGTACAAGCAGATGATGTCAATCGTGACGTCACCCACTTTATTAATATTCTTGTACAGAAAATGGATCGTGTTAAAAAAATGGCTAGAAATTATCTAATAATTCTCAGTCTGTCCTCTAGTTTTTTTTGTTTCATGCCTTATGACGAGGTTCGCCTCAGTCACTAGTCGGTAAGAACTCAGAACACACATCCTAGGAAAATTAGTAGACTATGAGACCTACTAGTAGTCAGTTAATATTTTGTCGTATTGACTCTGCTGTACGATCCTGTAATATTTTTCTTGATATGTCCCAGTTGCTGAGACAGCCTAAAAAAATAAATTAAAAAAAAACATATCAGGTCAATGTCAGCAAAAGTATGCAGTGGGCAATGAAATCTCATATAACATATGGTAGCATATTATCCGTTACATCTGACACCATATAATGTGTGAACGGAAAATAGTTTATCTTGTATCATATTTTCTTGTACAATAACCATGACTAATTACCATTCTCAATTTTTTTAAATTTCGTCAAAATTATAGGTTGTTGGGCAAACTTTTCATTCAGAAGATTAACTTTTAAAGAACTATGTATGGGGGAAAATAATGAATGTAAATAATGGTGATTAAATGGACTAGTTTATCACATTCTTCGCGGATTGGCAAAGTTTTTAAAACTTCAGTTCTTTAAAATTATTTTGTTTTTTTTAGGTGGAACCCAAGAATGGAGGTAGATCTTGTCCAAAACGTTTAATTCGCAAGAGGAAATGTCAAATAATTGCCTGCAATGTCTTGGATGAAGAGAGACGCATTTTACCATAGTTGACCAGATCTATTTTTCGAGTGTAATTTGATTTTAACGAGTGCAATTATCTTCTGAACACACAATAAAATTTACCCAGTTCCCTGATTAATAATGCGATTGTTATTATCTAATAAGACAATTTTGTAAAGATCATGGAAAAGGAAATACTGACAAAAACAAAGGTAATAAATATATATTCGGCAACTGTATCATGGTATTTTTTATTTTATCTATCAATGTACAGATACTTGGTAATTGTGGAGCATTAGCAACATTATCAAAAAATGATAAATTAAACGTCGTTTGTATGTTGCTCATTGTTTTAATGTTATAAAACTTTTTCGGCTGCATAGCATATGGTCGGGAGGGACTCGTACTTGTTGAATCGTGCAATTTCTGGTCAGAAATTCATTCTTGGTGTTAGCGATTCTTTTCGCTAACAAAACTTTTTTTGTAATTGCAGTTTGCATTTCTATCTTGATAGATACTAATGTGTTTAGTGGCAAGACTCGACAAATAGTCAACAAGTGAGAAACAAGAAAAATTTTTGTATGTGTTAAATGGGGGAAAATATATCTCACTGCTAACAATGATCTCAAAACATTTTTCGGTGTTTGAAAAATTGTAAAAAGCTTTAAATTTCATGTGTAAGACAAGACAAATATAAGATTCTCACTCACCTGCGTAGTATTTCAATTTGGCTGAGGAAATAATTCGACGCAGCACGTCATGTGAATAACAAGAGATCTCATCTTTCTGGACTAAATATGTGATGGTAGCATTAACTTAGAGTGTGAAATGATTGTCAATCAGAAGTAAAGTTGCAAGGTAACACTCTTCAGCATGGGACACGTGGTCTATAATTTAGATATGCTTTGTGAGTTTAGTCGCAAAAAATGTCTAAGAATGCTAACTAATATTCATATTTTTCTTAAGATTGTGAAATAGTTTCATATTTTCTGTCTAAGATAAGAATAGAAAAAGACTCATTGAGAAGCTCCCACCATTTTTCTAGTTACATAACCTCACTTTTGAAATTTTAAAAAATTGCACTCAGAAGGACGAGGTGGATTGCGACAAATGATTAAACAATCACATTTCTGGGAGTAATGTTTACCGAGATACTCGTCCAGAGTTATGGTATGGCATCGTATCGCTATGCTGGCGAACCAGTGTTTAAAATAACGAGGTATGTAGTTGTAGAAATCCCGAGAGACGCGCCATGCAACTTGCTCCTGAGCACGGAGTTCCTTCAGAATAGGTGGTATGGGACAAGACGCGACTTAATACCTTAAAGTTGTGGAGATTATATCTGCGTGGACTGAAGCCAACTGTTCACGAAACTTGGAAATATTCACCGTAGTAGTTCTTATTCATTCTACTGATTTTTAATATTGGTTGAGGATTATTATTTTGTGATTTTAAAACTTTATAATAAATTTTGATCGTTGTTTGACTTTTTTTTTTGGCAAGGATCGAAGTTATCAGTCACGTAATGCGGCTACTATTTCCGTTAGAACAGTATTTTCCGTAGTATTTAGTGAATTTTATTTGTAAAGACCCGTAATGTATGAAAATCTTAACGTCATTGCGTTTCTATTTCCATTTACTATGTTTTAGTAGGTTTTTATCGCTGGGTTCAGTCGGCACTTTTGCCAGAATATGAAAAGAACACAATTGAAAGTCGAATAATTCCAATTTCGTGCCGTAAGAGTATGAAAATTCATCGCCACTGGATTGAACTATCATTTGAAACATCCAGATTATCAAGGTGTTAGCTCTGACGGCCTTAAGATATGATACCTTAAGAAATTACCAACCGCACACCACAGTATCCTTGAAAAAGGATACAAATTCCAATTCAGTTCCAGAACAACATTAAGGAGCATTCTCACCTATATGAAGCCAACAGATGAAAACCAAACACTCAATGAATGCATATACAGTATTCCATGTGAATGCGGCCTAGAATACATCGGCGAAACAGGAAAACCCTTACCCGTGCGATTAAAAGAACACTGTACGCCAGGCAGAAACCTTCAAGTTAAGGTTAGCAGAGATCGCATCCTATGGGAAAAGGCCTCCCCCATCGCCAGAGAAAGAGACTTAAAAATACGGAAAATCAAGGAGGTCGCATACATCCGCCTGGCTAGAAATCCAATAAGTCAACCTTCAATCGACATACATCCTCTATGGGTGCCAATAATAAGGGATACTAATACTAGAGCAGCACAACACAAGAGGATAAACATATCACATAAACCGCCGAGTCGCAGTGGCCCAGTGGTAACGTCCTCGCCTTAAGAACCGTTCCCCTGGTGCAAATAACGGTGCAGCCGGATGCTTGAAGACGGATGGTGACAGAACGTTCGAAACGTTGCAAAAAACGAAAGTACACCTGTTGTGAAGATAAAAACAGGTAAAGACGATGGATAATGTCCACAAAGATTATAATAAAAATTATGATATAAAGAATTTCATTCAGAGAAGAACTGAGGTCTTGGGGTTCTAAAGACTCTTCCAATGAAAAGAGATATAAGTTTTTAAAATGAATAGTTTTGAAATTAAAATATGTTTTTTTAATTTCCAAAACTTTGCAAATGAATTTGAAGTTATTTTCGGAGGTTAGTGTCGTATATTTTCCAAAACGGAAGAAAAAAACTTCAAAAATATTTACTTTTTATTTCCTGGTCCATCTACATTATTAAAAATTTTACCCAAAATATTAAAAAAATAATGAAATGTGTATAGCATCTCCGAGGTTCGAGACGAAGAAGACAACTAGCGAATACTCACATTCATGACGAGGTCTTGGATACCTCACTTTCCCGTTCAAAGTCGTCGGTGCTCAAGACGCTTGGTACTGAGAGAGAGAAAAGTTAAGGTAATTGTTAATAGAATTTAAAAATGTTTTCAAAGATTTCAAATATTCACAAATTCATTTGCAGTTAATTTTAGAATATATGGGCTCATGCGTTCCGAAAGAACAAATAAAATTCGTTAGAAAAATTTTCTTTTTGATTTCCTGGAAGTGTTGCAGTGCAATAATTAAAAGTTTTAAAATGTTCTCAATTTTTTAAATAATTAACAAATACATTTAAAGTAATTTTTGTAGATTAGGGGCATATATTTTCCGAAAGAAGACAAAAAGAATTTCTCCAAAATATTCTTACTTACCTGGGTCTATTTTAATACATTGTTACGCTAAGTATTCATTAGAATAACGTAAGTGATACGTCCGAGTGTGTATAGCATCACCAAGGCTGGAGACTAAGAAAAAAACTTGCCAAGACTCACATTTATGACGAAGACGTGGGTTCCTCTCTTTCCCGTACAAGATCGTCGGTGCTTAAGACGCTTGCCAGTGAAAAAGATGAAAGTGTTTAAGTGGAATAAATAATAAAAAAAATTTTTAAATTCAAATTTTTCGAGTTTAGGGACATACACGTTCCGAATAATGGATTAAATGATTTGTCAAAAAATTTACTTATTTCTTGGACCATCTAAGTAAACACGCTATACCGTATATTCAATAGAATAACGCAAGTGGTAGGACAGGCATCATCTCCGAGGCTCGATACTAAAAAGCAAACGCGGGAAGACACACATGTTATGGCGATGTCTTGGGAACCTAACTTTCGCGAATGGGTTCGCCGGTGTTCGAAACAATTCCCAGTCAAAGTGAGCAAAGTGTATTATTGGAATATGTAATAATAATAATATTTCAAATTTTCGGAGAATATTCATTTGAAGATTTTTTGGATGTTAATGACATAAGTTTCGAATGACAGCAAAAGATTGTACAAAATATTTATTTCCTGGATAATCTATTTTTATGAAAATGTGCCCCTAAATATTCATTAGAATAAGGTAAGTGATACGTCGGAGTGTTACAAGCATATTCAGCATATTCAAGCTGGAGACTAAGAAGAAATTTAGCAGGCTCACATCTCATAAGGACGTTCTGGGTACCTAAATTTCGCGCAAGTTTTGCAGATGTTCGAAACTGTTCCTAGGTAAAAAAAATCAAGGTTTTATAGCAGAATAATTAATAAATGGTACGAATAAGTGTGTAAAGCATCTCGAAGGCTCGAGACTAAGAAGAATACCTGCGAAGACTCACCATGTCCGGGGTTATTCACTTTCAGGTACGACGTCACAAGTGCTCCAGGCGCTTTCCAGTGAAAGAGAAAAAAGAGATTAACTGGAAAAGTTGTTAAAATTATCTTAAAAAATTATTTTTGGAGATGATATACCATTCGGAATTACTTAATCCGAATATTTATCGATTGAGACAAAAATAAAATTTCAAAATTTTATACAAAAATTTGTTTATCGCAAATGTTTTTTTAACTTTTTAAGAACTTAGGTATATATAATTTTCGATTACGACACTTAGGCAAATTTTAATGAAATATTTATATAATTTTAATATAATATTTTAATATAATATTTTCGAAAATTTTAATGAAAAAATTATTTGGTATTTAAGCTTATAAATTTTTCTATCGAGACCATTAAAATATTTCAATTTTTTTAATTTTGAGGTACTTAGGTGTATATATTTTTCTACTAGGACCATAAAAAATTTACAAATTTTTTTGAAACTTTTTTAAAAACATCTTTGATTACTTCGGTATGTAAATATTCCAATAGTCATCATAAAACATTTAAGGTACTCGATAGGTAATCTTTTTAAATATATAGGTATATTTTTTTCAATTGGGACGATAAAAAATTTATCGCTTTCTTCAAAAATATTTGGGTACTTACGTACATATGTTTACGTTCATAAAAAATTCAAATGTATAGGTACTTAGGTATAAAAATGTTACAATTTTAAATTTTTTGGCTACTTACGTATATATATTTTTCGATTGAAACCATTAAAAAGTTTTAACATTTTATTCGAAAACATTTTTATTTAATTATGAAATTTTTTGTTATTAAAAAATATATCTTTTTCGATTGAGACTACAAAATATTCTGAAATTTTTTTATGTCCCAATCGAAAATTCTATATAACTAAGTACCCCAAAAATTTATCTAAAAATGTTTTCCCAAAAAATTCTAAAATTTTTTATGGACCCAATCGAAAAATATTTTTACCAAAGTACCCAAAACATCCATTTTCTATGGTCTTAATCAAAAAATATATACACCTAAGTACCCCAAAAATTCAAAAAATGTCGAAATTTTTTTTATAGTCGTAATCGAAAATTATATATCTAAGTACTCAAAAAAATTTCAAAATTTTTCGAAAAATTATTCCCGAAAAATTATATACGTTTTTATTGTCCCAACCGAAAAATATATATACATACGTATCAAAGAAATTTTCAAACTTTCTATGGTCCCAATCGCAAAATACATATACGTAAGTATACAAAATTGTTTTTAAAATTTTTAAAAAAATTTCTTCCAAAAAATTTTGAAAAAAATTTATGGTTCCAATCAAAAAATATATATACCTAAGTACCTAAAAAATTTAAAAAAATTAAAATATTTTCCCAATTTTTTTAAACGTTTCTATTGTCCCAATCGAAAAAATATATACCTAAGTACCCAAAAAAATTTCAAAATTTTTTCGTAAAATATTTTCCAATTAATATACCGAAATTTTTTTGTTCCAAATAATATACCTAAGTACTCAAAAATTAAAAAAAAATTATGGTTCTAATTGAAAAATATATATACATAAATACCATTAATATTTTTAAATATTTTTCGTAAAATTCTTTCTAAAAATATTTAAATATTTCATTTTCCTAATCAAAAAATTTATATACCTAACTACCGAAAATATTTTCCAAAATATTTCGAAACATTTTTCCCAAACAATTTATAAATTATTATGGTCCCAATCGAAAAATACATATACCTACGTACCCAAAACAGTTTAATAATTTTCGGAAAAAAATTCCCAAAAAATTCTAAAAAATATTTTTAGTCTCAATCAAAATATATATATATACCTAAATACCCAAATAATCACANCATTCCGAAAAATTTCTATGGTCCCAATCAAAAATATACCTAGGTACCGAAAACATTTCAAAAAAAATCGAAAAATTATTTTTCAAAAAAATTTAAAATTTCTATTGAGTAAATCGAAAAATATAAATACCTAAGTACACTAAAAAATTTTAAAAAGTTGTTGTATATATTTCTTTTAAAAAATCAGAGAATTATTTCTGACTATCGAAATACTAAAGTACCCAAAAATTTCATTAATTTTTCGAAAAATGTTTTTCATAACAATTTTTAAAATTTTTTATAGTCCCAATTGAAAAATGTATAAACCTAAATACCGAAAAAATTTCAAATTATTTTTGAAAAAATTTCCCCCAAAAAATTCTGTTATTTTTTGACCCAATCAAATGATATAAATACATAAATACAAACAAATTCAAAACATTTTCTCCCAAAAATATTTGAAATTTCTTTATAGTCCTAATCACAAATTATATAAATATCTAAGTATACAAAAAATATATTTTTAAAATTTCCACAAACTTTCTCCAAAAACCTTTCGAAAAATTTTCCCAAATTTTTTTTTAATTTTTTGTTTCCAGTCGAAAAATGTATATACATAATTCCCTAAAAGTTTCGGAAGGTTTTCAAAAAAATTATCATAAAAAATTCTGATATTTTTCTGTCCCAATCAAAACATGTATATTTTAGTACCCAAAATTTTTCAAAAACAAATCAAAAAATTTTCCAAACAAATCTGAAATTTTTTATGATCCCAATCAAAAAAATTATTTTTATGGTCCTAATCGAAATTTTTTTAAATAAATGAAAAACAATTCTGCTCACAGTGAAAATAAATATGTATACATAAAACACCGACAAAATTTTCAAAAAAATTATAAAAATTTTTCTCAGAAATAATATTGAAAACTTTTGATGATCCCAATCGGTAAATATATATACCTAAATACCAAAGAAATTTTCTAAAATTATTCGTAATTTTTTTTGCCTACAAATTAAAAAAATGGTCCTAATTCGAAAAATATTTGTACTACAGCAGAAAAAATTTCTAATCTTTTTCAAAAAAATTATCCCTAAAAATTTCAAATTTTTTATTGTTGCAATCGGCAAATGTATATACCTAAATACCCAAAAAAATTCAAAAAATTTTCGAAAACTTATTTCTCAAGAAATTCTGTAATTTTTATGGTCCCAATCGATAAATTATATACAATTAAATACTTAAAAATTATCTAAAAAATTATTCCCAAAAAATACTCATATATTTTATGATTTAAATCGAAAAATATATATACCTCAGCAGTCAAAAATTTCGGAAACTTCCAAAAAATTCTGAAAATTATTAATGGTCCCAATCCAAAAATATGTATCTAAAATCCCAAACATTTTTAAAACTTTCTCAAAAAAAATTTTCCTAAAAAATTCTAAATTTTTTTATGGTCCCAATCAAAAAATTTATATACCTAAGTACTCAAAAAAATTGAAATTTTTTATGGTCCTGATCGTAAAATATATATAACTAAATGCCCAAATACATTTCTAAAACTTTCCAAAAAAATTATGAAAATATTTGTTCCCAATCAAGAATATATAAACCTATGTAATAAAAAAAATTCAAAAAAAATTTTCCCAAAAAGTTTTAAAATGTTCTTATGGTCTCAATCGATATATATATATACTGTCTCTTATACACATCTAGATGTGTATAAGAGACAGCNGTATAAACAATTTTAATCGCTAACAAAAAATATATATACCTACGTACACAATTTTTTAAAATAAATTTTCTAAGGTCCCAATCGCAAAAAAAACAAAATATTTATAAATTTTTCTTCCAAAAAATTTTGAAAATATTTTGTTTCTAGTCAAAATATATAAATACCAAAGTACCGAAAATATTTTCCTAAATATTTCGAAAAATCTTTCCCAAACAATTTATAAATTATGGTCCCAATCAAAAAAAATTTATACCAACGTACCCAAAATAGTTTAAATGTTTTTTAAAAAAATGTTTTCCAAAAAATTCTAAAAACATTTTTAGTCTCTATCGAAAATATATATAACAAATACCCAAAAATTCCACAATTTTTTCGAAAACATTTTCCCCAAAACATTCTGAAAATTTTCTATGGTTCTAATCGAAAAATATATTTACCTAAATACCGAAAACATTCCAAAAATAATCGAAAAATTATTTTTCAAAAAAATTAAAATTTCACTCAATAGTTAATCAAAAAATATAAATATTTAACGACCCAACAATTTTTCAAAAACTTTTTGAATAAATTTTTTAAAATAATTCAGAAGATTATTTCTGGCCCTATCGAAAAATATATATACATAAGTACCCAAAACATTTTCATTAATTTTTCGAAAAATGTTTTTATAACGATTTTTTACGATTTTTATAGTCCCAAACGAAAAATATATATTCCTAAATACCGAAAAACGTTTCAAAAATTTTTAGTAAAAATTTTCCCCCAACAAGTGAAAATTTTTTAATGGTTCCAATTGAAAAATATATAAAGCTAAATACCGAAAAAAATTCCAAATATTTTCGAAAACAATTTTCCCAAAAAATTCTGAATTTCTTTTTGTTCAATTCAAATGATATAATTACGTTAATACCCTAAAAATTTTCTTACCTAAATACCCAAAAAAATAAAAAATTTCAAAAAACTTCTTCTCTAACAAATTTTGAAAATTTTTTCCAATTTTTTAAAAAAAAATTATGGTTACAATCGAAATATTTATATACATAACCTCCTGAAAGTTTCTAAAGTTTTTCAAAAAATTAGTCCCAAAAAATTCTTAAGGTTTTTTTGTCCCAATCAAACATGTATAATTTCGTACCCAAAAAATTTTCAAAAACATCAAAAAAATTTCAAAAACAATTCTGAAATTTCTTATGAATCCATACGAAAAATGTATTATTTTAAATACCGAAATAGAAATTAGAATTGTTTTAAATACCGAATAGAAGTTATTTTATAGAAACTTTGTCGTCTCGTCGCAGAAGAACTTTGTCCTGCCACGTTACCATGAATGTTGAAATGCTACGATCACGATTTTATATGCTGCAGGATTACAACATGTGTTATATTGTAGATCATTGCATTATTAGAACTTGTAATTTATTAGTTCCTTGAGTGGTTTAATGTGATTTATGACACGTGAAATAAAATTTGGTGTTATTAATTCATATTTTAAACAAAAGTTTTCTATATTTATTTACTTTCTTTTGTCATATATATAAAAATAAAAGAATCACTAATTATGTGAAATTACGTTAGACAATACACGTGAAGAGAGAGGGAAACAAAGAAAGATAGAGAGAAAAAGTAAAACAACGATAGACAAAAGTGAGAGAAAGAAAGAAATAGGAAGAAAAGATAAAGAAAAGAACCTATAGTATTAATATGAATTAATAAATAAATATTTGTTTGAATAAATAAAAGGGATTTGTCTTTTTTTATTTATTCATATCTGAAAGGAGGTTTTCATATTATTGATCTCTGATTATTTCTTTAGGTTGCACGATTACTACCAAATTGTTATATCGTGGATAAATATGTCACTGGAAGATGTAGTTTATTTATTCCTTAAGTGGTTTTATATTATTTATAACTCGAGAATTAAACTTTTGTGTTATTAGTTCATATTTGAGACAAACGTTTTTTATATTTATTTAATTCTTTTTTACATATATGAAAAACTTAAGAGAAACGCAAAATATGTGAAATTACTTTCGACAATACACATCATTTGTAGGCAATGGGATTTGATTTCTTTACTTCACTGTATAAATATAAGAAATTATAGGAATATTTATAAGTAATTTGTGATTCGAATTATACCAATTCCATACGATATCTTGCAATTATATTCAAATTCTGTTAAAAACTATATTTTATCACAGTATTACGCAAACGNGTATTACGCAAACGTTTTTTATAGAAGGTCTAATATCTTTTACATTGCCTATGAAGACCTCTCGAGACAACGAATCTCGAGATGTCGTTTAAATATAGAGAATGGTAAAGTTTATTGAAGTCAAGAATATACATAATATTTTTGTTATAGAAGTCCAATATGTGTATAATAAAAAAAATATTTCTTTAATAGCGGTGAAATGAAACTTTTTATCTCGTTACGATTTACCAGCGGTACTATTAGTCTTCCAAATATGGGCGCCGTTTCAAATAGACCTACGATTGGTCGAACGAAACTTCCCCTGTCGAAGGGGAAGCAGTAGGAGAGACGCGTTGCAAACCTAACAGATCCAAAACTGGTAAGAGCGTGGGACTTACAATAAAAAATGGGCCTTTTTATGTTATCAATAGTGTACCAATGTACCCAAAAAATCTCAAAAAAATTTTTTTTATCCTAACTTTTTCAATAATCCATATCGAAAAATATATCTCTCATTTCCCAAAAGATTTTCTACAAATTTTCAAAAAAATATTTTTAAACAATTTATAAATTATTATGGACAAAATCGAAATATATATACGTACCGAAAAAAATTCAAAAATGTTTCGGAAAATTTTAATTCAAAACGTTTTTGAAAACTTTTTATGGTCCCAACCAAAAATATATATACCTAAGTGCCCAAAAATATTATCTAAAGCTTTTCCCAAAAAATTCTAAAATGTTATATTCTAAATTGAAAAAATATGTACCTCAGCACTCAAAAAATTTCCGAAACTTTTCCAAAAAATTCTTAAAAACTTTTTATGGCCCCAATCAAAAAATACAAATATCTAAATACCTAAAACATTTTAAAAAATTTTGTTCGCTAAAATTCTAAAAAACATTTCTGGTCCAAATCAAAATAAAACATATATCTCTGAACCCAAAAAAATGCTAAAGAAATTCTAAAACTTTTTTCCCCAAAAATTCTAAATTTTTTTTCGTGCATATCGAAAAATATATCTCAGTACCCAAAGGATTTTCTAAAACATTCGAAATTTTTTCCCGAAATATATATATTTGCCGAACTTTTTCGAAAAAATTTCCCCTAAAATTTTTATAAAATTTCTATGGTTCCTATCGCAAGTACACAAAATAAATATAAAAAAATTTGAAAATTTTTCTTCCAAAAAATTTTGAAAATATTTCACGGTCCCAATCAATAAATATATGTACATAAGTATCTAAAAAAGTTTAAAAAATTTCAAAATATTTTTTCCAAAATTTTTAAACCGTTTCTATTGTCCCAATCAAAAATTTATGTATTTAAGTACTCATAACATTTCAAAATTTGTTCGTAAAATAGTTTCCAAATAAAATTTAAAAATTCTGTTTTTAATAAAAAAGATTTATACCTAAGTACCCAAACATTTTCCGATAATTATTTCCCAAAAATTTAAAAAAGTTTTATGGTCCCAATCAAAAAATATATATACTTAGGTATCCAAAATATTTTCAAATATTTTTCGTAAAATTTTTCCTAAAAATTAAAAATTAAATATGTTCCCAATCAATATATACGTACCCAAACCATTTTCAAATAATTTTCGTAAAATTGTTTCCGAAAAATTTTAAAAATATTTTATGTTCTAACTCAAAAAATTTATAAAATAAGTACCGAAAATATTTTCCAAAATATTTCGATGAAGTTTTCCCAAACAATTTATAAATTATTATGGTTCGAATCGAAAAATATATATACCTAAGTAACCAAAATAGTTTAAAATATTTTTCTATAAAAAATTTTCAACTAAAAATTATAAAAATATTGTTTGTCACAATTGTAAGATATATATAACTAAATATTCAAAATAATTCAAATTTTTTACGAAAACACTTCTCCGAAAACATTCTGAATTTTTTCAAATGTCACAGTCAAAAATATATTTACCTAAGTACGGAAAACATTTAACAAATTTTTCGAAAAATTATTTTTAATTAGTCATTCGAAAAACAAATACCTAAATACCCTAAAAAATTCAAAAAATTCTTGAATATATTTTTCTAAAAGAATTCAGTAAAATTATTTCTGGCCCTATCAAAAAATATATATATAAGTATCAAAAAATTTATCATTAATTTTTCGAAAAATTTTTTTCGTAACAATTTGTAAAATTTCTTATGGTGTCAATTGAATTATATATATAAATACCGAAAAAAATCAAAATTATTCGAAAAAGTTTTTCCTAAAAATTTCTGAATTTTTTTCGCCCCAATGAAATGTTATAAATACCTTAACCCCAAACAATTCTTTCCCAAAAACTTTAGATAATCTTTATGGTCACAAATATTTTAGTACTCAAAGAATTTTAAAAAATTTCAAAAAAATTCCCAAAAATTTGAAATTTTTTATGGTTTCAATAAAAAAATATACGTATCTAAGTACTGAATTAATTTTCAAAAAATTTTGATATACGTAAGTACAAAATTCTATATATACGTAAGTACGAAAAAAATTTCAAAAGTTTTCCAATAAATTTTTCTAAAAACTTGAAAATTTTTATGGTCCTAATCGAAAATTTGTATACATCAGTACCTATTAAATTTTCATCTTTTCGAAACATTATTTCCAAAAAATTCTGATAAATATTTATGGTCTTAAATGAAAAATATATACATAAGTACCAAAAAAAACTTTAAAATATTTATCGAAAAGAATTTACAAAAAAGTTTTAATTAATACTTATAGTCGGAATCAAAAAACATGTATTTTTAGGCACCAAAAGATTTCAAAATATTTTCTAAATATTTTTTACAATATATATTTTTTTAAATTTATTGTCTAAAATAAAAAGTTTATAAAACTAAGAATGGAAAAAAATTAATTTTTTTTGAAAAATGTCTTCTCAAAAACTTTTTATAAATTTTGGTTCTAATAAAAAGTATAAATACCTAAGTATCCAAGAAATAATCAAAATTTTTTGGTTCTAAACTATATATACCTTTGTGACGAAAAATTGGTTCAAAGAAAATTTTGAAAATGTTTTATGGTCCCAGTAAGAAAATATATAAATCTCAGTTCCAAAAACGTTTTCAAAAAAGTTTCAAATATTTTACCCTATAAATTTTTTAAATTTTTCCCCAAAAATTAATAATTTTTTTGCCTTATAAAAAACTACATATACCTTTGTACACAAAAAAATTTAAATTTTATTTCAAAATTCTTTTACTGAAAACTTGTGAAATATTTTTTTCACCCAATTGAAAAACATATATACCTAAATCATTCTAAAATCATCAAAATTTTTAAAAAGATTCTATTTTAACAAGTTTTGAAATTTTTTATGGTACTCGAAAAAGATTCAAAAAATCTTGGTATTATTTTTTCTATACAAATGTTTAATATATTTGTGGTCCCAATCGAAAATATATATATACCTAGGTACCAAAAAAATTCAAAATTATTTCCGAATTTTTTCTTCTGAAACAAATTTGAATAATTTTTATGGTATCAATCGAAAAATATATATATACAAAAGTATCCAAAAAATTAAAATATTTTTGAAAAATTTTTAAAAAAATTTAAATTTTTTTTTCCAAAATAATTTTGAAAACTTTATAGTCCTAGACGAAAAATATATTTACCTCAGCACCTAAAATTTTTTGGAAATTTTTCGAATTTTTTCCCTAAAATTTTTAGAACATTTAATGGCTTCAATCAAGAAATATTTATACCTAACTATCAAAAATAGTTTCAAAATTTTATTCACAATATTTTCCCAATAACTTTTGAAATTTATTTATGGTTTCAATCAAAATATGTATATACCTCAGTACTTAATAAAACTTTTAAAAATTTTTCGAAATTTTTTTTTCCAGAAAATTCTAAAAATTTGTTATGATTCCTATTGAAAAATTTATATACCTATATACCTAAGATTTCTCACAAAAAAATTTCAAAATATTTTGAATTTTTATGAATTAATAGAAAATTATATACTCTAGAATGGATAAAATTTTCAAAACATATTTTATTACTTTTTTCCAAAAGGAATTTGAAAGTTTTTATAGTCCCAATCAAAAAATATAAAAATTTAAGTACACAAAAAAATTGCAGTTTTTCAAAAAAAATTTCCAAAAAATTTGAAATATTTTATTGTCCCAATCGCGAAAGATATATTTTAGTACCAAAAAAATTCTAAACCTTTTTCGGATAAAAATCTGAAAAAATTTTATGTTCCCAATAGAAAAAATATATACCTCAGCACTCATAAAAGTTTCGAAAATTATTCGAAAGGCTTTTTTCCAAAAAAAATTCGAATATTTTTATGGTTTTAATCGAAAAAAATATTTACCTAAGTATCTTAAATGTTTCAAAAACATTTCAAATTTGTTTTACTTACTATTTTTGAAAGTTATTTGTCGCAATCAATGTATATGTATAAATACACATAAGAACCAAAAAAAATTTTAAAATATTTCTACAAAATTTGTAAAATTTTCATTGTCCCAATCGAACAATATAAAAATATTTCTAAATTTTTTCCTTAAAATTCGGAAAAAAAATTATGAGCCTAATCGAAATATAAATACCCAAAATAGTTTCAAATTTTTTTATGGTCCTAATTGAAATATATATATTTAACAACAAATAAATTTTCAAAAATTTTTTATATATATATTTTTTAATTTCTGAATTTTTTGTGGTTTCTACCGAAAAATTTATATACCTAAGTACCGAAAAAACTTTCATTAAATTTTCGAATAATATTTTTCCAAAAAATTCTGAAAATTTTTTATCGTCCAATTTTTAACATTAGAAAAGAAGGAAATTATAACATTAGAAAAAAACAAAAAGTAAAGGAAGCTGGGGTTCGACCCATTTAATAGATCGTAAAATATACCTCGTCCTTCGAGAAGGAAACAACACTGTGTAAAATTGATCTTAATAATAAAATTAATATCCAAATTATACATTATTTTTACTTACTAATTTTTCACACGCAAGCACTTTCTCCAACACATACCCTTTCAACGTTCCCCCAATATTACAATTACCATACATAATGTTATATTACTCTCTTCAAGCAATTATGATACTGTCTAAACCATTGTTCCAGTCAACATTCAATTTACGCTTTGCAATTGAGAGTATGATTTTTTTAACAATCAATGTTTATCTTTCATGTCCTTGTCAATTACTTTTCTTGATGACCACAAGAGTCTTTAGCCAATAACCCAATCATAAGAGTTCTATTCATTGATTCTTCTCACAGCGAATTATAAACGAAATACTGGATGCAACCAGTCAGTAAATACCTTAATTATAATACTTCCAAGGTAGACCATCAGTAGCCCAATGAAGTGATGTCAGACTAGTACGCCATTCATGATTATCGCTAGGCCTTCGGAATTCTCCCATTCATCAGAGTTAGAGGCAGGCGACCACCCCGCAGCATACCGGAAGTCATGACCATCTCCTTCCGATCCCATTGAGGAAGACACCTTACTTGATGACATTTATTAAAGTTCTTAATCGAAGAAGTGTTGCTTGTTCGAATTCAAAGGTGCTCGTGTCACGCCGGCTACCGAAACTTATAACTGATCACCAGCGTATGTTTAAAATTCCAAAGTTCATTAAAGTTGTAATCAACTCAAGCCAAATGATCAACATGTGAAATGCTCGTAATAACACATGATATCGAACAACAAATCACCAAGATTGTGAAATGTTCATGTTCCAAAGAAAAAGTTCCTCGCTCACGAAAGTTAAGTCTGATTTCAGCAATCAGAGTATCTGACCTCGTCATTAACAACACGACAGAACTTTGATCAAGCGACAATATATGCCGAACATCTAAATAACAATACGAAGTAAGTCTGTACAATTCTGAACCCGTGTTCGTTCTTTTTATGCTAGTTAACCCCGCCAGAGTCCCAAAAACTTATAAATTACCTCCACCTTTTTCTGACGTCAGATTTCTGTTCTCCAATGGCAATAGATTTCTATTACCCTTGAGGTATCTTTGATAGGTCAGTCACCAAGTGACGTAGAAAGGTTCTCAGCCAATAGCAGTGTTTGTTAATACTCCTGCTACTTTCTTTCACGAGTTCCGAAAATCTGTTTCTACTCAAGAAATTTCCTATTAGCTTTGACATTTCGTTTAACTTAGACCATAAAATTTTATGAGTGTCGTTCCAACGAAGCCAATTTATTTTGAAATATCTGGCAAACCTCACCAACACCTCTTTCCACTACAAGCCCACAAAAGTCTTTTGAATGGTCACTTCCTCACACCACTCAGTTGCAGAATATAACTCGCTGGCACGAAATTTCTAATTGGGTTCAACCCGGCTGTTATTCGTACAAGACCTATCTTGCCCTTCTTCTTAGTTCTGCGAAACAAAGTATCACTGTGTCATTGCCGTTGACTCTAGCCAGAGGGCTCCCCCAAAATTCATAATTCGCCTTGTGACCCATTAACGTCACCTCTCAAAGTGGCTAAGGCACGTGCGCAGATCACAACGCGTCCCTTAGGACCGATGAATTTAACATTCCTATCTTGTCGTCCCTTCCAGAATTGTTTATCATTCTTCCACACACTTCAATTATTGAAGACAGCTAATTTCGCATCTCTTCCACTTAAGAAATTTATATTTAATTTCCAACACAGGCCTTCGCAATATCACTTACATTTTATTTTGTTTTCCTAACCAGTATATTTTATCGCGTCATCTCTGAGGGCTCCTTCCCTTGACGCACCAGCTTCCAAAATTCCTAGTGCCAGTTTGCCACCCAGATCACTTCTCGGTGCCAGACATCCATTTCCGAATTCTTAAAAATTCCACAAACATGGCTTTTATATTTCTTCTGCGTGTTCCAAACAACGAAAACAATTTTTGTCAAAATATCAAAAACTATATATACCTAAGTACCCAAAAAAATTCAAAAATTTTTCCAAAATTATTTTCTCAAATAAATTTGAAAACCGTTGATGGTTCCAATCGAAAAATATATATGCCTAAGTACCCAACAAATTATCAAAAAAAATTCAAAAATAATTTTCCCCCAAAAAATGAATTTTTTTATAGACCCAATCAAAAAAAATATACACTTAAATAACCAAAAAAATTCGAAATTTTTTCACAAATAATTGAAGAATTTTATGGTTCCAATCGAAAAATATAGACCTTAGTACCAAAAATTTTCTAACATTTTAAAAAATATTTTTGTTCCTATTCGAAAAATAAATATATACCTAAGTGAACAAATAAAATTCAAAAAAAGTCAAAAACATTTTCACAACAAAATTTTTTTGAAAATTGTTGTAAATATATAAATTTTTCGATTGGGATAATAAAAATTACAATTTTTGATCAACATTTTGAAAAAAAAAATTTTTTTTAAATTTTTTTAAAGGATTTGCAAAATTTTTAGTTCGTAAGTATGTATATTCAGAAGAAACTTTCTTGATTAATTTTTGTGTACTTACATTTATATATATACTAGCTGAATACCCGGCTTTGCACGGGTTAGGGAGAAACAATAATATAAATATACTACATAAATAAAAACAACAAATTATAAAGCACAATAATACACTACTTCATACAAATTTAAGAATCTTCTTTATTTAACACCTGTTTATAAACTACATTTTTTGTTTCATATCCAGGAGAAAGAATATATAAATTTTTTTAATTTTTGAAAAATGTAGATACATAAGTATATATACTCGTATTTTTCGATTAAGACAATAATAATTACAAAATTTTTACGAAAAAAAATTTTTGAAAATTTTTTAAATGCTTTGGCATATACATTTTTCAATTAAAACTTTGAAGTAGTATCTAATTTGTTCTTTAAAATTTTTGGAAAAGTTTCGGGCAGTTAGGTATATAATTTTTTTAATTGGAACTTTTCATATTTGGTTGGAAAAAAATTTTTGTAAAGTTTTTCGGTTCTTAGTTATTTGTATTTTTCGATTAAAACCATAAACATCTTTCAAAATTATTAGAAAATTGTTTTTGAAAAACATTCAATACTTGGTACCATATTTTTCGATAGGGACAATAAAATGTTTTCAAAATTTTTTGAAAAATTTTCGGATACTTAAATATATATATTTCCATTAAGGCCATAAAAATTATCAAACCTTTTCGTAAAAAATTTTTGAATTTTTTTTCTATTTTGGTATATATATTTTTCGATATGTACCATTTAAAATTTTCAAAAAAATTTGGGTAATTAGGTTCATATAGTTTTCAATTAGGAAAAACGTTTTCAATACTGTTTCGGAAAAATATTTTTTTTAAATTTTTGTTTACCTAGGTATATAAATTTTTTGATTTGCATTATAAAAAATTTCAATATTTCTTTTTAAACAAAATTTTGTTAATTTGGTGTATATACTCTTCAATTAAGATTATAGAAATTTATAGTAATTTTTTAGAGTAATTTTTTAAACATTTTCCGAAAATATTTCGTTACTTAATTATATATAATTTTTGATTCGAAACAAAAAAATGACAAAATTATTTGGAAAAAATAATATGAATTTTTTAAAAAGAATTTCTGTGTAATTTGATATATATTAATATTTTTCAATTGAGATCATTACTTATTCGAAAAATTCTTTGGAATTTTTTTAAACTTATAGTAGATAAAAAAAATTTTATTGACACCATAAAAAATTTCATTAATTTTTTTGCAAAAAATATTTTGAATCATTTTATGTTACTTGCGCATATAATTTTTTGTTTGTGACCATTAAAAATTTTAAAAATTTTTTGAATTTTAAATTTTTTGACAGGTTGATCGATTGTAATCAATAATAAGTTTTTTCAAAAAATATTTTAACAATTTCGGGTACTTGGAATATACAATTTTTTATTGGAACCATAGAAAATTTTCAAATTTTTTTGAAAATTTTGTTTACTTTGATGTATATTTTTTTGATTGGGACCATAATAAATTTTCAAAATTCTTTTAGAAATTTTTTTTTCAAAATTTTTGAAAAATTTGAGTATGTAGGTATATATATTTTATGATTGGGACCATATAAAATATTAATTTTGTTTTTGGAATATATATATA
>NNCF01126799.1:1516969-1563369 GCA_002313205.1 Laupala kohalensis
GAGGAAGGACGGCCGTAGTAATACGAACGTAAAGAATCATAGTATCGTTTGGAAAAGCTCCAAGTGAAGCTACAACCTATTCTCGAAAAGCATTAGTTAATTCGAACATTTCGACGCCGTTTTCGAGGGGAGAGCAGAGCAGACGAGACCACGTGGTGTGGAAGCCTGGTAGCACGCCGACGATTCAAGGTCATCAGCATCACAGCTGGGGCAGCCTGTCGAGTACGAGCTGTCTCTTATACACATCTAAGATGTAATTCAGGGTCGTATGTTTATAACAGCNTTCAAGCAAATTGATGAACTTTTAATAGAACCTCAAGATAAAGAAATAATAAGAGCTCATTTCGTGCTTAGTTTTTGAACATAATGTTTTATTGTGTTAAATGTTAGGGTATTAATTGATGTAATTGCACGATCCATTATCTGTGAGCTAGAAACCACGTGACGCAATTTGTATGAAAAAGGGTTTTTACATTTGTTCTTGTGATTTATGTGGGGATTACTTGAATTGTGTAATTATTATAAATGTTTGTACTGGTATCAGAATATACGTTGTTAATTCACATCTGAAGTCCGAACCTTATTATTAATTATAATTATCATAACTTNAATTCAGTAATTAATTGTTAATAAAATCATCCTCGTTCGGGAATAATGAAATTTAAAAGAGAGGAAGGAAAGTCCTCCGACTCAATAGAAATTTAAAAGGTCGGCCGTTGAGAGATTACGAAGGCAGCGGTCTCATCTGGTATGGCGCAGACCTACCATCGGCTCTTTGGTGTCGAAGGAAATTTACAGCTTTTTAGAAATAGCAAGTTAGCGAAGGGGTGGGGAAAGCGACCCAACCCGACCGCAATAACCCCAGATGTGCGAAGGGTGGAAACAAGAGCCAACTTGTCCGTAAAATCGTTGGGAGTAAAACATCGTTGCAAGAAAACGTTAGAAATTATTTGAAGTCCTTTAAAATTTCCCAATCCGAATCTAGGCGTAAGAAGGGGGAATCGTTTTTACATTGGAAGTTTCGGTCACGTGGAAATCAAAATTTGGAAGATCTGGAAGGGAAAGTAGATAGAAGTGGGGAGTAAGACCATTTAAGGAATGGAAAATGAAATTTCGCTCTCACATCTCACATCTCACATCTCGCAGATTTTTCTCGCGCAGCTCACATCAGTAACATCGTTCACGTTCGTAGCTGGTAGCTTCGACGCGGCTGACGTTTCTCAGCTCACATCGCAGACATTGCTTAGATTTTTCAGTCAGCTCACATCAGTCAGCTTAGATTTTTCGCTCGGTTTCACAGCGCTGAGACGTTTTTTTTGACATCGCTCGCATCAGTCATTTCGCGCAGCTCAGATATTAGATTTTCGCAGTCAGCTCACATCGCTTACATCGCTGAGATAGATTTTTCGCTCAGCTCAGATGTTTTTAGCTCGAGTCGAATGTTCGTTGATTTTTTGATCATCGGGACAATTTAATGAGTTGATCTCGATCCGAGCCGCGGACGAACTATTTTCGGGTGGTCATTCGGACGATCGTGGCTTCCCTGACACTGCGATCGGAGGGGCCGAGTTCGCAGAAAAGGATTGGAGCAACTTCCGGTAGTCGTCGTTGATTGACACCGTCAGCGATCGCCGAGATTTGAGCCTAGCTGACCATTACGAGGACACCACTCTTCGGTCTGCCCTGGTTGGTCATCATCAGAGGTATTTTACGACGGTTGGCGATGTTTAAACCGACGTCGTATTGCGCTTGCGCAAAATGAATCAACCGGCATAAATTATAAAAAAGGGACATGAACTATGGACTAAATCAGTGCCAAGACAGATTTAATTGTTGATAAAATTATGCCATGGTTAAACTCAGTGGATTGCTATTGTTGAGAGAGAGGGAGATTTAATTGTTGATATGATAATATTCTGGTTAAATTCAGTGTATTGCTATTGTTTAAGAGAAAGGGAGATTTAATTGTTGATAAGATAATATTATTACTAAATTCAGTATATTGCTATTGTTTGAGAGAGAGGGAGATTTAATTGTTGATATGATAATATTATTACTAAATTCAGTGTATTGCTATTGTTTGAGAGAGAGGGAGATTTAATTGTTGATAAGATAATATTATTACTAAATTCAGTGTATTGCAATTGTTTGAGAGAGAGGGAGATTTAATTGTTGATCAGATAATATTATTATTAAATTCAGTGTATTGCTATTGTTTGAGAAAGAGGAAGATTTAATTGTTGATAAGATAATATTATGGTTAAAGCCAGTGTATTTTAGTTGTTGTTTTTTTAGGGAAAGACGTCCTTTAGGTGGTAGTGTTTATGTTCCTCTTTGTCCACCATCTGTGTTTGTTTCTTTTGGGGGAAAACAACATAAGGGGTTTTGTTGTAATTGAAAAGGTAATTAAATTAAATGGATTTATTTGTCAGTAGCGTTTTCCTTAAGTGGAACCATTGCATGGTCCTTTCCTTCATTAAAAATATATTACGATTGGAAAAAATATTTCAAAACATTTTGGATAATTTTTATTAAAAATATATGTGTACTTATATTTATATACTATTCGATTGGAATTTAAATTGGAATTAAAATTGATATATATTTTTTGATAGGGACTATTAAAAGTTTTGACAAACTTTTTGGAAGAAAATTTTGAATAAATTTTCGAGGACTTAAACAGATTTTTAGAATCGGACCGTACATTTTTACAGGAAAATATTTTTTAAATATTAGGTATATATCATTTTCGATTGGGACCAAAAAGAATTTCAAATTCTGTTAATAAATTTTGTTTTAATTTACGAAAAAAAAAACTTAGATAAATATATTTTTTATTAGGACCATAAAAAATTATCTCATTTTTTCGGAAAAATGTTTTTAAAACATTTTTGGTTCTTAAGTATATATAACTTTAAATTATGCCCCTTTACAATTTTCAATAATTTTTGGGTACTTAGGAATTTTATTGATTGCGAAAAATAATTCTCAAACTTTTTTGGAAAATTTTTTTAATAATTTTCTTTCACTAAGATTTATATATTTTTCGATTGCCATAATAAAAATTTCAATTTATTTATTTTGAGAAATATTTGGAAATTTTTTTGGTACGTTGGTATATTTATTTTTAATAAGACCAGAATTAATTTTCAAAAAATTTTACGAATTTAAAGAAGAACTTTTGGAAAGTTTTGGTACACAGAAATATATATTTGTCGATTGGAATCAAAAAATTTCAAATTTTTTTAGGAATTTTTTTTTAATTTTTGGGGGGTATTTAGGTATATATATTTCGAATGGGAAAATGAAAAATTAAAATTATGGTGAAAAAGTTCCATAAATCAAAAAATTTCAAATTTTTTTAGGAATTTTTTTTTTAATTTTTGGGGGGTATTTAGGTATATATATTTCGAATGGGAAAATGAAAAATTAAAATTATGGTGAAAAAGTTCCATAAATCAAAAAATTTCAAATTTTTTTAGGAATTTTTTTTTTAATTTTTGGGGGGTATTTAGGTATATATATTTCGAATGGGAAAATGAAAAATTAAAATTATGGTGAAAAAGTTCCTTTGAAAATTTTTTGGAAAAGTTTTGGGTACTTGAGTATATATATTTTTCGATCGTGACCATAAAACTTTTCAACATTTTTTGGGAATTTTTTTTGAAAACTTGGTTATTTAGGTATATATATTTCGATTAGAACCATAAAAGATTATCGATTTTTTTGCAAAAATGTTTTTGAATTTTAGAATGTATATTTTTCGATTGGGAAAAAAATTCAAAACTTATTCGGAATTTTTTTAAATTTTTGTGTGCTTATATTTATATATTTTTCAATTGGCAAATTAAAAAATTTTCAATTTTTTTGGACAATGCTTTTTAAATTTTTTTGAAAAATTTTTGGGTTCTTAGGTATAAATATATTTCTATTGGAACCATAAAAAATACTCCAAATTTTTTTAAAGTTTTAGGAAAATTTAGGATACTTTGGTATATATATTTTCCATTGGGACCATAAACTTTTTATGGATAATTTTTTTTAAAGTTTTTGAAAAAAAATTTTACTTAGTTAATCATAATTTCCGATTGGGACTACAAAAAGTTTTTCGAAATTGTTTTGGAAAAAATGTTTTTAATTTTTTTTTAATTTTTGATTTTTAGGTATATATAATTTTCGATTGGGAACGAAATATCTTCAAATTTTTTCGGAAATTTTTTTAATTTTTTTTAGTGTTTAGGTCTATATATTTTTTGATTGACATCAAAAAAATTTCAAATATTTTTAATACAAAAATTTTGATAAAAATTTTGATACTTAGGTATATATTGAGACCGTCGTTTGAATAATCAAATGATTTAACTATTTTCTCGAGATTAGGAAAATTAGTAGTAAAAAAAGTAGCTTGCAGAGGGGACGGTACAAGGGTAGAAGAGAGAATATTTTTCGACAAAGCAGCAAAAGCTCTTTCTAATTCTAGAACACAAAAGAATCATAAAAACTATTATTCTCAAACACTCAAAGAAGCACCGCTTAGATCCCACGCGGAAGGAACATGTTCGAACATGCAGCAACATTTAGGGAAAAGAACCTTTAGAAATTTGGATACCAGGGAATATTATTTTCCCACAGCAATATCGTATTGAATAGTACGAACGGACAAGAGTCTCACGGCAGCAGTAAGACGGCGCAAAGTGCACAGAAAAAGAACCACAACCCTAATTGGCTAGCCTGCTCCTGGCGTTAGCTGCGGTTGTGAATGAGCTCTTTCTATTTTTCAGTTTAATATTTCTAATTATTTTATTTTTTCGAGTTTTTTGTGATCAGTAGTTGTATTTAGATCCCAACTTTCATTGTAGTGTAAAATTCTTTGTTCTGTGTGAGTGTTAAGTGAAAAAACACTAAAAACATTTCCTAAGGTTTTCAAAACGGACCAAATATAATTTCATATTGTTTTCATTCAGTGCTTCATTCAAAGGTGTAATAAAGTTTACGTAAGTACAAACGGAATCATAAATTTAACTACTTGGTGCATTAAAATTAATTATTTTGCTGTATTTAGATTGTCTGGTGCGTATACTATTACATCATTTACTCTATTGTTGCATTGCTCAAGTTTCGTCGTCGTAAATAGAATTATTCCAATATTTTACCATTTGTTTTCGTGATCTTTTTGTAGTTATTCATTACAATTTAACATAATATTGCCTTAGTTATTGTGGAATTAATTTATCTGCAGTTGTCATCCTAAATTATTTCTGTGATTTTAGTTGTCGGTTTGTTTATTTACTTATTTAAACCCTGCCCCATTGTTGCACTCAAGATATCGTCGTCATAATTCATAGAAATATTATATATTTTACAATTCTTTGTTCTTGATACTTTCGTATTTAATTACATTTTAACACGATATACAGTAGTTATTGTCGAATTAATTAATCTCCAGTGGTCGCCCTAAATAATTATTTCAATCATTAATTATTTCAATCATTTTTGTCGTCGGTTTGTTTGTATATTTTATTTATTTATTATCTCATTTGTAACTTCCGTAGTAATAAATATATTATTATACTAACATCCTTCATTCAGTGTTAGTTGTCAATTTTCGTGTATTCTCATTTGCTTTTGTCGTTAAGTTGCTAACTATCTCACAACAATGGACACTATCGCATTCCTCAACTCATTCAAAGCTGATCTTCAGAAGGCGTAAATTGACTTGGTACAATATATTGACACACGAATCAGTACGCTGGAAGAGGTCAATAAGAAAACGATCGGCGGTTGGACTACAGTTAGAAATTCTCGACGTCCTTCCAACTGCTACCACCCGGTTAGACCAACGACACATGCACCACCCCAACTCTTCACTCAGAATAGGTTTAGTGTGTTAGATGACATGTCCCTGTTTCCTCTCTTTCGTTTCATTCCCTCCCGTCCAGTACCCAGACCTGTTCACACACCACGCACTGGGAAGCACAGCCGCCCAAAATCACGTAAAGTAGTGCTATCCAGAGATGAAACCAACACTTCCACGCAGAAATCAAACGTGTTCATATTAGCTGATTCGCACGCTCGTCAGATGTCCTCCGTATTGCGTGGATTGCTTCCTAGCCAGTTCTCAGTCTCCGGTTTCTTTAAGTCAAACGCTCGTTTAGCTGAAGTTATTCGAGAACTGGACACTTACACTAAAAAACTCACAGAGCGGGATACAGTAATCATCATAGGTGGGCAGAACGATATTAATTTGGGTGGTCTGAACGTCTACAAAAACTGAAACGTGTCTGAACATCTACAAAAATGCCCTCCTTGCACACGAACATAAAGCTTCAACGTTCTACAAATAAACCACGAAATTAACCGGGCAAAAATCTTCCTAAAACATCACCTGGCAGACACAAAAATCACATTCTCTTATTTGCAACCACACCTGACTGCCAAGAACTTTACCCAGCACGGTTTACACCTGAGACCGTCTGGGAAACAGCACTTCGGTTCTCTTCTAGCTTCACATCTGACCTCACATCATCCACCAACCCTACTACCCACTCCTACACCTCCTCCTGCACCTACCTCATCACCTCCTCCTACCTCATCTTCTCCTTCTGCTCCTACCTCATCACCATCTCCTCTTCCTATCTCGACACCCATTTCTTCTCCTTTCCCCATTCTTTCACCTATTGCTTCCTCATCTCGCACGTCCTCATCTATTCCTCCTGCCGCCCCCATACACAGTTACAACGTGCGCTCAGGAGTACGACGTGGTACTCGAAGGTGGCAATCGCGTTCAGGTGCAGAGTGCGGGCTTGATCCGGAACAAGAAGCTGTACCAAATTCAAAATCCTATCCACAATCTAACGTCGATTCCATTTCTCGTGAGTCACAAACTCTTTGCGAAAATAAAATAATTATATTTCATCATAATGTCCAATACCTTTCAAACAAATTGATAGACATTGAAATTCTGGTACAAGAAAGTCGATTCGATTTGCTATGTCTCACAGAGCATTGGCTTTCAACTAAGAACATTTACTTCTAATTACTGTTATTTCTAATTATTATTTAGCAAGTTCTTACTGTAGGCAAAACGTTAAAGCAAAAAATCCCCACGGAGGTATGTGTATCTACGTTTGTAATGATATTTTATCTTTTCCACTGACGGGCTACGAGAACTTCTGCGTAGATAGTGTGTTCGAATTTTCTGCAGTTAATCTGACCGACACCGGTATTGTTGTTTTGTGTATTTATAGACCTCCTCACTCAGATCTTGACATATTTTTTCGGAACTTCGAAAATGTTTTAGAACATATCGCACATAAATCTACTAAATCTATCGTTATATGTGGTGATTTCAACATCGATTTCCCGAGTACATCCAACTCTGCACATTCAACAGATAATCGATTCAAGAATCTTATCGACTCCTTCAACCTTATTACTACGATAAACAACCCCACTCGCCTCTCCGGCTCATCTCAAAAGTAGTCTATGCAGCTAAAGTTATGGAAAACGACAGGCATATACTAAAATCGAACAACCGGATGAAAGCCATGTGGAATATTGTTAAAAATTACACGTCAACTTCAGAAAACCGCGGAGAAAATGTTTCTTTGCTAAACGATGGCAAAATCGTAACAAATCCTCAGGAAATCGCAAATTTGTTTAATTCTCACTTCTCAGAAGTTGGTAAAATAACGAACTCAATATATCCAAATCAATGTCCTCCAATTATATCCACCCACGTACCCAATTCTATGTTCACTTCCGAAACTAACGCCAGTGAAGTCATGGGAATCATCAGCTCATTAAAAAACCAATTTTCAACAGGCGTAGATGATATATCTGAGTTTATTGTTAAATTTTCGTCCCGTTCTATACTAAATCTACTCATAAATATTTTTAATAGTTCTTTATCGGAAGGGGTGTTTCCCAACATATTTAAGAGAGCTAAAGTGAAACCTTTACACAAGAAAGGAAACAAACTTAATATTGGAAATTACCGACCAATATCTCTACTACCCACTTTCTCAAAAATCCTAGACAAATTGTTCTATACGTGTCTTTTAGATTGTTAATCAAAAAATAACATTCTCTGACGATCAACACGGTTTTAGGAAATTCTTTTCCAATACAAGCGCCATATTTTCCTTCTTAAACGATGTTACCACATCTCTTGACCGTGGAGAAAATTCTCAGGGTGTTTTTCTTGACTTACCCAAAGCATTCGATGTCATCGATCAGGAAATTCTCCTTTCCAAATTGCATTCTTTAGGCATTCGTGGACTTCCACATCAATGGCTAACTTCTTATTTAAAAGATAGATATCAACAGGTAGAAATATCCTATACTAAAAATAAAATACTTGAGCGTTGTCTTTCAGAAACAAAGCCACTTACTTGCGGAGTACCCCAAGGATCAATTATCGGCCCTATACTCTTTTTATTGTATGTAAACGACATGTCATCATCCATATCAGATTGCAAAATGATTCTTTTTGCTGATGACACTAATTTCCTGTGTAAACACGCCAATGCTCAAAAAGTTTTGTCTAACCTTTCGACTTGGTTCCATGCATATCGTCTCATTGTAAACACTGACAATACAGTGTCTATGTCATTTCCCAATAGTAATACAAAATTTTTACCCCAGGTTTGTCTTTCTTTAAACGGAACACAATTAAAAACTGTTACTAATACAAAATTCTTAGGTCTCCATATTCAAGACAACCTCAAATGGAATTGTCACGTTGACAATCTTAATTCCCAATTAAGCAAATTGTGTTACGCATTCCGAATCTTAGTTAACGCAGTTAGTCCACGTATTTCCCGTTGCGTATATTTTGCAAACGTTTACTCCCATTTACGTTACGGTATTACCTTCTGAGGTAATTCCGGTCAGAGCATTCAAACTTTCAGAATTCAGAAGAGGATAGTTCGGATAATTTGTAAATCTCACCCCCGAAACTCTTGTAAACCTTTATTCAAGGAATTAAATATCTTAACACTTCCCTGCATTTATATTTATGAAACGGTCGTGTTTGTTAAGACCGAATTACTGAGGTGCCACCCTTGCTTCATACGAAACAATCTCTTTGACGAACACAATACTCGCAATAGTAATAATATTCATCGTCTTAGAGTGTCTACCACTCTTTGCCAAAAAGGACCTTATCATTTGGGAATCGTTCTATATAATTCCCTGCCCAAGAATATAAAAAACATTATGAAACTGAATATCTTCAAATCCGCGGTTAAAAACTACCTCCTGCACCAGTGCTTCTACACTGTAAAAGAATTTATTGATTTTAATAAAAGTTAAATTCGTCTTGTACTTTATCACGCCATTGCTGTAGCACTTTTTAAATAACTTATAACAATTTCAAAAACTATTTTCTTGCATGATTGTGTTGCCGTATGGCTCATATTAATTTAGTTTTATGTGTACTCAACTTTGGCACGGTTGTGTACATTAATTCTGTAGCCCCATCCTGGCCCGGGTTTTTCTCCGTTTTTCCTTCGGGTAGAGGCGGATTTCTTATACAGGTTCTCTAGGCTTTGTCTAGGAGCGTGTTTATTGTAACAATAAATCGTGAATTTAGTGTTTTTTTAACTCTTATGATTTTTAAATACTATACTCAGAATAATCTATAGTTCGATAATAACTTGTACATGTAAATTTACAAATATATTTGCGTTAAATTACAAACATATTGACATTATATATGTATTATAACTCGCAGCTAACTTTTTATATTATCTAGAAACTTTTGCTTGAGTTTTTGAATCCGCCTCTGCCTTAGGGCCCTTGATCGGAATTGATGGGATGGTCCCTTACTTGCGTCCGGAGAGTAAATTAGTTTATTGTCCTCCACGTGGTCATACGCAGTTTGTACTGTTTTTTGACAATAAATTTATTATAATAAACCGCATCTTAAGAAAGAACTAAGAACGAACGCCGCAGAAGGTCATCGTGAGCGCTGGGAAACGCAAAATTTGAAGGAAACAAAAATGGAAGGGTCGCGACTTGTTGAAAGGAAAGAAATTTCAAAAGAAGGCTGTATAACTTCAGGGTGGCGAAGGTTATCGTAAGTTTCAACAGGAATCGTAGCGTATGATACCAGTTCACAGAAGCCGCACTAGTGAGTAATAAAACCATAAAAATTGAATATCTAAGAAGGAAGCCGCAGCGTCCACTGCGCAGAAACCGTCACAAAGGGTATTGTTGGAAAAGAAACTAAATGGTGGAAGAGGTACGTCAGTAGCGAGCAAAGTCGGGGAAGGAAGCAAAATAGGGACGACGACCAAATAGCAGCGAGGGCAAGACGATAGACGGGGATTGGTAAAACAAAATTTCAACAAAGTTCTTTCGGAAGTACCCAATCAGAATCGTAGTGGGGAGAAGGGTGAAACACAAGTATTGGATACAGGAAATAGTAAGAAAGGGGAGGCCACATGATCAAGTTTTACGATAAAAACTAGAGCACAACAAGCATAAAGACACACAGCAGAAGTTTTTCTTTTATTGAGCAGAAGATCATGATAAGTTTTTTTTTTGGTGAGCATAGCACAGCAGAAGAACATCATAGTTTGTGAGTAGAGCACACGATAAGTTTTTCGGCTTTCAAGTTGAAAATATTTCAAATAATATTTTCAAGCTGTTGCAATTCCAAAAAAGGTGCTAAATTACAAACGATTTATTTAATGAGAGGCAGTTTTAATGACAGTAGAGACAAAAGTGCGAATAGTCACGAGTTGACAAGTTTGGAGTGATAAACCATTCTGTTCAACACGTGCTTCAAATTTTATCAACATTCTGATACTTGTGTAACTAATCGGTCTGCTGGTGAACAATATTTCGTGAATTTGAATAGCAAGAAATACCAAATTTAATCGCCAGTGACGTGTAAGTGACAGTATTACTGATCAAAAATTCTGAATGATCTGTGAGAAACGGTGAAATAACCGACATTAGGAACTAGTTCGTAACACTAAGAACTCCGACCATGTAATAGGGTAACTCTCGCGAGTAAAGAAAGCAGCAAATTCGGGGTAAAGCGATCCGCCGTGTAATCAGTTTTGTGTAATTGTGAGCCAAGGATTGGCAACGTTCTTGCACAGTTCTACATACCGTGTGTGCACTTTATGTTCAGCCCGAAGGCATAGTATTGGTAATAAGACAAGTGACCACGAAGCTATAATTAAATATTGCAAAGAAAGATTAATTAAAAAGTAAGGCAAACTGATTTATGGATCAAAGTACAACTCTGGCACAAATCGCGATGGAGGAATAAATAACGGTGAAAGCGGTAAAGAAGACGAGAAAGGTCAAAGCGTTACGAAGAGAATCGAAGTGAGGTCTTCAACAGCCACTCGAGTGACACTGCAAAATGGTTCATCATCCAGTAAGACATCATCAGATAATTTGATAACTGTAAAAAAAAGGTGTAATGTGTTCCCAAATTTGTGCAAGGTAATTCAATGTGATCACGCCAAGTGTAAGTGTGCTACGTGTAATAAAGTGTTAAGAAGTCCTAGAACCGGCAAGCCCAGTGGCAGAACTTGGGGTGAGTAACCTTCTAAAACGAAAAAAACAGCCGTTGCACAATAAGCGTTTTAATGTGTAATGCCCGTATTAGTAATGCCCGTACTAATTCTTGTATTAGTAATTAGTCATTCACGAATGTTTCTGTGTGTAGATCAACCTAATAATAATGTTATGCAATGAATATGTTTGATGTCATTTGAACACCAGATTGTTGTGTAAGTGGTTCCCATAGGAGTGAGTGTTCAGGTCCCTCCCCCTTTGGTTTAACAAGATAATTTATTTATCTTTAGATTTTTTTGAAATTGATTAATGAGACGTTATCATTATTAATTAATTTTTTATCAGTATTTAGGTATATTAATTTTTCCATTGGGACCATAAAAATTTCAAAAAAATTTTAGAAACTTTTTTTAATTTTTACAAAACGTTTTGGGTACTTACGTATAAATAATTTTCGATTCCATTTGCATCAAATTTATTGTTTGTTCCTATAATATTCCAAGATTGAATTTTATTTGCTGTAATACATTTTTAATCTACCACAAACCACTGATCATCTCTATGTTGATGATGCACTGAGCTTTCATGTTATGCTTGCACATTTATGGGACCTTAATGCTCCACCTACTTTTAGAAAAGTGTAAAGTGGCAAAACTTTTATTTCTAGAAATTCTGATTTGCATTTTTGTAATTCAGTTTTCAGTATACAACAGTTCCAAGAGGAGTGTCATAATTTTATTTCAAGTCATGACACTCATGAGTGGAAAGTATTATTGACAAACATTTTTCACACATCTTTCTCTCTCATTTCATTTTTGAGAAATTTGTTATTTGATCTATTTTCCACATCCCAACATTACAATAACACCTAAGAGGGAGTGCCAGCAAAAAGTTTACTAATTTCTCACCAAGGGTTTCACTAATATGTCAGCTGTTCTTTTTTTTTCTATTTATATATGATTCTGTGATTAAACTAATAAGGATTTTTATCATTAATTTCTGATACTTCATGAAGTTTGGTACTTAAAAATCTAAGATTTGTATACTAGCGTCTTATGGACTTCTGTGAGAATTGAAACCACAGTAACTCTAAAATTAATGGTAAATTTTTTTTGGAAAAGGATCTATGGACACTCACTGTCACTCATGTTTTTATTTAAATCAAAAGTCAAACATTTTTATAAGAAGTATTCTCAAGTTAAGAGATACCTAGCATAAGATGTTATTCATCCTACAGATTACCCGAGAGCTTTTATTTAACCATGCAAGTATTTGCAAAATTTGTTTTGAGTCTCTTTTTTTTTTCTTGTCTCCACAAAATCTATCAAAAGACTCAGGGTGAAACTTGTAGGCTCATTGTCCCATACACGAAGCTTCTCATGGTAAATTATAAAAAATTTGAATCTGAATTTGGAAATCTTTAAAAAAATTGTTCATTTACCATGCTACAAATTTCTTTGCAATTTTTGCTGAAATGAACTATTTCAAATGTTTTTCACAACCTAACACTTAATTTTTTCTTTTTTTTTACTTTTTTCTGAAAGTTGAAGCAATTTCCACAATTTTGCAAATATTTATTTTTCTAAATTTGTACATGTAGCACAACCTTTTCCAACAATACTTGTAAATTCTCTTCTTCTAACATTTGAAGAAACTCTTTAACATATGAATACAAATTTTGTGAGATAAATACACAATATCTGGGTGACCGAGCTTTGCTCGAACAGCTCACAAAATGGTCATATGACAAAATATTTTTTGCTAAGGGACTCAAACCATGGTTTACTTAGTGACACTGCTGTGTAACCATGAATATAATGAATGATAATTCCATATGTAACTATTTTGCTAATTTGGTTACTGCGCAGTTTATGTTGCCCATATCCAAAATAATAAATTTATTGTCAAGAAACAATACAAACTGCGTATGACCACATGGAGGAAAAAAAACTAATTTACTCTCCGGAAGCAAGCAAGGGACCATCCCATCAATTCCGATCACGGGCCCTAAGGCAGAGGCAGATTTAAAAATTTCATCAAAAGTTCCTAGATAAGATAAAAAGTTGGCTGCGAGTTATAATACTAATAGAATGTCAATATGTTTGTAATTTTAAGCAAAAAATTACATGTAAGTTATTATCGAACTATAGATTATTCTGAGTATAGTGCTTAAAAATTGAAATAACACTAAATTCACGATTTATTGTTACAATAGACCCGCCCCTAGACAAAGCCTACAGAACGTGTATGATAAATCCGCCTCTATCAGAAGGAAAAACGGAGAAAAACCCGGGCCAGGATGGGGCTACAGAATTTATGTACACAACCATGCCAAAGTTGAGTACACATAAAACTAAATTAATATGAGCCATAAGACAACACAATCATGCAAGAAAATAGTTTTTGAAATTGTTATAAGTTGTTTAAAAAGTACTACAGCAATGGCGTGATAAAGCACAAGACGAATTTAACTTTTGTTAAAATCAATAAATTCTTTTACAGTGTAGAAGCACTGGTGCAGGAGGTAGTTTTTAACCGCGGATTTGAAGATATTCAATTTCATAATATTTTTTATATTCTTGAGCAGGGAATTGTATAGAACGATTCCCGAATGATAAGGTCCTTTTTGGCAAAGAGTGCTTGACACTAGGGCGATGAATATTACTACTATTGCGTGTATAGTGTTCGTGAACGAGACTGTTTCGTATAAGGAAAGGGTGGCACTTCAGTAATTCGGTCTTAACAAACACGACCGTTTCATAAATATAAATGCAGGGAAGTGTTAAGATATTTAATTCCTTGAATAAAGGTTTACAAGAGTTTCGGGGGTGAGATTTACAAATTATCCGAACTATCCTCTTCTGAATTCTGAAAGTTTGAATACTCTGACCGGAATTACCCCAGAAGGTAATGCCGTAACGTAAATGGGAGTAAACGTTTGCAAAATATACGCAACGGGAAATACGTGGACTAACTGCGTTAACTAAGATTCGGAATGCGTAACACAATTTGCTTAATTGGGAATTAAGATTGTCAATGTGACAATTCCATTTGAGGTTGTCTTGAATATGGAGACCTAAGAATTTTGTATTTGTAACAGTTTTTAATTGTGTTCCGTTTAAAGAAAGAGAAACCTGGGGTAAAGATTTTGTGATACTATTGTGAAATGACATAGACACTGTTTTGTCAGTGTTTACAATGAGACGATTTGCATGGAACCAAGTCGAAAGGTTAGACAAAACTTTTTGAGCATTGGCGTGTTTACATAGTAAATTAGTGTCATCAGCAAAAAGAACCATTTTGCAATCTGATGTGGATGATGACATGTCGTTCACATACAATAAAAAGAGTATAGGGCCGAGAATTGATCCTTGGGGTACTCCGCAAGTAAGTGGCTTTGTTTCTGAAAGACAACGCTCAAGTATTTTATTTTTAGTATAGGATATTTCTACTTGTTGATATCTATCTTTTAAATAAGAAGTTAGCCATTGATGTGGAAGTCCACGAATGCCTAAAGAATGCAATTTGGTAAGGAGAATTCCGTGATCGATGACATCGAATGCTTTGGATAAGTCAAGAAAAACACCCTGAGGATTTTCTCCACTGTCTAGAGATGTGGTAACATCGTTTAAGAAGGAAAATATGGCGCTTGTAGTGGAAAAGGATTTCCTAAAACCGTGTTGATCGTCAGAGAGAATGTTATATTTTGATAAAAAATCTAGAAGACGCTTATAGAACAATTTTTCTAGGATTTTTGAGAAAGTGGGTAGTAGAGATATTGGTCGGTAATTTCCAATATTAAGTTTGTTTCCTTTCTTGTGTAAAGGTTTCACTTTAGCTCTCTTAAATATATTGGGAAACACCCCTTCCGATAAAGAACTATTAAAAATATTTACGAGTGGATTTAATATAGCGTGGGACGAAGATTTAACAATAAACTCAGGTATATCATCTATGCCTCGTGAAAATTTGTTTTTTAAGGAGCTGATGATTCCCATGACTTCACTGGCGTTAGTTTCCGAAGTGAACATAATTGGAGGACATTGATTTGGATATATTGAATTCGTTATAAGATGCTTTTTGTTGCTTATCTGGGTTCAAGGAGTAATTCTGAAATTTTATGGAATTGACACTCCATATTTACATGGTAGAACACATAGTGAGAGTAAATAGAAAATAATAAGCATTTGTCTCTTTTATTCACACATTCATAAACAAATGAAAATTATCTATTCATTGTAACCCACAATATACCCTATTTACAAAATTAGACATTACTATTAGACATATATATTTATTTGTGAGAAGTGTTGACTACATGGTGACTACCATTAGAAAGTATCCGTCGTCCCTACGACACCAATCAGTGGTGAAGTCTTCAGTGAAAAGAAGGTATTTTGCCTCTGATTGGTAATCACTTATTCTTCAGGTCTTTACATTCCAATTATCATAGGTATAAGGAAAGTATAATGAATGTTTGAAAAATAAATTGAGATATCTTCAGGTCTTTACGATAATGGTGTGTATGTGATAAGATTTTTGTTTATTCTATAACACACAAAATAATCAACATATCCGAACAAAAATTGAATTTGGTTCGAGTACAATTGGAATAGGGACCCATTTCTGCAGACTCTTTGTACACTCTTTCTGTCGCTGTAGATACATAGGTGTTTAATTGTGTCAGCAAAATGATACTTTTGTATGCAGCCGCACACAACCAGGAAAGGAAGATGGACTGGGGTCAACGTTGAAATAAAATACTCTATGCGCATGTTCATTTTCCATCAAGGATTGAAAGGAAAGGTTGGACTAGTCGTATTCTTTTGATGTTTATTTTTTTGTTTTCAAAAAGGTAGTTGTAGAATTTTTTTAAAAATTCTTTACTGAATTTTCTTTTTGAATTGAACATATCTAGGAACATATTTTAACTTTGAAGAAACTTACAATCCTCTTATTTCTTTGCCAATTATTACTTTGCATGAATTCACTGGTTCATATTTTCTTAGTAGAGCTAATTTTCAGTCAATGTGATGAGTTGTTACTATTACATCAAAAGTACACATGTCAAATTCATATGAATAATGTTTATTTCATAATGTTTCAGCCTTGAAAATATTAAATGTGGTAATTTAATCACCTTTTTAATAATAAGATAAAAGTTCATCAAAATTTGTTTGTAGTATAGGGATCAAAGTCTCGAATATGTACGTGCGAGGTCAGAGTTCGATTCCACGCCGAGAAAGTTATATTTTCATTTATTTATTTTTTTTGTTAACATGATCTGCCTCATTATACTTTTCTCGTGTGTTTAACATTTTATTGTTTCTATTACAGAACAATTTTTTCAATTAAAGAACAAATTTTAAGTCAGCTGTATTGGTGTGCTTGGTGGTGGATCTGAGTTTTTGGATTCTTAACTATTGTAAAACCTATTTGTTTGATTGTTACAAAAAAAAAATTAATGATTGAAAGAATATTTGAGATGGAAACTCATATTAACTGAAAGAAAAATTCTTGTAGTTAAGCAGCAAACTAAAGCAGTTTTATTCAAATTTTAGTCTATCAGCAGCTTTTTATTAATAGTAAAAATGTTAAAAAGAGGATAAATGTATAATGGACTTATCATATGATCAACAAAAATGAATAAAAATTGCAGCTGCTCTCCCGAGGATTCAAACCATGGGACTTGTGTGTTCGAATTTCATACCCAGGACCATCAAACACTTACTCCGAGGGAGAAAATATTTGGTTTATTAATGACGCTAATATTACACATGTTAAAATTGTTCTACAAAGCAAAAAAAAAATGTTATATCACATTTTCATCCCAAAATACATTTAATCTGAGTGTTTCATTAAAATCGTTAGAGCCGTTCTCGAGAAAATTTTTGACAAATACATAGGTATATAGGTACATAGATACAATTATTGGTCGCTTAATAGTATAGAACATTTTTTTAAAAATAAAAGTTAGCCTATGTTCATCTAACCATCTAAACTATCTCCTTCCCAAACTTCATCATAATTGGTCCAGATGTTTAGTAGGTATGCAACAAACAGACAGACACATTCATGGTGTTACGCATTTATATATTAGAACGGATATATACTAACTAGAATATTTTAAAAATGAGTCTTTATTTTATATTTTAATGAAGTCACCTTTTATAATTTCATATTTAAAATTTTCCTCAAATGTTATATTCAATGTTTTTATGTGTGTCTATCTTAATGGGTGTTGATATCTTTATGAATTTTTATGTAGGGTCATAGTTAATAAGCATAACCTATTTTTTCATGTTGCAACAACTCAAATGAGAGGTTGAGCAATCAATGAAAATGCATTTTCTATATTACTAGAGGTAATGATTTATATTTTTTTAATTATAATTTAAATGAATAGGATGTAATTGTGCTCTACAAAATGCAGACAAGTGCAATGAAAAATGGGTAAATTACTAATAAATCCAGGTGCAATGAAATATGGGTAAATTACTAATAAATCTCAGTAAATTGGAAAAAGTATTATGAAAACAAACAAAAAATTCAGGTAAACACTGGGGATAGGGATCCAGGTTGGGGTTGCATATGTGAAACATCTATCCTGAGGACCAAGCTACATTCATAATAATTAGAAAATATTTTTAAATATGATTTATAATTTTCACTGAAAGCTGCACTTAACATCTTACACACTCATTGACATATATGGCCACAATATATTATGAAGTAGACATTTTAAAAATATATTTTAATTCACATATTCTACATATAATAAAGCTCTGACTAGACAATCATTTCATAACACTATGTATAATAAAAACATCATGTTTCAACATATTTAGCTATAATAATTATAACAATAAAATTGTAGTATTAATAATTAACTTTGATTTCATCACATTTATATAGAATTATGGCAACACAATATAACTGGTAAAAGGATTTTTAGATATAACAACATTACAAAAATCAATATATACCATAAGAAACATCACACAGAAATGTTTCTTCTGGAATTCAATATTTCAACATCATTAATATAGTTTTCAAATTAATATTATGGAGCACCACATGTAACATTTCAATACCAACTACAAAACTTTTACATTTCAATTGATGAGAAAGTATAATACTTGACCTATGTATGAAGTTCACATGTAAGAATGAATTAATACAACTCATATTTTGGGTATTATAGAAAAATATTCATTTGAATTTGTCATAAAAAGATAACTTGGTGCACTATTTACTGGGGTTATCGAAGAACTGGGGTTATTATCCCTTTTAAAAAATTAAAGTTTGCCTCTGAAATTATTGTGCCACACAAATCTTTAAATAATATGGTTTAAAACCACATATTTATGTTCCAAAATAAAATCAGCAATTTCAAAAATTATTTGAGCTATAAATATTTAGTTTGGTCTCATTAAATGATTGTTAAAAAATATTGTACACAATAACAAAAGGAATCATATTATATTGCACAACATTATTCATAGTTTTTAGTACAACAGGTTAAAATATTTAAAAAGAGTGGATCTGAGAAGAAATTTAAGCACCTCAGGTCTCCGTTTCTCACCTTACTACAAATAGCAAATTTCTGGACAAATCATTACATATCACAATGTCTGATTACACACAAATCTATTAACTAAAAGGAACTAAGGGCAACACAGCATAACACACACAAACACAGACTTTCAAACAAATGTGAGGAGACTTAATATAAAGACATTTCCTAAAATCCAGCATTTGTCTAGGTTGTAATCCTCCACTAAACAATTTTCCTGTCAGTCAAATATACATGAAACACAGTTGAAGAATAAGTCTAGCATGTCAGAATTTTGCTCTTTCTTCACACTCTCTTTCCTTACTGGTTCTTTTTTCTTCTTCAATAAATTTTTTGGTTTCGAATTAAAATAGGAAGAATTTCTATTCATCTTAATACTGATTTTCTCTTTAAATGAACTGGAGAGACTACGACTAGGTGATTCTGAAACATAATTAGTCTTACGACTTCTTCCCATCACAGGGAGAAATTTCTCCATGACTGATGAACTGGGTACAACAGAATGCTTTAGTATGTGACCCAACAAGAAATTGCACTCTTCACTGCTAAGTAAATTACTTTTCATAGGAGAATTTAAAAACTCTTCTGACGTCATAAGTAAATAGCGAATGGAAAAGAGGAGATCCTCTCCCAGAGCACGCCTACAGTTACTTGGTGATAATTCCCAGCAATTCCGTTTACAACAATTCTTACCCCACTTTTCAAGAGCATTAAAGAGTACTATTTCTGATGAAAGACCTAAGGTATCTCGTTGCACAATAGACAGTATCTCTTCATGACTTAGTTCATCAAGCACCTCTCTCTGAAGAACTTCATCCGCATTGAGATCAATAAACCGTAAACATTGTTTCATAAGGCATTTGTAATCTCCCTTCATAACACCAGCTAACGAATAATATTGATTTTCAGCTCGCAATGGCACATTAACATGATTAACTGAAGAATCTTGCTGAATACCAGGACTGTCAACAGGACAACTTTGGTGGATATCACCTGCCTTTACATGATTGCAAAAAGTATAATCCACACATGCTTTCCTATTCCCCTCAGCAATTGATGTTTTATCATCAATCATATCTAATGATGGAGCTGAAGGGGCAGAAGCTGAAGGTGAAGAGACAAACATATTGCAGTAAATGCGAACATCATGAAGAATGACAAGCACCGAGGATATACTGATGTTCTCATTGAGGTACTCAAGACAATGGCGTTCCAATTTCTCGCAGTCATATTTGTGAGCTGCATACAGAATAGATAATGCTGTTTCCACAGATTGCAACTCCACTGTCTCACCATATATATACCTGAAACAAATACAGGCATTAATTTAAACCAAACCTGCAAGGGCTCTAATAACCTTGACAAGTCCAAAAGTCCCACAAAAAAAAAATTAAATATATGTAAATAATAAATTATAATTCTTTTTTTTCTTATGTCAGAAGAAACTTGAATTATGTTATTTGTATGAAATATTATTTAAAACATCAAAAATTTTAAAAGACAAAAATTACTTTTTACTTTACTTTTAAAAACTAAAACTAGACTTTCAATGATGCAGATATATTAATTTATACTATTTATTGCTTTGTCTTACTTTTAAAATGCAAATTTTTTAAATACCTGATGATTAAAATATTACATAATATTTTCTTGACTCCAAAAATGAGATTATAAAGATTCCTTACTGGTTCTAATTAATTCTATATTCATTTCACAAGACATAATCTTACATTTAGCTATGTACTATTGGTTTTATAATTTTCTTTCAAATTCAAATTTTCATGAGCCCATAAGACTGCCCAGGTGTTGTCAATTATGTCTCTGTCTTGCTATGTTGGAAGAGAGAGCAATGGTAAATCAGAAGATTGGAAGGGAATGTAAAGGTAAACAATTGCTTTAGTTTTAAATTTTTATCATTCAACATCATTGTAATTTTTGTGAAATAACTCAAATTTGAAATAATTTAGGTTTGATTGTCCCCATTAAAATTATGCTGTAAATCTTCTGAAATAAGGTACATGAATATCTGAGACAAGTGTTGCAGGTTTTTTTAAACCATTGTAAGTAGTTTAAACCAAACAGTTTGGAGTTAATAGTAACAAAAGAAGAAGTAGCTGATTGACACATTCTAATGTATTTTTCCTCTTTAGTTATGTGTGCAAATTATGAGCAAATTATTCATTTGAGTTTAACTAGTTGTAAAATAATACATGAAGAAAACTGATATGTTACCATTAAGTCACATCCCTAAAAAAAGGTCTATCTTTCAACAATTATATGAACACTTTAATTTTGGTCTTTGTGAATATTTTGAAAAGGTATCACAGTGTTTGTGATGGCCACAGAAGTGTTATTTAAAAATAATGTAAATATATATTTGATATTTGGATTGATGCAACAAAATCTTAGATTATGAGTATGTGGTCAAAGATATGGATCTTGTTCAACACCTGATTGGAGATCAATTACATCAAAGAAATGTTTTTTGTGGTCTCTATTTGGATCCTATTTCTCAAATGTGATTGAAAGGAATTGAAGAATATGTGACAAGAATATATGTCATAGTTGAGATACGATCATGAACCTATTATCAAATGTTGTGCGTAACACTGACATATATCTATTATCAAAGAACTTAGATGAAACATATGACATAGAAATATGACTATGGAATACAGGCCAATGTAATATACATGCAGGGACGGAGTGGAATCTCGAACTCAAAAAAGGGCGCAGACCCAAAATATCGTTAGGGAGCACAGACATAGGATCACCCATATAACCAGCATGGACGCGAAGTAGAAGCATCAAGAATATGTGCTCTATACATTCTATACATTTGAGTTCTATACATTCTTCCTTGACTAGTGAAATGCCTAAAAGTCAGACAATTCAAAGGTTAGCCACATGATTCGTCTGTCTCTGCTTGTTTGCTTAATAGTCTAGGGTTGTACTAGACCCACAAAAGTGGCTCTTTGTTATGCGAAAGAAACTACTTTTTTTTCTTTTCTTTTTTCAGTTCCTTCCAGAGTGCCATCATTGCTTACATTTTGACATGACATGCTGTTAGTCCATATGTTTCAGTATTAAAATTATAAGGACCACTTTCAACCTGCACTTTTTAAAAGTTCCCTTGTAAGAGAAGAAGTGGAAAAATGTATTAGACTGTCTCCTGGGCATTATGATTAGTCAGTTTTCCTCACTACTTGCACAAGATTTATAACAACTAAATTTGAATAATGTAAGATTTTTGCATGTAGCCAACAAAGTTTCCAATACTTGAACTGCGAGAAATGGGTTTCAATTGACCCAAAAAATACGTTTAATATTTGCTTATTTTGAACAATAATATGAGCAATTATTATGAATAATAATATATTAAAAAGTAAAATTCTCAAAATTCGTCATAAAAATGACAAAATAACACTCAAAAAATGAGTTTTTCAAAATTTTGAAGGTGACCCATCACTTGTGGAGACTTGAAATTTTGGGAACATTTAGAAAAGCAATATAAGAAGCTGTGTTTAAAAAATTAGCCCTGCACCTCAAACATTTCGGGATATGCAATTGCAGGTTTTGGAAAGTTTTGATACATTTATGGGAATCAGTCAAAAACCATTGGATCAAATTGAAAAATTTTCTTGGTTAGATTAAAGGATATTCTGAAAAGAGTGACTAATTTTGGTAGCTAATTTTTGTTGAAAATTAAGAAAAAACAATATTTAAAAATCTATTTTAAGAGTAGGGAACACTATATAACATGTAGGGAGTTAAAATGTCATGAATGGTAATACTTTATGGGTATCTATATAGAAATGAAGGAACAAAGTCATTCGGCTCGGGGGCACTTACGGGTGCCTTATCCTGAGGTACCCTAAGTTAGTATATATTGAGGTAAGGCGAGGTGTGAAATAGTCTTTCTCTGAGGTGTAAGGTGCACCGGCCTTGCTTACAACAACCACAAAAAAAGCAGACAGCAAAGGAAAAAATATACACTAGAACTAGACAAATGGAATAATCAACAAACCTGAAAATATCTGCTCCAATAACAAACGACAAGAAAAATGAAAAAAAAATCACTTTTCTCAAACAGAAACTCAAAGCACTGTACCACACCTTACCACTTACAAACAACGAACTGGGCAGGAACTGGATATAACTGTCTCAGTCACGAACCCTTGAGCAAACGCCGAAGCTAAACTAAAACCAAAACTTATTATTTGAAGAAATGTCCTCTCAGCGGTTTTAGAATGCGTCTGGGAACCGCAACATACGACGGAATATTGTCACCAGCAGTGGGAAAAAACTAGCAGCAGCTGGAAACGTGGATAAGTGAAATATCCCCGAGTCTCTCGCGTTTCATCATGAAATGAACTTGGGCGATCTTCATATCATTAGCTACACCTCGTGTTGACACACATGATTTCCCAAACAGACGCGTGAACGCGACGTCGTAGTTGCCCTTCGAGACACTGCTCATGACACCTTTTCATTCACCGTCACACTTCCTTAACGCCTTCGTTCTCTTTTCCGTTTCTATTTTTAGAAGTTGAAGTTGTTGATATTTATGAGAGCGCTCTTATCTTCCTCCAAGGACGCATTTATCCTCTTTCCGAGAGGACGCACCGGCCCGCAGACGCACAGGCCGGTGGGCCGATCCGAGCCTGCACACACGGCCACGCACTGACAAGCACAAACAAAGCAGTTTTGCCGAGACTTCTGAGAGAGTTATTATCGGTGTCATTTCTCAAGTTCAATATCACTCTCACCTTATCAGCATGTCGAAGGCCCGTGGTTCCACGTCGCGGATAACCACCTCGCGGCCCTCCGCCAGCGGACCTTGCAGCATTGCAGCGAAGACGGGACTAGCGGAGGCCAACACGCTCCGATGGCCGGGTACACGCCAGCGTTCCCCATTTGGAGCTCCCGCCGCCGCACCGCAGCCAGCAACTGAATTCTCCGTACACACCCAGAACACCACGTCGCTCTGCTCTTCATTGTCGCACCTGCAAGAAGACGTAATACATTGAGAGCTTCGTTAGCAATGACCGAAGTTCTCCCGTCTAAACGGAAAATAGCAAATGTTTTCCAAATCATTAGGTTAGCTAAACTGCTAGAGTTCAAATAAAAGGGAGATGGGGAGAAGCCAGAGAATTTACCCCTACTGATTTTTTTCCATCTTCTGCATTTTTATTTCCAACAAGGGAAAAATAACTTCACATTTCGTGATTGTCAATAACAATTATCCAAATCATGCAATGATTTCAACTAATGTGCCATACTGTTTTATGGAATACATGTGCATCATTAAAGTAAGGCGCTCTACAAATCTTTATTATAAGAAACGGTCAACATATAAAGTAAAAAAATAAACACCACACAGGTATAGGAAGGTGTGGTGGGGCGAGGGATTACAGATGGAGAGTTAGGGCGAGTAGGAGAAGTGAGAGGAATGGGTGTGAGTGGAACAGGCAAAGTAATTGGTGAGCAAGTAGGAATGGGAATTGGGTGCGAGTGGTGGATTGAAAGGAAATGATGGTTGGTTTGCAGGAGCAGGAATGGAGGTGGTTTCTGGCGGAGAATTGTGTGTACCCAGGATTCTTGTAATAAACCTAGCAAGAGTGCGTTTACCAGATTGGTTCAGATGTGGTTCAGAATTGGAGTATCTCTCAGGTGTTGTTTTAGGTCCCTGTTGGCAATTTTAATTTCGTTGTTTGCAAAAGTTTTATTATGCCATGCCATAATTACATTGGTGTTTTTGGTGGCCTTAAGAATAGTTGTTATACGTTTCTTAGGATCAAAGAGGCCACCCAAATTAACGTCACTCTGCCCTCCAATAATTACTACAGTGTCCCGTGGTGTATAATCAGTGGGAAGTCTTGAGATCACGTCAACCATTCTGGCATTGGGTTTAAAAATCCCAGTGACTGAGAACTCATGTGAGAGTAACTCTCAGTTTGGAGGACATGTTCCTACCATGACTATCTCCTAAGATTAAAACTTTTGAGGACAGAGAGAGTGTCATGTTTGCTAGGTGCTTTGGAGCAAGGTTTTTTAAGGTTACCTTGTTTCTTGCTAGTTGCTCCCGAGTGTGCCTTGTTGTTGTGTTGGTGCACTGTTGGTGGTAAAGGATTAGGAAGAAGGGGAGTTTGGTTAAGGATTGCGAACCTATTCTGTGTAGGGACAGGTACATGTCTGTTCACGGGTGAATGGCGTGAGAGGTGGGTAGTTTTTTTGTTTCCAACGAGATTCTAGCCATTTGTGTTGTTAACCACCTTTTCCAGCCTACTGATCTGACTAAGTAGTTTACATGTTCGTAGACCTTCCTAAGGTGAGCGTTGAGTAGAAGAAGTTGGTGCAGTGAAGAGTTCATGATTGTAACAAAATATAGCGTAATGTAGATATTTGTTGTGGAACACACACACTAAATTCACATGCACACTGCAATTAGTATTTATAGCTCTTTCTCACACAAGGAGGTTGCAAACAACAAACACGAAATTCACTCACACTTATTTGTTACACACGCACACAAAGTCAAAACACGCGTGTACTAGGTTATTTAAATGTATATGACTCGATCACTAACACTTCACTATTGACTAAATTATTATAACCTTAGTATTATAACTTATATTATCACTATTACACCGCAATTATTATTAATATACAAAATAACGAGAGAGGTTAGGTTCGTGCGAGGTATAGGTGGCGGTCGGCAAGAGAAATGAAAATCTAAAGTATTTAAATAGTCTGACAATCAAACGAGTTCCTAACAATAACTGAGATTAAAAATAGGGCCAAATATAAGAATATAGTCCTACAAGGGTTCGAAAAAATAATTGATGCCATACTACTACAAATATTATTGTGATTCCGAAAATATAAGTTGTATTCTTCGCTCTACATATTTACGATAATTATATAGAAATATTGTTCCACACTATTTTCTTCTCTCCGCCACCATTATATTAGTATGTTAGGGTATGATAATTTTAATAAGGCTCACGACAGCGAGCCATGAGTACTTATAAAGAATTGTTCGGTCACAGTCGGCGATGTTAGGTTTGTTAGTCACGGCGATTCCGTTTAAAGAAAATCTGTTTAAGTGTGAAGATGGACGCGATGGTGCAGGTAGTAGCTCTCGCGGAAGGATATACGATGAAAAAGGTTAGGATGTTACCATAATGTTAAACTAGTCCAAAAATAGTTAATAAAATAATTTGAAGTTAGATTATTACTGATTAAGAATCTATAATAAGTATTTATTCGCAAAAGAAGAAGACAGAAACACATTAACAAACTATACCGCCGCCATCTTAAATGTAATATGATGTAATATCTTAATTATAACTGGCTTTGCCCACTGCTTGGCTAGTGTGAAAGTATTGATTTTTGTTCATCTATCCTTTCTAAGACGCCATTAACGGAAGAAAAAATATAAATCGAATTCTGAAGGGAAAAAAACGCTGGATGCTCAAGGATCCTCCTCAGAGAACGCATGTCTCGGGAGTTCAAAGCTATTACTCCACGGCTGACACAAAAAATTCTTATGAATAAAAAAAAGGAAAATCGAATTTGAATTTAACTAAATCGTTCGGATGTACACTTAGAGCTTAATATCTCTGTGCAAAGCGAGAAAATTACAATATCCCATAAATGAACAATTTAAAAAATATCTAATTTTTAAAAAATATTTAGGTGGTGCAGTTGAGTGCAGCATCATAGAAGTATGATGGAAATTTGATTGTTTGGCTTATAATAAATATTAGAGGAGATCGTCCTTTGGATCGCACTTATGAGAACTAAAGTTATCACCGCATTGATTAAAGACGTTCTCCCCTGACAACTGACTGAGTAAATGGTGTCTACAAAAAATTTAAATGTTCCAGAAGATATAACTTCCATTTTATCTTTTCTGCAACTGTATTTACTTGCTATATAGGAAGCAAGTATTGATTCGGTGACTTTTAGTAAAGGTCATTGTGGAAAAAATTTAGAAGTGTTTAGACATTCATGAGACGTTAACAATTTGATATAAAATCCTCGTGAAGAAGCGAGCATGAAGGCCTGTGGGACTCGTGCTACGTCTTGTGTCCTCTGGGACGCTTTCCTTTAGCTCGAAAATTAATTCGTTAGGCAAAATGTCACTTAATGACGACTTCCTTAATTCAGTTACAGTAATTATAATTACTGCACCACCTACTAAAATCGAACCAAATATCAAAAACTCTACGCATACCCAGAAAACTGGACGATAAAAAAATAATTTATGAAAAATACCCCTAAAAATCCTTAAAATAGTTGAAAAGTTTAAATAAAAAATCTCCTCCAAAAATACTCAGAGCGCAACTTGCGCAATGTAACCTCTTGTTGGGCACGCCCTTGACTGTTAAACTGGAATAGAGCATTTTAACAATTTTTCTGTGCGTCTCACTGCGCTATCTTGCTACGATGAAGATAATAAGTTAAAAGTCTACGAGTGTGTCAGGAAGAAGTTACACTGAATGCTAAGAGATAGCGGCACAGCTGTTCCAATCATCAAAATTTGTCTCCGATTCTTTATTCTACGAGCTTTTACCTACAGCAAAGGTCTGAAGAAAAGAAACTTTCAGGATACCAATCGACGAACAATAAGTCGTACTGAAGTTTTGCAAATATGGCAATGTGGGGTGATGAGAGGATCGTTAAAATAGAAATTCCTTTTTTCTTTTTTTGAAATTGTTCTTCAAATGGGATTTTCCTTTCATTAAGTATACTGTAAAATTATATTAGTAAAATCAAACATTCTTACAATTCAAAATACTTACTGGACTCCAAGAAGAGGGACATTGCATTTAGTACTGTGAGGAACCATTTCTTCTACTCAATGGTGAGGGCTGAAGAGCATTAAAGCCCAAATTCCCTTTTGACATCTCCAGCCTTTTTGACCTGCAACGAGAAAATATATCTTGATTGATAATGCGAATGTCTATTTGACGGAAGTAAATAGTTATTTTTACTATATAATATACAAAGAGATTTCGCTTGAATTATTATATTTTTTTCATAATTTTGTTTGTCTTTGAAATATTCTCAGAAATTGATTCGTACGTGAGATCCCGGTGGTACGGTTGAGAGTACATATAATTTTAAGTAAATTCGTGAAAACGTATTTATAATCAGTAAATTCACACACAACATTTTGAAAAATAAGAAGATACCGCAATGGGCTTAAAACAATTATTCGCAATTATAATGATAAATATTGTGTTTTTTAATACTTCGCAGCTGTAAAATAATATCGAATTATTAACACGGCATATAAAGTATCAACAAATCGATGAAGTTTGAGCGTTACTTCCCACGCCAATCCGAAAATCTGGACCTGCCACACATAATAATTAAGCCGTAATTTATTATGTCTGATACGTTTTTATCAAGAGACAAAAAATAAATTGGGAAGAGAAAACAAATAAAGAGAAAAGTAAAAGGAAGTACGACTCCGGATACTGGGCATATATCAATGGTGCATATCACTCAACGGAAACCTCTTTCCTTTCCGTCGACGTACTACCAGTGGCGTACCGAAGAGGGTGCCGCACCTAGGGAGCGCCAAAATCGCGAAAAAATTCATCGCCACTATTAAATAGTATTGAAAGTAACAAGAACTATAGTGCGTAGAATATCGTATCGGAAGGCGGTTGGCTTTCTCCCTCATTGTCAATATTTCCTTGTTCCGAGACATCTTGACCTAGAGATGCTCCCTGCCCTTCTTATCCTTGGCGGTCATAATGATTCACCTACTGGATAATTCATATTGCAAATTATAATTTTACCGTGCAAGTAAAAGACACGAAATTAGTTTAATTTTGTATTCTGTACAAAATTATAAAAAATAATACCAAACAATAAATATTTTCAAGAACTCGACAACATCAGTGTAATCATCTCCGAACAAAATAAAAGGACAGCGATTGCTTGAAAATGGTTGTTAGGTATAATATTTCTCAGAATATTTTGAAATAAGAATTATCCACAGGGTGAATCATCCCTATCGTCAAGGCTCAGGGTGGTGAGAGAAAGGCGATTTTGTGCATAATAGGGGTCAAGACATCCAGGGACCAGAGACAGATTGAAAGAGGTAGCCAGCTGCATTCATATATTTTAGAGACTACAATAAATATATTATCAAAAATCCATAAAGCAATATAATAAATACATTAATTATTCATAGCTATCTTATTTCCATACAGTAACTTTTTGTAATCAACGCTTTTACTTTTTTCAATTTATTGTCCAAAAAACAGTACAAACTGCGTATGACCACATGGAGGACGATAAACCAATTTACTCTCCAGAAGCAAGTAAGGGACCATCCCATCAATTCCGATCAAGGGTCCTAAGGCAGAGGCGGATTGAAAAATTTCACCAACAATTCCTAGATAAGATAAAAAGTTAGCTATGAGTTATAATACCAATAAAATATCAACATGTTTGTAATTTAACACAAAAAATTATTTTACATGTACCAATTATTGTCGAACTATACATTATTCTGAGTATAGTGTTTACAAATCATATGAATGGAAATAACACTAAATTCACGACTTCTTGTTTCAATAAACGCGCCCCTAGACAAAGCATACAGAATCTGTATAAGAAATCCGTCTCTACCGGAAGGAAAAAAGCGGAGAAAAACCCCGGCAAGGATGGGGCTTACAGAATTAATGTCCACAACCGTGCCAAAGTTGAGTACACATAAAACTAAATTAATATGAAGCATAAGACAACACAATCATGCAAGAAAATAGTTTTTGAAATTGTTATAAGTTATTTAAAAAGTACTACAGCAATGGCGTGATAAAGTACAAGACGGATTTAACTTTTATTAAAATCAATAAATTCTTTTACAGTGTAGAAGCACTGGTGCAGGAGGTAGTTTTTAACCGCGGATTTGAAGATATTCAGTTTCATAATGTTTTTTATATTCTTGGGCAGGGAATTATATAGAACGATTCCCGAGTGAAACGGTCCTTTTTGGCAAAGAGTGATAGACACTCTAAGACGATGAATATTATTACTATTGCGAGTATTGTGTTCGTCAAAGAGACTGTTTCGTATGAAGCAAGGGTGGCATCTCAGTAATTCGGTCTTAACAAACACGACCGTTTCATAAATATAAATGCAGGGAAGTGTTAAGATATTTAATTCCTTGAATAAAGGTTTACAAGAGTTTCGGGGGTGAGATTTACAAATTATCCGAACTATCCTCTTCTGAATTCTGAAAGTTTGAATACTCTGACCGGAATTACCCCAGAAGGTAATGCCGTAACGTAAATGGGAGTAAACGTTTGCAAAATATACGCAACGGGAAATACGTGGACTAACTGCGTTAACTAAGATTCGGAATGCGTAACACAATTTGCTTAATTGGGAATTAAGATTGTCAACGTGACAATTCCATTTGAGGTTGTCTTGAATATGGAGACCTAAGAATTTTGTATTCGTAACAGTTTTTAATTGTGTTCCGTTTAAAGAAAGAGAAACCTAGGGTAAAGATTTTGTATTACTATTGTGAAGTGACAGACTTTTCTCAGTGTTTACAATGAGGCGATTTGCATGGAACCAAGCCGAAATGTTAGACAAAACGTTTTGAGCGTTGGCGTGTTTACATAGTAAATTAGTGTCATCAGCAAAAGGAACCATTTTGCAATTTGATGTGGATGATGACATGTCGTTCACATACAATAGAAAGAGTAATGGTTCGAGAATAGAACCTTGGGGTACTCCGCAAGTGAGTGGTTTTGTTCTGAAAGACAACGCTGAAGTATTTTATTTTTAGTACAGGATATTTCGACCTGTTGATATCTATCTTTTAAATAAGAAGTTAGCCATTGATTTGGAAGTCCGCGAATGCCTACAGAATGCAATTTGGAAAGGAGAATTTCGTAATCGATGATATCAAATGCTTTGGATAAATCAAGAAAAAACACCATATGGATTTTCTCCAGGGTCTAGGAATGTGGTAACCGAGGATCAAATTTCCTGATTTGTTCTGACTCTGTAAGTGCCCTTCAAGCAATCCAGACTATGTCTCCATCTGATAAGCTGATCCGGAACATACAGGATTTACTTTTCTCGCTCCAAAGTGATGGAAAGAATATAATGTTTTGATGGATTCCCGGACACGTAGGAATCAGAGGAAATGAGGAAGCAGACGTTTCCGCAAAGGCGGCATGCCTCAAGAATCGCGTGGATGTCTTCACGATTTCAAAAAGGGATCTCCTAAATTCCATCAAGACAAGGATTCTGAGTGAATGGAACAATGAGTGGTTGGCTGTTGAAGCGAATAAGCTCCGACTGATCAAATCCTCTGTTAAGTCATGGAGCAGTTCCTGTAGGTCAGCCAGGCGCGACGAGGTCTTGCTGACCCGCCTGCGCATAGGACATTGTCCTCCCACTCACCGGTATCTCTTACCAGTTGATTATGAACCCGCTTGCGAGGAGTGTAGCTCTTCTCTGACAGTAACATCGTTTAAGAAAGAAAATATGGTGCTTGTAGTGGAAAAGGTTTCCATGTTGATCGTCAGAGAGAATGTTGTTTTTTTTTGATAAAAAATCTAGAAGACGATTATAGAACAATTTTTCTAGAATTTTTGAGAAAGTGGATAGTAGAGATATTGGTCGATAATTTCCGACGTTGTCTTTGTTTCCTTTCTTGTGGAAATGTTTCACTTTGGCTCTCTTAAATATGTTAGGAAAAAAATTTATTAGTGGATTTAATATAGCGTGGGGCGAAAATTTAACAATAAACTTGGGTATATCATCAATGTATGTTGAAAATTTGTTTTTTATTGAGCTGATGATTCTCATGACTTCCCTGGCGTTAATTTCGGAAGTAAACATATAATTGGGTACGTGGGTGGATATAATTGGAGGACATTGAGTTGGATATATTGAGTTCGTTATTTTACCTACTTCTGAGAAGTAAGGATTAATCAAATTTGCGATGTCTTGAGAATTTGATACGATTTTGCCATCGTTTAGTAGAGAAATATTTCTTCGCGATTTTCAGAAGTTGACGTGTAATTGTTAACAATATTCCACATGGCTTTCGTCCGGTTGTTCGATTTTAGTATATGCCTGTCGTTTTCCATAACTTTAGCTGCATAGACTACTTTTCGAAGAATAGTCTTATATTTACGAAAATAATCATGGAATTCGGGTGGTTGGTTATAGAGTTTTGAAAGATAATATCAACGGCGTTTGTTTTTTGAAGAAATTCTTATCCCTTGGGTGATCCATCTATTGTATTTCTTTGTGTTAATTAACTTGCGTTTTACGGGAAAGCTAGAGTTGAAATGTTTTAGGAATATTGAGATAAATACATTGAATTTTTCGTCGGTGTTTTGGCAATTGTAAACTTCTTTCCATGCAAATAATTTATAAAAGTAGATAGATGTGCCATTAAACTCTCTTGAAAACTAGTAAAGGATTTTAAGCGGTTTTGGTTTATCTTTCTTTCATAGTCAATACTTGAGCGAGGAATTTCAATTTGGTACAGCTTCTAGTCCAGGATCAAGCCCACACACTGCACCCGAACGCGATTGTCTCCTTCGAGTACCACATCGTACTCGCGTCATACGTAGCCAGTAGTCAAGAATGAGGTACCGTTACAAGGTTATTTTCCGGAACTGGGAGAATATCGTATCTTTCACTTCATTTATGTATTATTTGTTTTACAATTTGTTTTAAAATAAAAACTGGATTTGAATTCTTATACGTCGATAAAAGGTCTTATTTGGGCTGCATCTCACGGGTCTGTCCGTCGTTTGAAAGCTTTGGGAGAGAGCTTTTGTAAACAGTAGCATTCACTCTATTTCTGATCATCGCCATGCCGACAGCAAGTTCATATCCATCCAACAACTTGCAAAGTACACATAATTGAATTTCAAACTGCTCGAAAAAATAGCACATTGCGTGAGACGCTAGAACAATCCGAACGCAAAAGAAAAAAAACTTGAGATCGGAGTTCACGAAAAAAAAGCGTGAAATAAGGATACCCATCGCCATCGAAGCTGAAATGTCAAAACCTCAGCACGTTTAATACTTACGATCATTGTTGCGGGTATTCATCTTTCATTCCTCCTTTAACTGTGTGCGAATTATTCACTCGGGTTCAGTTAGTAAATATTAATGTACTAATGATATTTTTCAATGACAATTATCCAATTTTATTATTCTGAGAATGCACTTTTTCATATCTGTTATCTCTCAAATTGTCAAATATTGTTATTAATATTTAACATAAAACATATTTCTTAAAAAAACACATTAAAAATAATACGAACTTAGGCTGTCGCGATTTTTTTATGGCAAAAATGTGACAGACTGGTACGTATATTGTTAGAGCGGACGTGAGCGTACTTTCTGCGCCTACACCTTGTTTCTGAAAGTTTGTAACAGAGGGACTAGGATAAAACAGTTCTTTCTTAACCACATCCAGCGTTTCTAGATCTTTAAAATGAACTATTTTGGCCAACAAACAAAATCATTATTTGAATTATTTTTTTAAAGAAATAGCTTAGCATAGTAGCTCAATTGCTAATTCGTCAACATATGAACATTCTCCATACCCATTGTAATGTCTTCTTGTAATTTTTGTTTAACTTCTATCCTATTTTTATCTTTCAACCATTATTTTCAAAATAATTTGACAGTGAGAAAAAGGTAGTAAGTTTTGAGATGTATAGCGCGATGTTTGAATGTGGGATCACGGGGGTTTCAAGAGTAGTGAACTAGATATGACATGTGTTCACGTGATAGCTTTGCCTCCGGTGGTCTTGGGAACTTTATCTGTTTGCTGGGGAAGTTTACGTATAAGATATTTCGACTGCTACGTTTTGTTGATTGTTGACGTTGCTATGGTCGGGGAGGTCGGGTGCCATTTGTCAATAGTGGTAGGTATCGTTTTATTCGTGAGGAGATGATTTTAGATTTTCACGCAAATTGGTGTTTTAGATAGTATCTAGAAGGCAACAGGATTTTTCATGTCTTGGATGATTGATTAATGAAGTCAATTCATTTACGTCTTATGTAGCCTATTTCTATAATTTATTGTTATGATTCTTTTTATGTTATTAGAAAACTTTAATTGAATAAAATATGTTAAATCACAGAAAGAATTAAACCAGAGGTATAATAATCGGTACGTAATACAGGGAAAGAAATAATGAAAAACAGACAGTATAATTTCTTCAACAAAGATGGTAAATTCGATTTATTTCACTCGACATAAATTTAAATTCTAAAATACAATGAATTTTCTTTTTGAGTTTATTTAAAAAGTAAATAAGAAAATGAATTGTGTGTTTGCTTTGAATTCACGTGGATAATATCTCAAAACTTTTTATATCATTCGAAATAGATTTTATAGTATACTTAGCTAACCTCCAAAATCCAACGACTGAATTAGTGAATTAGAAATGGCATATATGTAAATAGAAGTTGAAGGATTTCTTTAATAAAAGATTGTAATAGAGAGCTGGAAGAGGACCAAAATATAGCGGGCCATGCCAGATATGATCCTTTCACTATACAAGTATAATTTTTTCTCACTCTATGCTGCAGACGGGGAAACGTATAATGAGAAAGTATGTGCTATGGTTTTGCTCTACTAGTTTACAATGGCATGCATAAACGCAGATAAGACAAAATAATATATTATCCCTATTTTCAAACGTAATTACGGGTATTTTTTCTGAGACGGATTTTCCCATAAAATGGCGACTATCGATTCCTCGTTTTGCCCTGCTTGTCTTGTTGCGTGCGTCCAAAACAACATGCAACGTCTCCCCTCTCTCCTTCGCCAGTCAGTACTGGATGAGAGGGTAGGAAGGGACGAACGATCCTGCTTAGGGGTAACTGCAAGACATTACACCTACTCCATCAATTAACACTCATAGTTAAAGGACAGAGATTCGTGCATTGGATGTAGTAGAGTTGATGTTTCGAATACTTCAATATAGTTTCAACTTTCAAGTTTGTTATACTTCATGACTAAGTTGCTCACTTTTTTAATCCAGCATTACTGATGTCGCGAAAACGAGCGGTTTTATTAGACGTTTCAACAAGATGATTACAACTGCTGGTTCAAAGAATTAAATATTTTGGCGCATGAATTAAACCAAGAAAATAATTTCAAAATATTGTAAGATAATACTACAGTATCTCGTGCAATAAAAACTCGTTAAGTACTTCTCATATTCCCTTCAACTATTCTAGAGAAAATAAGTACACGGAAATAAGAACAAAAATCAATTGTATCCAACTAACATAAATCAATTGATTAATGAAGAAAATATTAATTATTTAAAAGTTTACTTTTTTCAATATAGGAATAATTTGTTAGCTTAGCTAATGTATAGAGTTAATGTTGAGAAAAAAAATTTCGATTATGAGATTTTAATTCAAATATGCGTTCTGTTGGTAAATATAATCGAAAAGTTTTGGTTTTAATATAATTTGTCAGTTAGTCCAAATAGTTGTAAAATTTAGTAAACGAACTGAAATCTGTTAACCTTTGAAGTCAATCTTCGTTACAAAAGTTCTCATGCCCTTGTCTCCTAGAGTGTTTTTTATATTGTTGTATTAGAAAATATTGCGTGCTATTGAAGCTTATCTACATGGAGCGATAGGAGTTAGGAGTTGGGCGGTAGGCTATTAGTTAGTACGTGGGGCGCTTAGCTGGGTTTACCAACAACTTTGAAAACATGGAGGGGTTGGTAGAAGTAGTTAGTAATAGTTAGAATTATTGATTCTGGGATACAGGAAAGAAGGTTTGCTTTTCAGTAGTCACCGCTATATGAACTGGAACATTAATGTGAAAAGCTAGAAATTTTCTGACCCCATCGGGAATCGAACCCGGGATGACTTGGTGATGAGTGACAATACCACCTGATCCACGGGTGAGGCTGTAGAGTCTGTTACTGATGAGTCAGTTTCGATTTTTAGTTCAATAATAATGTTTTTACTTGTTTCTATTGATGGAGATTACAATTAAAAAATCTGGAGTGTGCCCCACTCAACTTTGCAATTACAATCCATAACAGAAACTCGTGGGTCTAAACACCCTACATAACACTAAAAATTTATGAAAATGGAAAAAACACTTCATAAAAATAATAATATATTATAATTATTAATCAAGATGACATTTCTTAGATCAATCGGTTGCAAAATATTTATCATTACAGGACATGGTATCCTAAAAATCATAATTACATGTTCTAGTATACATTGCATGAATTCAATGTCATTACATATTGCATAAAACTCTTTGGAATAGCCTTATTGGCAGATTTAAAAAAAGCGCTTCGAAGAAACTTGAGATTTGACTTTGAATGCGTTGGGAATGGTTTCGATACAGCAATTTGTTCGTGAGTTATCGGGGGAACAAATTCGAAGATTTGACTTTGAATGCGTTGGGAATGGTTTCGATACAGCAATTTGTTCGTGTGTTATCGGGGGAACAAACTTCTTAACATACACACATACGACATTGGACATCGCCAAAATTTTAAAATAGACTCTCCTGGACCCAAATCGCAAAGATCCCAAGAGATCTCAAAATTATTTTTTCGACCGGTTACAATACTTTCCTCACACACTGTAATTGGAAAGTAAAAATAACTTCTTTCGACAACGATTTTGGTGGCTAAGTAGATATGTAGGTTTCGGAGTTCATTTCTGAACCGTGGAGGTGCTTATCGCGTTGACTTACCGCATCCACGCGACACTAGTTCTCACGTAACGCTGTTCTTTTTTGTAGTAATTGTAAATGGGAAATTTAGCGTGCTCCTGAAGCTTTTCTATATCGGGCAATAGGAGATAGAATGTGGGTGGTAAGGGCTATTGTTAGAAGGTGACCGGTTAACTGGGTTTACCAACAAATTGGCCCACGTGGAGGTGTCAGTAGTTGGTAATAGTAATAGGTTTTTTTGTGGGGTTTTAGGGCTCGTCAACGTCAAGGTCATTAGGGCCCTTAATACTAATAGCGATACTAGGAGGAGTAGATGGATAGAAGGAGAGCTCCCTATATGAACTGAAATATTGAAGTAAAAAGCTACAATATTTTTCTCACCCCGCCGGGAATGGAACGAGAAGTGATTCAGTGGCATATAGGCATGCTAGTCCTGAGCTCCTTGAAGAGGTGGAGGGAGAGGTATTGGAGGTAAATATAGTGGTTTTTTTAAATTGAGGTTTTAGGGCTCGCCAACGTCTCGGTCATTAGAGCCCTTAAAATAGTTGGTTTCGTAATTGTTGACTGGATAACGGATTCGTAATCAGCGTCCCAAAAACATTTTTAATTAGGTTTCTTTCTCAATTTTAAAAACATTTTTGTTCAACATTAACTGCATAGCAAAACACATTTTACTCGTAGTTACTTCAGAAAAAAAAAGAAAAATCATGGGACCACCTCTCTCCGCAGCTACAGTTTATTTCTTTCGATGACTGACACTTATCTACAACCTGCAATAGGTTAGCCGATGAAACTCTAGGGAACATTTTACTTTTCGATCCAAGAAGTCGGACTTTCATGATTTTTTAAGGGAAAAAATTACATGGGATGATTCTTCTAAAATTGAGAAGTAAATAAGAAACTTCGTTTTAATATTTTTCATCCAACTGTTATAAGAAGAATCCATATTGTTTCACTTTAATCGAAAGTATTTTGACGATTCTGCAGCAATTGAAATTCTCAGACTTGTTTTCGTCTCGCGTACACAATGCGTGCTGCTCGAGCGAAGGGGACTTTCCGACTAGTACTACGGAGCTTATACAAGAAATGAGATTCAAATAAGAGTGGGAGAACATACTTCAGGGATCTCTGTAGACAACCCAACAGTATAAAATCCCAAACTGAAAACTTTTTTTTTTACTTTTGATCAGCTTTGTCCCTTGACCATACTGTGCGACGGTGGATTTCTTAAGTATATACTTCAGATCATAATAGTCAACTTTTTCCCCTAGAAAATCACATACCGACTTAATTTTATCGAGCAGATAAAATAATTATTAAGAACCTTTCGTAGTTAATTCATAATCAATACAGAATGCACGGAACAATTACGAAGCCTTCCACTCATTTTCTTTGATAATACTTTGGCAAAGGGCTTCCAAGACTCACTTTCGTCAAGCCAATAAGCAGCGCGGATAATCAGCGTGTCTGCTGGCGGAAGCAGAAGGTATAGTGGAGAACCTCGTCCTTGACCGTGGGTTCGAGCACGCCCGCCCGCATGAGACCCATACCACAACTCGGCTCGGCTCGGCTCGACCTCGCTTCTTGAAACAACAAACGTGTCACAGTCAACCGCTGCTAACCCCCAAACCGTGACCTCAGGAGAGGAGTCTAATTGTAAGGATTACAGTTAAACGTCTGTTCGCTGATCTGCTTTCTGGCGTCAATTTATCCAAATCGTCGAAACTTACTACTACAAATCGTAAAAGATAAAAATGTATGTTACTTTTTATTGAAATTTCTCAATATAATTTTTATAAAAGTCCCCTAATCTTATCTTGGACATTCAACGGGAATTTTTACATTCGTAAAGTCTTAAACGTTCTAAATATCCGTCTTCACTTTCATTAATTAAATAATATCCAAAAATTTAATGAAGAGATGTTTTCGTACATTTTTGGAGGAATTTTGAACATTATTTCCAAGAGCCATAACAACCTTGGATCAGGTAAAATATATCAGTTTACCTAAACTACTCCAGACCTTAGAGATATTTTTCACGGAAAAATGAAAAAAAACTTTTACCGCTGTCAAAACGTAGTGTGAGCATACCGCATCGGTCCGTCATTCCACACATAGGAAGTCGGATAGGCAATTCACCCTTCAGTCAACACAGTCCATTTGTTTTTGTGTGACACCCTGCCTGTGTTTTCACTTCCGATCGGGAGTTCGTCAAACAATCTGCCCAGATATCTCCATCCGACAGTGTCAGGCAGTAAGTATCTTTTCTTGATGGCAGTCTTTAGGCAGCTACTCAAAATAGTCTGTTACTTCCTTTCCGAGCGGTCATCAGTCAGCAAGCCTATCTTACCAAAATTAATTCGTCTGAATTTCCGTTTATGAGTGTGATAAAGAGGAAATTGAGAAAAATTAATCAATTTTTTTATTTTATTTTTTTCATATCGTGTTAACATTTTTAAGGGTTATCATCATCGCTCTAGTTGAAAATTTTTGATTTAGCGTTTATAGCAGTTTTTATTTGCTATGTTCCTTGAGAACTCTTCCACAAAATTTTACGAAAATTTTACAAACGTTTCAATGTGTTTTAACACATAAATTGCATCTGAGTCACTAATATATTATAAGAAGAATAAGTTTCCGACTGCGGTGGTTTGGTGGAAGCGTCTTCGCTACTACGATCCCGCTGAGGGGTAGAGCGTGAGTTCAAACCCTGCTCGACCGAACTATGCGGGGTATCCAGCTGGGATCTCCCTCACCTACTCCAGGCAAATGTCCCCGTCAACCCAACATATCTCCTTCCCAATTCCCTTACCCACGTCCAACGGTTAGGTGGAAGAGCAGTCCTCATGGCCTGAACCTCGCCAAAAAGGCATTAAATAAATAAAGTAAATAAGTAAATTTCAGTAGTCTTTCTCAGAACTATATTAATCAGTATAAAAGAACCTTTTCCTTAGCAACAAGTGAACGAAAAACCTTTTCAGGACTTTAAGGTAACAGAAAGGTTTCAAAAATATGTGAAATATAAAAATTTATAGTAAAATTATCATTTTTAATTAAAAAACTTTTTATTTAAAAAATTTAATAACTTTTTCCTTATATGAATTCTAATTTTTATAATTCTCGTTCTTAAATCTAGATGGTGTATTAACAATGCCCCTTAAAAATTAAAAAAATATCCTCGAACATTAACTAGAAAAATGTACGTGAACCAACAATTGCTGAAAAAAAATTAAGGTCCTCAAAAGTGTAATAAATTTAACAGTAATTTTGATATGATATCATGATCAGAGAACATTAAGGTTGCCAAGTTGAGAAAGATTTTCTTTGATACTGAAAGAGCAATATTTATTTAAAATGAAATTAGCATATTCACTAGCAACATCCTTACTGTTTAATGGATACTTGCTGATTACCCACTACCCCATCCTTGTGAATCATAGGGATAGTTTTTTAGATTTAATTTTTCCAATAATTTTCTCTAAAAATCTTGGTAGTGTAGTAAGAATGAATGCTATGATGATGATATACACGTAGTGCATTTTTATATCTATTGTAAACTACCAAATATGACTAAACGATGTACCTAAATGATATCAATCAGCAAATTGTTAGGTGAGCTTATTTAAAACACTTTTGTGTATCAGCAAACACTTTTGTAAAGGGCCAAATTTTAGTTTCCGTACGCTATAGGGAAAATTCTACCGGGCAATAGGTCTAAATTACAAGAAAAACAATTTTTTACAAGTTTACTGAACAGTATATACTGTAATATTAAAAATAGACAAAAATATAAACAAAAACGTACAATATCTAACGTCATTAACAATGCAACGTCAAAAGATAGTTAAGTCATTAATTTCCACTCGATAGTAGCTCGGTTGGCCAGATTTTGGATTTTGAAATACAATTCTGCACTTGTATCAAGATCTGGAAACTCTGCTGGAACCGTAGTTGGAGCTAAGAAAATATAGCCACCGCAAATTTGTGAAGAAATATAGTCTTCCATGAAAAATAACATATTCCAGAAAGGAAAAGTTCCCATAGAGATGAAATTTGGTATACACCTTAAGGTCATCATTTTAACTGAAATTTCAAAAGTTACCATTGACCTCACTTATGCTAAAAAAAAAAAAGATTGTTCAAGGTCCCGAAAAATGATTTTTCGAAAATATTTCTTCAGCGATACGTTTTATTGTGCAAACTGTTTTTATAAACTTTCTTTTAGGCAATTTTATAATCTATAAAGGTTCTTATGTTTTATCTTCCGAGGCATTATTTGCGAGCTAGCGCGGTTTAAAGAACGATTAACACTGCGATGCGCTTACAATGTGCACAAGTGTAAGAAAACGCGTATGAACCAAAACTCTGCAAACTTAATACGCCCTTTTCTATTCTTTTCAGGTGCATACTTATAGTTCTTGTATTGTGAGTATCAAGAAGATTTTGTTTCGCAATTAATATTAAGTTTTGGAATTTACTGATTGAGAGAGGCATTTACTGCACAATCTCAGAACAAAGAATAATTTCAATGCACTTCCATTCACTGCAAATAATCCCTCAGAACTACCCACCGAAATTTCACTTTAGATCGTTCACGTCCCTTAGCTACAACACCAGAGTATCACGTATACACACCAACGAAGTGGTGAAAAATATACTACTGCTCAAAATGGTATATTGAGAGGGATAGTCTTCAATGGTGTCAACTGCCCATTTTGGAAAAGATGAGACGGAAACGTACTTCTCGTAATATTGAGAAACTTCTTCCGAGGGCGATACGCAGGCAGATATACAAGCAGGAAACATATCCTAAACAGTTTTTATTTTTTAGTTTATTTTCTTAGGCAATTAATAGTTTGGAAATGTTTTATAATCGCATTCTCAAGACAAAGAGGAAAAAGGAGATGATGAAAATATGATTTTTTCCAATGGAATTCGGAAATAGTTAATCTCGAAATATTTTAATGTAAATTTACAAAAACAAACATTTCCTTGATCCGAACAGACAGTGAATTAAACCTTCACACTGTTTCATTGTAAAACTCTACTTTTTTGCGCAAATTAAAAATTTCTGGTTTAGACATTTTATTTTTTATACTTTGTTGTTCCTTTTTAAGCACATTTTCTTTGGGTATTGTTTGTTTGGAAATGTATATCACAATCAACTATATTACATTTTTTCATTGAAAATATTTATCTAAAAACGTACATACGCAAATTCTAAAAATTAATATTTAATTGCAAAACAAAGTTCTCTCGATATTTACAATATACGTACTATATGTATGCACTTAAATAAGAAATTGCGCATTAGGTTCCTTTATTAATAGGGGGGTAGTTGGACGTGGTACGACTAAAGAATGCTAATTATCTTCGAAAGGATTTTACCGCAGAGTGTTTCACTTATAAGCATTTTTGCATCGTATTTTCTGTAGAATGCGCGAATTAATTCTGCATGATGAGAAGGGCACTAAAAATCGATGTACACTAAAATATCGGAAAATATGCACCAAGAAGTTCCAAAAAGTCCAAAATATGCACAAAAATTAACTGAAAACAATTCACGTATGAATTTACTTATAACTAGGAAAGTGTAAGTGTAAATTAAGTTAGTTAACTAATACCACTGAGCTCGATCGTGGAGTATATACCATATTTTAGTAATAAACATGTAAAACACTATGTAACCTAAAAATATTCAAAAATATGCTCTGAGTCACTATGAAACAAAATTTAAATGGTCTCACGATGTAAAAATGCTAGAAATCGAAACTATAAAGTCATAGAAAGTCAGGAGAAAAAGAAATAAAACATGCAAAACCCGAGCCCTGATAAGTTACTATGCGTGCTTAGAGTGGGAGTCAGAAAACTGTCACTCTATTCAGTTCGATTGGTCGACACTCGAAGGACACCTCCGCAAACAGAATACTTGACAGTTTTTCGCCTCCGCTACCCAAACGCAAGCGGCGAAACAGTATCGTGCAACACAGGTTTGCGTGGGGTATGGTCGCGTCCTCTTAGAGAGCGTGGAAATGTGAAGTACTCGTATACAACGCCACATGCAGCCTTTCTCGAAACTCAGCAACCCAGCTGCCATTCGTTTAAGAGCAATTCATAAACTTAAATTGCAAACTACATTCTTAATTTGCAGCTCGTCCAAAAAGCGAAGCGGGTCATCGGGTGGTCTGCCGATCCATGCTTATAGAGCAAGGGTTTCCAAAACAACCCCAGAGGCCGTGTCCGGTACCCACTCGCAGATTCGTGAAAAATCTTTAAAAAATATTTCAATAACGAGGACGTTATTTTTAGAACGAATGAAATAGTTCTCGTGTAGACTCACAGATATAGAAACACATTTTAAAGACTTTCTTGAATTGAATTTACTGAACCAGAATAGTAAATGGAAGTCACTGATATCCAAAGTCTGTGATTACATGTTTAATATGTTAAAAGAAGAAAACCTTGATCCGTTTTACTACTTGCTTCGAGAAGATAACTATCGTACGATAATACTCTTATTTGTAATATTTGTATATAATTTATAAGATATTTCTTATTTGTAATAGTAACTACATGTGAAACAGCGTAAACAAGTTTTTTTCTTTGTTGAAGTTGATAAAATCAAAGTATGGAGGTTCAAGTAATGTGAATGACCAATATGTGTGAGACATTTCACTTATTCTACAGACACTTTGATATGAGACGGGATTTAAAATTCCTCACTCTCTCACTATGTGCTAGTGTTTTAAACTGCAAACTGATTTTTTTTACATTGCAGGTCTTGTTTGTTACTGTTGTTGCATTTCTGATAAAATGCGTTCATCCGTCGTTCTGTGTGAATCTTCGACTGTCTCCATGTTTCAGTAATTTGGAGATCCATACTCCAGGAAACGTATGTAACACTAAGACGGTCAGAAGTAGCTAAATTGTGTTAGCGTGTGGTTTAATCCATTCGCTTGTAATAATAATTTTCCAGGTACCGCGCATGAAGTTAAAACTTTTTCTTCTTGCTGTGCATTTTCCCTAACGCGCTCGCTTCATGCTGCAACGAGGTACCGTCGAATAAAGCGAATTATTTTAGCTTTTAATCTAAACTTTATACTCGTATCATCAGCTTATTGCCCTCCATGTGGCTATACGTATTAATTTTAACAGTTTTTAGGCAAAGTTTATTTTTCAGTTTCGTTACCTTGCTGACAACGCCAATTTCTTTGCTACTGTGGAAATGGTTACACTAAATCAATTGAAAGTCGGAACTTTTAAGTTCTCAAACGGTGGACTTGAAGTACAGAGGGTTGCCTACATGTGTCTTAACATCTTTAACTGATTGCTTTTCATAGACGCAGTATTGCAAATCCTGATATCATTGCATGCCACCGTACAGTTGAGTGTGTGACCTTGATGGAGAGAGGGGTCTAAGCAGGACCCGAAAATGAAATTATTCCTGTTCTAAAAACATTTAATCCATCACAATCCTTCATAAGCAGTTTTTTTCATAATTTTATTGCTTATATGATTAATTCAAACGAACGTTATTTAAGGAGAGTCATTTATACTTTGTCTCGCTCAACTCAAATTTTTGTGCGTGTATAATACAACCTGAGCCAGATCAAAGTCACGCACACAGTTAAATGCCGCATCCGTACATCGCGAGACATTGTCGCGGTATTGCAGTTTTCATTTACTTCAGTGTCATCATAAATATTATTACGATATATCGATACATTTGTATGTGTACTTCACATGAGGTCTTTCGGTGCATTTACAAATCATTAAAGCTATTGTCAGCGTTTTACTAATTAATGTTGATGGAATTAATGAGTGAGATTATTAATTAGTTATTGTTATTCCAATAATTTTCCTTTTCTCTCAAAAATAGAGGTGCATCTCGATGAAATTGCGACAAGACTATTTCAATCATTTTTCCGGCAATCATTTCTCTATGTCCATGGTCAACTGCGCTTAAGGAAACCTTATTTGTATTTTGTAATAATTGAATTAACATTCGTTTTGTATTATTTACATTTTTATACGAAAGTAATTACATCGTTAGTATCGTGCATAACATATTACTAGGAGACAAGGACAATTCCAATCCCAAAATTTCATCTCAAAATTTGATAAGATTGAAAGAAAATAATTTTTGAAATAAGTAAACGTCAGTTGAGCAATGACAATTGAGAATGACGAATACTATGTATGTGTAAATAATACTTGGAATAGCGAGATATAAGATGGTTGAAGGAATAAAAATTATCATTGTTAATGCTACAGGAAATGGGATAAAATGTTTCATCTATTTTAAAAAAATCAAAAATGTCCACAAACAAGTGTACATATTCATGTTCACAACGAATAAAACTATTTTATATGATAAATCTGAAGTCAAATTTCTATGAAGTCTATTCTCGTAGTTCCTACGCATTTTGCTTCTTCAAAACATTTCGTCAAACAAACCACAAGTCACAGTGTTAATCCCACCAACGAATGGCATTAAAGTGAGGAAGTCATAAGAGTGTGAGACCCTATTCAATTCAGATATTAATTAATTCACGAGGCCTAAGACAAAATTCGCCCACCTGTGAAAAAGTACAAAGAAAACGCGGCTAATAAATGATCTATTCTATTTATATAATCACGTCCACAATCACTATAATTAATACTGTTCTTTATTTTATAGTATTCGCTATAATTTTATTATAAATATGCAAAATATTTCGAGAGGCAACTAATTCTGAATCTGAATACCACTGTCATCGTCCTGAAAGGAAGTACCTATTTGTTCAACAATACTGCGTATACCTTTTCACATGATATTTTACTAACAAACATTTATTGTGTTGTACCTAGTTTCGTTATATTTTGAGATGTAAGGTCGTTCACATCTATTTGATATTACCGAAGATTATAGCACACTCACAATTATATTTATCCTTCATGAAAAACACAATACAGCTTGATTTAAATACTTCCAATGCGAATACGTGATCTCAATAGAAGAATTTCTAAATACACATAAATAATAATAATATGTATTTCCTTCACTCATAGAAATGAATAATTACAAAAGAGCAAATCATGTGTACACAGAACATGGTACGCGGCTTGGAACACGGAGTCAGAATTCAGTTTACTGACTGAAGATGGGTTGTCCCAAAATTGTGACATGTCCCAATTGACATGAATTATGAGTAACTATTCCTCCAATGTACGAGTTGAACAAAAAAATTGATTCTGCAGCGAGTGTCTAACACACTTTTTTAACATTTACAAACAACATATAGAATCCGGGAATTTTTCACTGAAAAATTTCACTAAAATACGTTCAAGCAAAGTCGATTTCATTTTGCGATTGAGCACGTTATCACAACGGAATATTCTCTCTCCAGCTACGGGAATCCATTGGTAACAGTATAAATAATAAATTTATTTATATATAAATTTATATATATATATATAAATTTATTTATATATAAATTTATTTATATATAAATTTATTTATATATAAATTTATTTATATATAAATTTATTTATATATAA
>NNCF01126799.1:1563376-1677456 GCA_002313205.1 Laupala kohalensis
ATATAAATTTATATATATAAAATCACATTTAAAACTATGCCTCTAAAATTACGTTTTACAATATATTGTGACTAAGACAAAGCAATGCTTTACTTTAAAGTAATATAATTCTAAATTACCACACTTCTAAGGGAACCACATGCCATCATAAGCGTACAAACATATATGCACGCGTATACAAACATACTCTTGTTAATGCATTGCCCAGCACTTGTGTACATTTATAACCAGTACTGAAATAGCCCTGGTTACTTTGGTTATAGAAGATTTGTTGAATGCACAAGCTATTTCTCCTCATTCACGTTAGAAATCTGTAAGAAACTGTAACCCTTCTCATAATCTAATACTAGTTCTTACACTAAGAGTTGTACATTAAATCATTTCGACATTACTCACAAAATATGGAAAGTAAACAAGGCTATTTTTTCAAAGAAAACTTATAATATATTTGTAATCGAATCGCAAACGAAAATTGCCTTTTCCAAGTTATAACTACAAAGTCAAGAAATCATCATGAATTTTTATAGATGTGAACCGATTTACTGTAATTATAATTTTTATATTGAAATAATCGTGTATCTGTCGTAATAATTCTAGTAATTTGTTGCACTAAATATTTTTGTAGTTACCGTGAAAGCAGTCAAGAATATAAAAATTTTAAATCTACCAAAGTTAGTTTTAATAAAAATCATCTGTGGCTAAACTGTACTATACTACAGGGAGATAAATCAGTTCTTCTTTTTCTCCACTTTCAACTTTGCGCAAACTTTGGTATCAAACGTAATAATTATAAATCCAGAAGACATTTTCATTAGAATCGAAACGCCAGCAGGAAACATTACATTTAAAATTCTGAACCGGTTTGAGTACATCTATATATTATAACGGTCAAGAACCCGGCAACCAAATCCAGATTGAAATGGGCGAAATCCAGAGGGTAGTGCAAGACTGCGACAGCACAAGGGCACCACATTTCACGGGTCCCTGGAGGCACCCTATGATGAATTTGTTGTTTACTCACATTTGTATTCACAAAATATATATTTAACGTAGAAACGTTTCGTTTCTTTAGTTATGAGAACATATATTCGTTAAAAGATTAAGGAATAAAGGTAGGAAGTAGATAAGTGGATGGGCAAGGAAAAAGAGATCCATTGAAATCGCATAATGAGCCTGGACGGACGGCTAAGGCCCGCACTAGATACGATGTATCGATAGAAAAAAAACATAACGCCAACTAATTAATTCGAGGTACGATTTTGTGACTTCACGCATAATTAATATTTGTTTAAATAGACTGAAAATTCCTGAGCAATTTTTTTAAAGTTTTACAAATAGAACAAAGGATTCAGTTTTTGACAATATCCCTACAATTTGTAATGTAAAACTTATTCACAAAATTAGTCTCATTCGAACTGTACAGCCCTTGGAAGTAGTCAGTATAGTGTACTTACTGGAAATACCCGCTCCGACGGCTACGCGTCGGCGCACGTGCTGTCGCGAGCCGGCTGCACTCCGAACACACACCACACAACACACACATGCACGAGCAACGACTAGCTCCGCACGAGCAGCGGGGTCCGCTGGACTAGGGCGATGACAGAACACACCGGCCGGCAGTTGGCGCGACGGGGGTGGCTGTGGCGGCGGCACCTGCGCTCTGATCCGTGCCCGTTCATTGGTCGCTCGCCTTCGCGGAGGGGACAGCGTGCTGCCAAGAGTAGGAGAAACCAGCGGATGAAGCAGCAACGCTGAGTCGCGTTTGTTTATAAAGACGAATACCCTCGTGATCTTACATTCCTTGGAGCGTGAAATGCCGATGTGGATGACACCGCGTTCAAATCGAAAGAGGCGAATTTAAAGGAGAGGGCCTGATTGCATTATTGTACGAGATAATGATTCATATTAGTGAATAATTTCTTCAAATTGTCATTTTACTGTAACTTATGCAGTGCTGTCCAAACTGCGGACCGCGAGTTAAAGTTCAGTTTACATCTATTTTTTCATCAAACGTTGGTGAACCGAAATTTTTGTCATATTGGGACTTTAGGGTTCGCCAATATCTAGGTCATTAGAGTCCTTTTTTTATCATAAAGCTAAGCTATCAGAATTAATGTTCGACATGGCATGTCAGGTGAGGGAGAATAGAAAATAGAGTTCGGAATTACCCCGTCATACTTTACAATATGAAAATATTTTATTATAATGCTAAATATTAAAAATATTTTTTAGAAATAAAGAAATATGCTATTTAATATTCCCAGCATGAAATATAAATTTGTTGATAATCATATTGTCACAAATAAATAAATAATACCCTTTAGTTTTATTTGTCGGTAAACATTTCCCATCCTGTGCCGGCCCGATCGATCGAAAATGTATAGAATATGATCTGCGGGCTGAGGCAAGTTGGACAGCGTGGCTCTACGGTGACACGAAGTACACCCCTCCCCTCCCAAGCAACCACAAATTACGATAATGTGCAAATTGGATTTTGATAAGTGTTGTAATTTGTAGTTCATTATTATGCAACAAAAGTAACAAAATTAAGAATTCTAACTTGTAAGGTCTTATATTCATCGGGATTTCTCCCATCGTTATATTTATTTATAGAAGTAACTTTTTGTAAAGATTCCATGTCCAGTCATACTTAATCAATTGCCAGAAAATGAGGTACCATTGCAAAGCTCATTTTCTGGACTTTGGGCTGGGAGTAATGTTTTATTTTAACTACTCGCTTTGCTCGCTGGGGGTTTTACCCCCACACCCCCATACAACGGGCTGCGCCCTTGCCAAGATATTTTATTACCTTAATTTAATAAAATGATTTTATAACCTTCTGTTCAATTAAAAAATCTGTTTACAATATATTATGTCCTCTACATACAAGTTATGGACAATTTTTCATTAACTCAACAGTTTATTATATATTAAGAAACAAGTGTATAGCACTTTCAACTTTCTTTTTGAGGTTAACAAGATACAAATTTATGTTTTTGCTTACAATTTTTGTTAGTAGTATTACGTTAAAAGACCATCTAAATGTAGTTAATTAAACGTAGTAAGTTTGTGATAACTTAAGAACAAATCGTAATAAGGAAAAATGGTTCTTTACCTCGATATAAAAATATGGCTTTGGCTTGTTCATGGCATATCCCCGAACTAACGCTCGTTTGCTTCGCGTAATATTAATTCCCCGAAATATGTAATTTAAAAATCAAATTCTCGAAATTTAGGAACTGTCATTCATTGCTATTCTATAGCTATGAGAAAAACCAAATTTCATGCTTCTACGACTAGTAGAAGAATGGTAAAATTCTGATATATATGTCAGTTACACATACGGGCTTATATAGGGATGCACTACTAATTTAATACATTGCTTTCAAAAACAAATTCGAATTGCCGTAAATTTTTAAATGGACTCCCAGGTAACACTGCCTCGAATTATTCGAAGGGAGAAAACATAAACGAACCCTATTTCTTGATTGTGTGGATACTACGGTAGCAGATCGGCCCGTATGTAAAAGTTTTACTTCATAAATAAATTTATTGTAAAGAAAAGCAGTTACAAACTGCGTATGATCATGCGGTGGACAATAAACTAATTGACTCTCCAGAAGCAAGCAAGGTACCATCGTATCAATTCCGATCAAGGGTCCCAAGGGAGATGCAGATTTAACATTTGTACTAATATAACAATTGTATTTAATTGAATTTAATTGTATTTAATCGAATTTAACCAACAAATTTGTATTTAATAAAACAAAATAGTTATTTCAAGTTCGTATTATTATCAAACTATAGATTTTACTGAAAATATTGTTTATACATTGTAACTATTAAAATAACTCTAAAGTCGAGATGTATTATTTCAATAGTACGAACCTAGAGAGCCTGTATATAAAATACCCGAAGGAAAACCTGAGAAAAACCTGAGAAAAACCCGGGTCTGCTTATCTAAGTAAAAGAGGTAAGTGGATTTTATGAAGCATTGTTCCAGAAACCTTAAGTTCATTGTTACAACAATTTTACGAGCAATTTGGTTCATTTACACTCAATATTTTCCATTTAACAACAAGAACGAATCATCCGCTCAAGTCCAGCTAGTATCTATTTTCTCAAAGAACAACTTACTCAAAGAAGTAGAACAACTGATCTTCCAGAATGAATTGTTTGGATGACTATAATTTGAATCTATGAGCAAAATCACTTACAACTATTAATAGAGAAATAAAAATCTAAGAAAAATATTAAATTATTCATTCGGTTATTAACACACCGTGCAAAGTATCACGTCACACAATCGCTTCCCAATCCTCCGGTCAATATAATAACTCTGCGTTTCGTCAATAGTGTTATCAATATCATTTATACAACAGACAAACAACATGATTGATAAAAAATTAATTTAAAATAGACGTTCGCAAGGGGAAGAGAGTGAGTAGTCTAGTCCCAACGCAGCCTATCCCCTGCTCCACGAAACCTCAAATTCCTAACACAATTTTAACATTGAAAGGCTTTAAGTCTAGTGAAAATAATAGACCTTTAAAAAAATTTAATTGAATAACTCTTTTTGCATACATGGGTCGGAAGGGCTCTAATGACCTTAATGTTGGCGAGCTCTAAAGCCCCATAAAAATACATGGGTCAGATATCCCTCTCATTTATTCTAAAATGCCAACTGTGTACCTTACGAATAGCATGTTGGTGAGAAGTGAGGAGACAATGAGAGCGTAAAACAAAATTACAAAAGTGATTACACATTCACCAAAAATATTAAATAAATAATTCTAAACTCAATCATTCGATTACCATAATTTTGAAATCCAACGTAATTTTACAAGACTCTAAACATTAAAGAATATTAGTTCCAAGATATGTGTTCAACAATACTACATTCAAAACATTGTAATGAGAAAACATTCCTGTGATTAAAACCTACCTTTGCATTTACATGCATTTCACACTAATCCAATTTTTCTCACAACAATGAAATGCGACTCATTTAATGAATTTCTACATAAAATTCATTTTTACGCGAGGAACAACGTAAATCAATCTAATCTTACAAGATTCTGACAGACGAAATAAATGAAGGTAGACCCAGACAAAAAAATGAGCATAGAAGACAACAATGTCTTAAGAATTATTATGAGTATCAACTAACAGAAACATATTATGTATGTTTGAGAAACGGGGGAATTTTTCAAAGAAAATTAATCGAGCATTACACCTTATGGAACACGAAACGAGTGATTTTAACTGGAGTTTAGTTTTAACTTTTCTTAAGAGATTTAAACACCTTCGAGTATGTCTTAAGGCAACAAAATAACATAAGAAACGTGTAATGAGTATTTTAGAAAATAAAAAAATACTATGGTTTCACCTAATATAAAAATATGCGAGAATTTAGTGAATGGATTCCCCGAACTTCTGAAAAATTGCATAAATACATCAAATATGTTTTTTTTTTTAATGGGGCTTTAGGGCTCGTCGACATCGAAGTCATTAGAGCCCATCAAATATGTTTGTGTTGCACTTACGACTACACGTATTGAGAAACCCTTGTTATAGGTGTAATGTCAAACAAAATGAGACAAAAACTTTTCGAAAGCGAATTAGACAATCGCAGAATAATAATAAAAAATTGTACGTTTTTCAAGATGAGCAATAAGATTAATTTAAATGGAGATTCTAGTCCTTTCCACGATAGCGGATCACAAAATCAAATTACGAAAAATAGAACTAAACTGTTCAAAAAGTTTTGAAGTTTATGTTCAAATGTAATTCTGACTTCTGGTGCTTTCTTGGCGTAAGAAAATCATGCGGAAATGACTCCAAGGTCTCCCCTGTAGTTTGAAAAGTATTATTAGGTAAATTTTGGAGAAAATGAAATAAAAAATTTCGAGTTTCATGCGGGTCAATCGCTTAATTTTGCCCAAAGACTAATTGTACCAAGGAAAGACTTGTATCACATTATGCCACATATTGTCAGTTGCTGTACGCACTATAACTAGAAGGCCATGACGCGTGCTACATCTTCTTGCTTACACCCCTCTCCCTGGCGTTAGCATCTCACATAAATACAACAAAATTGGTATCAATATATTTACAAAACGGTGAGCTATGACTTTTACATGAAGATTTTTTCCGTATAATTTCACATATAAAACGTATTTCACAAAAACCAAAAATGTGAATGTGAAAAATGTATTTTTTCCCACATTTTCTATAATTGATGGAAAACTATTCGTTTCATCACAAATATGAAAATAATTAATATTGTAGCCTATGTAATAATAAATAGAACAAAAAATATTTGAACTCTATCCGATCATTAGTAACAGAGATAATGAGTTTTCCGAAAGAGTTAACATTTTACAACTTTGAGGGAGGCTGGGGGGTTAGACTCCAGGGGGATTCTTAGAAACTTTTGTGAAAATGATCCTTGGGAAGTGGTCTATCAGTGGGTAAAAATTCAGATTTACGCCAATTTTTCCCCAAAATCGATGTTTTTGGACCTTCATTGACTGGGCTGGAATGTGCTGAAATTATGAAGCCGCCTCTGCCTTAGGCTCCTTGATCAGAATTGATGGGATGATCCCTTGCTTGCTTCCGGAGAGTAAGTTAGTTTATTGTCCTCCACGTGGTCATATGCAGTTCGTTTTTTACTATAAATATCATTATTATTATTAATAAAATCAACTTTTTTCGATCTTCTACAGGTTTAAACTTTATTACAATCACGACGTTTTCACATCATCCACTGCGATAAAGTTGGAGGCAAGTCGCAAGTCGCGACCCACGACTCGTAGACGCGTATCTATTGATCCGATGAATCAACTCTTCAGCCGTATGAGGGAGTGGAGAGGGTGGTGGAGACGGCGCGGCCGGCATCGTCAAGAGGGTTGTGACTCAGTCAGCCAAGACCCTCTGCAGAGGGGAAACGCCGGGCGCCATACGCAACCCTCATACATCGTGCTTTAAATTCAGATCCCTTTGCACACATACTACTGGGTGGTTCCAGATATTGGATTCGTTTTAAATTTCGAACAAGTTTGCTCTGTCGACGTTTCACGGGGTTAGTGGGAAATTTGGGTGTTCTTGAGAGTAGGTCAAGCTACAACTCGCAACTCCAAACATTTAATTCCGTAATCTGTTAGGAGAAAAATAAAACTTAATTCATGGTATTAATAGTTTTTATGCATATATTTTTACATAGGTCTGGGAGGAAATGGTGTACAGTTGTGGAAGGCGAACGGGTGGTGTAGTGATTACCAACCCTTCATTCAAAGCTGGAGACCAGGTTCGAATCCCGGCTCGTTGTTATTTTCACCTGGGCGAAAGTAATCAGTTTTTTTTAGTTGAGTGAATGGAAAAAAGGTTTCAAGTTCAATGTCTCTAATAAGTTTACCGAAAAATGTAAACGTCCTTTTGATAGTCATTCCACAAAAGGGTCAACTATCAAACAAAGGATAACTCCAGAGAAATGAAGTGATCTGAAATGTCGCGAATACATGGGCACGCTATCGTAAGATTTCAGTCAGATTAAGACTATTTTCATCGGACAGGATCTTCCATACTTTTAACGTGTTTAGACCTAATCACATAAAACGCCACAAATTTGAGACGAGATTCACACATCTATTAGGACTAATTAAAGTGTGATAGCAATGCTAGTTTTTCAATTGAGGAGTCAAAACACCGTGTGATCTTACTTCAGGTGCTTTAGATGGCACTGCCTTTATGGGTAAACAGAAAGAGAAAAGAGGGAATTTTAAGATTTCTTGTGGAGTGTTATTTCCGCAGGACATTGGTCTGTGACGTTCGTGCGTTGATCCTGAACGAAGTAACACCATATTGCGATTTACTTCATCTTTTAACAAATCACTAAACATTCCACCACACTTCGAAAGTCACACACGAATGCTATTACGATGTATATTCAAGAATTTCTGGGCATAATAAATTTTAACTATTTTGCTTTTATCATAGGGTTTTTAGGGAAAGTAAACATTAGAGGTTCTATGCTAAGTTCATTCCCTCACCAAGATACCCAACTATTGTTGAGCTTGAGAATATCATCCAAAAGATTTATCGATGACAAACTAAATTTTGACCCAAACAAAACACACCTTTTAAGTAAATAATACGCTTGCTTCATAAATGCGTTGAGAAGCAAAAAATCTAATATAGCTCTTGATTATTTGCTATGAAATGAACATCGAAATTATCCAATTCAACATTACCAATATTCTAACGAAATAGCAATTCCGAGAAATTGCATAAATGTGTATTTTCAGGCAAATATGAATTTTATTTCCCTGTTCAAGCAATTATCGTCGGAGATATGTTGAAAATAATAATAATATTTACAACATAACAATAATACAATAATATAACAATAATATAATAACTGTATAACAATAATATAATAACTATAACAATAATATAATAATAATACGAAAGGTGAAATAATGTGAAAGCAATAGTACTTAATGACCTGTGACATTGCATCGGTAAGAAAGAATCTGAAAATACTTCCCTCTTACAATCTGAGTACTTCCATAAAGTAAAGTTTCTCAAATAAATATTCCAATTGTTGCAAAAACATCAGAAGTGATAAACAATTATTTGAGTTATCAATAAACAAGAATTGTTATAATTATTGCCATGATCTTCACTCAAACATACTAGAACAAAAGTCCTATATTTTACGAACCTGTATTGTATGTTAAATCCCAATATATGTACCAGGACGTGAGCCATGAGTGGAGTTAGAAATGGGGATAGTAATGAATTGTCAACATACCGGATGAGAACAATAGAAGAAAAAATAAAGAAATAGTATAAGTCATCGCCATATAATACCCTATATTAGATAATGTAATAATTAAAAAACAAGCAAAGGGACTTCACTATTGTAGTAAGTTCAATGTCGTTTTTTGACTGTTTCCCGAAGGTAAGCAAAAGCAATAACAATACCTTATCCCAGAAGTAGATAAACTTTATAAAATAAAATAAAGTTTAAAAATAAGATAAACAAGCATTTTCGATATAGAAATGTACCAAAAATGATAAAACATTTAGGTCAAATAACTTTAAAAGTATAGCAATTCAAAATAACGTATTAACATAAGTTGAATGCAAAATCGTTATAAACATATTCAACAAAAATGAAGAAAGTATCTTTACTCTTAATTGCACTCTGCGATACACTTACAAAGCACCAGTTAAATATTCAATCATATTTTCTCAATCCCTACCTATTTTCCTATTCGCCTTTTCATCTATTCTTTTCAAAAAGCAAATTTACAATACCGTGAAATTATATCACAATGTTCATTTTACCTCTTTTTTTAAGTTAAGATATGCACCTATATCATACCTCCAGTAATAGCTTTCTGGTTTATTTACGTTTCGAAATATTTCAGAGATACCAATTTTTCATTCCAATGCGTTAAAATAAAATAGAAAACACTTAACATGCATAAGATAGCGGTCAAAGGTGGAATACTGATGTAACTATAGAAAAGTAGAAGTAGAGGAAGAAAAAAAAGGTGCGAAATAATCTAAACCAACATTCAAGACAGTAACATACATATGAATTGTACTTTAGTCAAAGGTTATATTAAGTTGTTGTTTCTGACAATCTTTATTCAATCGAATAAGTGACAACATTCGTCGATTGCCATTCGGGAATAAAATCAAGACTTCAAGAAAGAATCGAGATTTCATTTTTATAGATTATTCCAAGGTTTAAAAGAATGTTGCGGAATGTAATTACAACTGTTAAGAAAAGATGACGAATGAAGGCACTTTCATAAAACATATTTTCCCTAACTTCCTTACCTTTAAAAATGTACGTGGTTAGGTAGAAGAGCACGCCTCATGGCCACAAGGTCACATTTAAAAAAGACTTAAATATATAAACACACAATGGTAGACAACAGCCTCAGAGGATAGAGAACTGAGCAGCAGGCTAGGTGGCCAAGCTAAATTCCTGTGACGTCGCGATGAATTTGTACTCACGCCTCAACGTGCAGTTTGCCCCTCCGGTGTCTCAGGACTAGCATACTTGCTCGCCACTGAATCACTCCGGGTTCAATTCCCGGCGAGGTCAAAAAAATCACCTCAATGTCCCAGTTCATACTTAGCTGTGACAATTGAAATGCATCCCCCTTCTTCTTCTATCCACATCCTACTAACTCTCGTTATTACTTACTATTCTTACTAGCACATCCACTTGGGCCAAATTGTTGGTAAATCCAGCTAACCTATCCACCCACTAACAATAGTCTTACAACCCATCCTATATCTTCTATTGACCCATGTAGATTCAATAGCACGCTACATTTATCATTTACAAATACTACAATAAAAAAGCGTCCTTACTGGCTCCCAGGTCTTCTCGACCTGTTGTGAGAACCGGGTTACTTGAAGGGTCCAAGCGTTCAGGGCGTATTGCTAATATCTCAGCCTCTGAGCTGCAGCCACGGAATTTTGGAGCTCTGCCCTTCATGATGTCGAAGGTTATACCGTGGATGAACACACTTAACCTTTAGAGTTTATATTATATCATTGAACCAAACTTAAAAATGACTAGTAACGAAGGATGACTAGACGAATCATTTCAAATACTTGAATCCACTGGTGAGCAAATGGTGAGCCAATGGTGAGCCAATTCCAGTCTAGCAAAGTTGTCAATGTCGGGTGCTGACTGAAAGGTGTGTTACGATACTGTTTACCCCTAGCAGGCAGACGAATGACAACTCCACTTTCCCACTCTATGGGTCATAACTAGTACCAAAAAGTTTACTTCTCAAATCTTAGCATTCTAATTCAATACTTGTACCTGGTTAGATGGTCTAAGGACAAAATTTTTGAATGCATTGCACATTTTGAAGCTTCGCTTCTGCTTCATGGAGAAAAGAATTGATAAAACATCAGAAGAAAAGGGGTAAAGTTAAATCGGATGCATATTTACCATTAGTTCTAGATTACGTTTAGCTGAACAAAATGGGAAAATGATATATACGTCATGGTAATATTTCTTGGGTGTATTTTCACCAGAATAAATTAAAAGTCCTCCACGTGTTGAGCACGATTTACCAAAGGTAATTCATGCATACCAACTGCTACACAACAACAATTTCAGTTGAGATTTCATTCCAACGTTCCATGCAATTACCATGTAATTTCGTGCAGGTTTCAATCCTGCACAGAACTTAATTTTAATGTATAGAATTTTGGGATCAATGACCATTCGAGGTTGCAAACTTCGATTCCCAATACTGATACTGATCCTAACAAAATAGAAATACCCTTTTTATGTACTAATTGATTGACCTCTTTGGCAAGTTTTTTGCCCCAGTATCAATGGCTAAAAACAAGCTAAGATTCCGACATTGCATGCGATGCTCTACTTGATACTTGTCTCCGCTTGCCACGAAAACCGTGAAGCCCATGTATATTTCCTGCAAAACAATATTAATGATAAATGAAGATTCTGCTACAAAAATATAAATAAAAAATCATTAGAGAGTAAGAATTATTTAATTGTTAGCAGGAAAATTACCTAAACAAGTAATATTTAACCTCTATTTTTTCCATAATCCCCGATAGTTGTGAAACCCGAGACTAGCAACTTTTTTCATGTAAATGGAATAATTCAAAAGAGAGATTATAAAATAATAGGTAAATAAATAACTAATTAAGTAATTACAAAAAGGGAAAAAACAAAATTAATATAATTTAACGTAATATAAAGTTTCTATAAAATATGGAGGGCAATAAACACACTTTATCATTCCTGATAATTAGTTCACAGGATCTGGCACCACTGTTATGAACAAAAATTATACTTCCAAGGTTTTTTTTACAAGTAGGAAGCACTCTATTTCCTATTGTGACATTCAAATTAACATTTCGGTCGTATCTTCCACGGTCATGTACATTTCACAACACTTGTTCTGATAAAAGTCTCAACAAAAATACTTTTAAAATTGTCAGTCGGTTAATGGGTCGAAGATATGCGGTCGTGGAGGACACTGTTTTCAAAAAACTTCCGATAGCACACTTCTGATTGCACGCCTTATCGAATAAGAACTACCACAAACCTTTCAAGTAACTCCAAGGTGATCGGTATGAGTTTAATACGAAAAGCCATTTTCACTAATTTTTTTTCAATTTGTTAGTACCTCTTTTTATAGAATCCTCCCAAATACAAATCTAGAGAAGATGGTAGGGGGGTATGAATTTATCATCTCCACCTATACAGATAAGAATTTACCAACTACTAGTTTTCCTAATAAAATATACAACCATAAAGTATATAACAACTTTCATATTTAATATTTGATAACTTAATAAAATCAACAATATTTTGGCAACAACACATTGCACATTTCACTTTCACTGAACACTAGAGTGTCATTTTTGGGCAACTTCTTTTTCCACTTATAACCACGTTGTACATTTGCGGGAAGGCAAAAAAAGAAGACTGTTAAAATTTGAACTCTTAGTATTAAAATTAAGAGGTGCCTAATCGAGAATTTCTATTTCCCATTTAAATAACATGGAAAAAAAAAGTTTTGTTCAGAATTTTATACCTTGGTAATGGCACATTGTACAAACACGCCCATGACATACTTTTATACAAAATTAAACGCTCTACAAAAAAGGTCTCATTTTTTATAAACTTAACCAGTCAAATGATATTCGAGTTCAAAGTTCATAATGTATGAAATTTCATCGCCTCCTTAATATTACAGCGAAACTATTGACTCCATTGAAAAATTTTAAATTACTTTTTTGTAGATCATTAATTTACTTTAAAAATTCATCATTAATAAATATTGATAGATATTTGTTGACTGTGCTTACTGAAACTTGACTGTGTTTGCTTTGATTTTTGTCAGAGTTCATGCCTGTGAAACAGAAGAAAAAGAAAGCTAAAATTTGGAAGTTTTGATTTTAACAATGCTGATTTTACAAAGTCTGAGATTGCTGTGAAACTGATTGAAATGTTGCTTAAACATCGATAGTCAACACTATTGATAACTACAGATAGTTCACATTTAAATATCGATACTGACGATATATATAAATTAACAAATAATATAAATTTTAAATTGCTATTTTCGTCTCATGTGTCAAAGAATTAAATCTCTAATTATTCAAAATCAATCTGGTAATGAACTCTCACAGTACACCTAATTATTCAAAAATCAATATACAACCAAGCATTTTGTTTCTAAATTTCAACATATATTTTTTGGGTTTTAATCTAATTCTAGTTTATTAGTTATCAAGAGTCTCAACTATTGATACTGTCGATGTTTAAGCAACAATAATTGGATGAACAGCAACAATAATGACTCTGCAGAACGTGGAGTGGCATTATGAGAAGAGTATAATGCCTGCTTAACCAAAAATGAAGAGCAGGTTCAGTTTTTACTGCAAGTAATGAAAGAGCATCGCCAAAAATATCCAAATTGTTATAAACAAATACCATAATTACTATTATTTCATTGGCTATTTTTCATGTTCAATATGACAAGAAGTAATATAGTTAAAGCAAAATGTAAAAAAAAGTTGTAATAAATTATCAAATATTTAAAATTTTTAATGAATAAATTTGTTTAAAAATTTTGATGAAACATTTTTCTCACCGTTCTTGGAAATAAAGAACGATATTTTACTCATAATTATTTTTTATGTAGATATTGCAAGAAGTACTAGCAACAGTTCTTAAAAAATTATAAATTAAAGAATTTTTACAGTAAATGTAATGATCTACAAAAGAGTAATTTAATGTTTTTCAATGGAGTCAATAGTTTTACTGTAATATTAAAGATACGATGAAATTTCATACATTATGAACTTTGAATTATAATATCATTTGACTGGTTAAGTTTATTTTAAAAAATGAGATCTTTTTTGTAGAGCGTTTAATTTTGTATAAAAATGTCTCATGAGCGTGTCTGTACAATGTTTCATTACCAAGGTATAAAATTCAGAACAAAAATTTTTTTTCCCCATGTTATTTAAATGGGAAATATAAATTCTCGATTAGGCACCTCTTAATTTTAATACTAACAGTTCAAATTTTAACAGCCTTTTTTTTTTACCTTCCCGCAAATGTACAACGTGGTTACAAGTGGAAAATAAAAAGTTACCCAAAAATTACACACCCTATTGAACACTTTCAACTACCAAATGATTCGTTCACTGTATGTCAGATACATTATATAGACACATGATTTTAAGATCATTAAACTAAAATTCCATTCAAAAACCTTTACACTGATGACCGCTTTTAATATGTGTAAAACCTTGTACATGCATGTCGTAATTGATAAATGAAGCACCTGGTGATCACATACATGGATCCAAACGTTGTTGAAAGTGTTTATGCTAGTTGATTACTGTTGTCAGGTTGACAATAGGGCATTTTCAATGGCCTTGAATTCGAATCGCTGCCTTCTGTACGGGACTGAGGAACTAAACGATGTGAGAGGAAATAAGCGGGAACCGATTGGATAAGACATTATGACTGGACGTCAATAGTCCGATTGAGTAAGTCCGATTGAGGTGGTTGATTTTGTTGTAACTGATTATATAAAGAAGATTTCCAAAATTTCTTGCCAATTATATGTGAGACTTTGCAAACTTACAAACTTATCAATACATGCGGTGGAGGGGAAGAACATCCCTCTTTAGCGAGGACCCTAGTTTCAGTTACCATTTTTCGGAATCGGAAAATGGATTTTTCGTGGAAGGATTTTTTAAAATGGTGTCAAACATTCTAAAAAATAATTATTGTTATATACATGATGCATATTCATTCCGTAGTATGATGTTTCATATTCATATGAGTGGCGCACATCGGAAAGTTTAACACCATAAAATTGTAAACGAATAATTTTATATGCCTTTAATTGATTATGTATGCAATTTAATATTCAATACTTTGTATATCTCATATACGAGTTTAAGTTCCTGAACATAGTATTCAGAATTGTCATCCCAGATATTCACGCGGATGTAGTGCGTGAGGAGTATTGGAATAGATTTCTTGTAAACAAATTGTTTGGGAAATAGAAAACGTCACTGTCATTTGAGTGCCACACCATATTGAGAAGACAGTAGCTTCTCCTTTCAGGTGTCAAACACTCCTGACAAATGACATGTTGCAAGTTGCCTGCAGCTTCAATCACCACAAGACTTCATTGTTCTCTTCAGTCGTATTTCAAACACACTGAATACACGAGTACAGAAAATAATTCACTAGTGACGCCAGTTCAAACGCTGAGTTAAAACAAATTTCAGAAAAACACTCTTATGTTAAAGATAAAACGTGAAACATGTACCAGAAGTTAAAAAAAATTATTTCCCCTATTGAGTTGTGACGTATAATAATAAGCTATTGAATGATTTAGTTTATGATAATTTCTATCCGGATAAAATTACAATGGTAATGCGCAGAGAAAAAATAACGATCTACCTTTGTTCTATTGCTAGTAAAGTGCCTCCAATAAAGAAAAAAAGTTTAAGTATCTAGTCATCACATTACAAGATTTGGAATTAATTTGTTCTGAAATATTCATTCGGTGTTAAATTACATTATAATACATTAATATTCTTTGAATAATTATAATTTGTTATTGGTTTAGAAAACTTACTATTTATTTGGTGCAAAGTAAAAGTTTACCGATGGTAATAATGCAGTTATGAAATCAGAGTAGTAGATGTCTTCTTAGGAAATGAATTCTCAGTCGTAAACAACAAAATTGTACTAATCAATCAAAGCATATCGTACAAAATATCTGTTTTCGTTGTCTTCCGTAATCGTCAGTTCCGGTTTTCGTCGATTTTTACAAGCTTTTATTGAACTTACCGCGTTCGTAGGTATATATGTTGTCCTTCCGTTTCAAAATGGGTAATTGATATTTCGGTCATTTCCGAGATTCCAATCGAGCTGAAATTTTACAGATGTGTGGTATATCTGACAATAGATAATTTTGGTACCATTATACGAAAATTACCCCTAAAGGGGGTGAAAGTGGGGTATGTATGTCAGTATATGAATGAATATATATCCTACCATAACTCTAGAATGCTTGGAATAATTTCAACCAAACTTGACACACAGATGACTATCTGACAAGTGCTGTGCGGATAAGACAACCCAGACGCCCCTAGGGACGAGATGGGAAGGGGAGAGGTGACCTGTAAATTAATGGCAACTGGTGGGTCAGTCGAGTTTGTACTCATTTGGCAAATAAATAACGAATTCTAATAATAAAAAGCATAAGAAATAAACGTTGAATAACTTATTTTTAAACAAGCTTTTATAAATACATTTTTTGTTGACTAAAAGCAGTTACAAACTGCATATGACCACGTGGAGGACAAAAAAAGTAGGTACTTGCTTTCGGGAAGCAAGGGACCATCCCATCAATTCCGATCAAGGGTCCAATGGCAGAGGTGGATTTAACAATTCCGCACATTCCTAAGATAAGAATAAAAATAGTTTGCTACGTATTATAATATTAACAGAATACCAACAAATTTGTATTAATAAAATAAGTTATTTCATACGTACGTATTATTATCAAACTATAGATTATTCGGGTTTAAAAATAGTAACTATTAAAATAACTCTAAATTCGAGATTAATTATTTCAGTAGACCTCCGTCCCTAGGCAAGAGTCTAGAAGAGCCTATGTATAAAATCCGCCTCTACCTAAAGGAAAACCGGAGAAAACCCCGGACAAGGATGGGGTTACGGAATTAAGATGCACATCCGTGTAATGGTTGAGTAAAGATATAACTAAACTTATATGAACCATACGACAATACGTGAATGCTGCAATAATTATGAAAATTTTATCAGCTATTTTGAAAGTACTAAAGCAATGGCGTACAAGACGAATTTAACTAGTATTAAAGTCAATAAATTCTACTGCATGAAGAAGCAATGGTGAATATATAAAACATAGTGAATTAAAAAGTAATAAATAATGTTCAGTCAAATTGAAAATTAAACTAGTTGATCAAATAGGTTTATTTTAAAAAAATCAGAAAATTTTAAAAGCTTGAAAATTTTGTTTCAAAAATTTTAATGTAATATTAGTAATTATGACACTTGACACGTCAAACCTTCAAAATTTTCTAATTTTCTTTTTTAGATTAACTTATTAACTTCTTTAATTCTGAATTTGACTGAACATTTTTTTACTGTACTTTTTATATAAAAGTTTGTTTAAGAACGTTTTTTTTTTACGTTTAAAACGCCCAAAATTTGTCTTGGATTTCGTCGCCGGGTTCGCGTGACGTCGGGTTCGTGGAGAAAAATCGCCTTGTCTTCAACTTGTTTAATAATCAAGTCTTGTCCCATTTTAGGAAAATCTGAAAGAGAAGCAGAAACAGTTACCGCAGAAGCACCTCATCGGGCAGCTTCCTCGTGACATCGGTGCACTGACTAAAGCCGCTCCCAGTGTCAGTAGACCAAGGAAAGAACCTAGGTTGTGCTTTGATACCTATGGTTCTGATGGGCGAGAGTGTTGAATGTTCAATTTATTCTACAGACTAGCTGATTACCCGGCGTTGCCCGGGATTTTTCTCAGACTAATCTTCTTTCCCTCCGGAAAAAATAATATCTATCTATATTGTAAGATCAAAAGACTTTTAATTACTATTTTTTTAAACATGTGCAGCATCGTAATTTTTCAATTTCATAATATAAATGTAACACAAAACTTGACTATATACACTATATTATCTCGCGGGAACCGCGCCGGTCGAATTTTCGCTACTGAGGCGTGACGCGGCTGCATCGTTTCATTAAAATTCTTGTAAAATCTGAACTATTCGTCGAAATTTTACAATTTACATTCTTTTTTATCTTTGTTAAATGCACAAAACAAATAATCCATTAAATGTGATGATTGATTCTTTCCTTCTTAAATTACTCTCTTAAATTGATGTTTTTTTGATAATTCTATTTTGAATAACGATCAATCGATAATTTAGGTTAATTTTAGTAGATAGACACATGCTTCCACGGACTTTCTTGTAAACTCTGAGGCAAACAAAATTGCCATTGGTAGTTATATTTGCCATTAACATAATTCTCTTTTTTTCGATTTTATCATTTTTTTGTCAAAAATAATCTTTATCACATATTTTTAAAACAAAAGTTAGCCTATCTTCATCCTGGATATCTAAACTATCTCGCCAAATTTCATCATGATGGGTCCAATGGTAGGTAGCAAGCAGACAGATACACTATCGCGTTACGTATTTATTTATTAGTATGGATTAGTATTAACAATTCATTTTTTATGTTCTTATTGTTTAAGGTATTGAATATTATATTTCTTCTTTAAAGAATGTGGTTTTGCTATTCATTTTGGGATTTTTTGAACGAATTAATTGGATTACATTGATTCATATGGAAATAATTGTCTCGGTTTTCGTCGATTTCGGTTCTCGCCAATTGTTCTCAAACAGATTATCGAGGAAAACCAAGGTACTACTGTACTTGATACTGGTTTTAAAACAAAAACTTCGAATGTCTGAACTTAGAGCGAGTAACATCCCAGAAACTATTTTTGCTTTTCTACTTGACACCTTAAAAACTTACGCATGAACCGATGAGTTCTGATTCATGCATTTAGCACTTACGGCTGTGTTTCGAGAGAAATGCCCAAGAAGTTTCCGCTCATAACTCATGCGCTTGTGCCATCCTGCTACCCCCTCCTTCCTCACACAACAGAGCGCTCTTCAGCAAAAAGAAGACGCTTTTTTGAATGACGCATACAGCAACGAATGACCAACGGACGGTTGAGCGTTGGATTCTAACACAATTACTCTGCGACCCTAGAATACAAGAGAAGATTTTCAAATTTTCCATTCCTCCGACCCCCTTCTGTCCACAAAACAAGTCATTATTCGAGTTCAAAGTTTACACCTAAATTTTCGTATATTCGAATCTAAATTTTGTACTGTCTCATCCAAATTTGTCGCGTAATTTTTTCTCGCGTGGTTTTATGTTCGCACGTTTACATTTAAGTCTATTGTGATAGAAAAAGAAAACAAATATATCATACCCCCACCTTTCCCAATACCAATTATGTGACTTCAGTATAATATTTTGATAGGAAGATCTCAAAGATAGGACTTTTTGAGAACGATTCAAAATACAAATAACTGTACTCCAAATGTGACCAAACTCTCGAAAGAACTTTTACCACTTTCATGCATTTAACCGAAACATTTTTCATATTATTATTCGACTCCGTTTGGACCTTAAATTCAACGACAAAAGAAAGTGGGAGCAAAACATTAGATCTTGTAACCTCGTGAATTATGGGAAATAAATTTTGTTCGTAAGTTTTTCAATTTTTAAAATCTAAGCCTGCTGCAATCAAAATAAGTCCTGTTATATATCTGTTACAGTAAAATAATTGGGTAATATCACATATCAAAATAAAACGCTCATTATAAATCGTTCTTTTGTCAGGAAAAAGGACAATCGTATGGAAATGGAGACTTTGGACGCCTTTGTGGTAAAACACTGGATGACAGAACAGACAATAAACGTATATCTAAATGAGTCACTTAGGAGTTCCATGCCTTCCCTGCTGTCCCCGTACGTCCCCGAGGTTGATATTAAGGAGTTATCCTTCGAGTTATCAAAAGGACACGAGGAACGCAAGAAGGCGGGAAAAGGGGCGAGTTCGCGAGGGGACCGCAAGTGGACTAACGACGTTAACGACCGGAACTGCAGCACCCGCGCTTCGACGCGACGGGTTCTCGCAATTTCACTTCCGCCACTTAGACGCAAGGGTCACCCGCATTGCCGCTCTCGACGTGCTTCTAATGTGCGAGACGATGACGAGGTCATCCGATGACAGGCGTGGGGGAGGGTTGGGGAGGTAGCTGATCTGGTCCAATACGACGGGAACCGATAGTCGTCGTGGACACCCACTCCACCTCAGCCAAGGTAATGTCGGTGATACAACAGAAATCACACCTTTTGTGTGAATACGGCAGAATGGAAAGTAAACGTGAAATAGTTCTTGAAGTTAAATATTCTTTAGCAGCGTACAAGTATATTTTTACTACCGTAACAATGGGAAAATACGCATGTCATACTTCACGTGTGAAACAATTATTACTACACAAACATTTTTAATGTTCATTTCTGAAATTTTTAGTCTTTAATGAGTGTTTAACTGTTATTGCGCGTACACAGACTGATTTTTGTATGTGAGCATGAAAGAGTAAACTCCACTAAATAAACGATACACAATTACCCAAAGGAAAGTTTGAAATAACAAAATTTATTTATTTATTTATTTATTTATTTATATATATATATATATATATATATATANTATATATATATATATATATATATATATATATATATATATATATATATATATATATTCGTTCAAACTATGAGTGAAACTTAGTCCTAATTTCTTTTCAAGATATCCAAATATCTATCCAAATTTCTAACATTCGTTTTCTTAACATCGACCTGTTCGACACAGTAGTCTTGATGCGCGTGGGGATTTAGGAATATTAGCTAATAAAATAAAATTGGGCTCATGTTAGGAACTTTATTCAAAATTCATAAGAAAACCAAATGCCTTGAGTTTGTACATAGGTCTCCGCATCCGGTAATAAATTTCACAACAAATCTGAAAAAAAAATTGTGTAAGATGCTTAAAATTTCAATTTTCGGTTCCCGAGAATGCGATTTAATCGAAAAACCACTTTGGTGTAAATTAATAAAATAATTTGTTTATTATTAGACCCACAATTAAAGAAACCCAGCGTTTAAGGAGTAAATTACTTTTGGATGAATTATTGATAATTGAAAAGAGCTTAAAAAGTGGTATTATGCGACTAATAAGTCAAGCAATATTCTGATTTCTCTATGAAATGCCTTTTTTTACATCACCTACTTTCATTTGAATTATTTTTCAATACTTCAAATAATTTCGTTTCTAGACCCAAAAAAATAACTATTTTCAGCATCTTCAATCATTGTTAAACTAGTCAATAGACGTCAGACGAGAAAAATGTTTAAATTATTAAGGTAACTAAGTATACGACTGTGATCTCCATTCCTCCCAGTAATCGTGTCACCCTTAATGACTTTCTCCATTGGACTATTATTAGATATTGTAACTGTAACTCTTACGTCGCTGAAAACCGAAGTAATTTTGATCGTGGTTAAAATCCAGTTTTGCGTTGACCGATCGTCACGGATATCAGTCAGAAGAATGAGGTAGTTTCTGTTCTCGTGGTGATTCGTCGTGAGGTATTTCTTTCCAGTATTTTAGAGCAACAATTTAGGACAAGTCTTTTGAAACAACGAAGTTAAATAAATCCTTAGAGCCAATTGTAGCTATAATCTTTTGCTGGAACGATAGTTTTGGAGAGAAAATGCTGGATGACAAATTAGTTTATCAGCGTTAATATCCGAAATAATAAGTCAAGATCTAGTAGCTAGTGAAAAGCATTTAACATGAAACCGAGGTCTCTTAAGGTAGAATACAAAAAATAGTATATTATAAATTACAAAATTACACCACAAACCGTAAAACATTAGAGATTATACTATCATTTAAAGCAATTTTATTGTTATTTTCTTGGCGCATAGAAATTCATTCTACGTTTTCTTTTTAAGCAGTATTCCAACTTTAAACTAAAGGTAGAATACTCGCCTAAAATTATAACAGAATACAACATTAGTGTTTATCCTAATATTTAAAGCAATTTAATTGTTATTTTCTTGCCGCAAAAATACATTTATTGCTATGTTTATTTTTTAGTATTTAAGAAGTATTCAGTTTTAGACTAAAGTTAGAATACGTGCCTAAAATTATACAATTATGGGTTTAAATTATTCAGACTAATATTTTTTTGCTATTTAAAATTTTGTTGCTCCATATTTTCATGACTAATTCCGTTCATTTTACTCCTATAGCACAAGCGTAATGTAAAATCGTGACGTCGGAAACGCGTATACCAAACAATGAAATATTCGTAGAATTAGTATGTTTCTCCAATTTTGAATGATTCAGTATGCTGAGTAGTGTTTTATCTGCAGTTACCTCTCAATACTGGTATATATTATTATTACAGTTGACATTCACTTTATTTTTTAAAATTTTATTACTAAAGGACATTTTTAAAATTTAAATGAATAACACAATAACTCAATTGCATTAATATTCATCTGCATTATTTAAAGTAAGCGGTAGCCAGCCGACGTGATAAGATTTTGTTTTTCAATACCTAAAAAATTTATTTTACATCGCCAAAATATGGAAAAATTTTCTTCTACATGGATTTTGGGACACCTTGAATAACAAAGATAGACTTACGCGTTCTTTTATTTCTTAGATTCTTAAATTCCGAAAGTATACGGATAGTCGGGCTTTTGTAAATTATGTTCCGATACAACATATGAAATAATTTCAGATGCTTTACAATGAAAATGGGATAACAATTTCGTTGATAATGCATTAAGAAAATGTTTGGTAAAGGTGCAAATTTTTAAATTGTAATTCTAACAATCTTAAATACGATTATATTTCTTACATTTTGGAATTGTTTGAACAATAATTACCCAATCATAATACCAATAGAATTTCACAAAATCATCGTTCACTATTAATTAAAGAACAAAATGCTACACTCTGTTCAGGGCAAAAATAATCAAAATCTTGTTACTCGACTAATAAAAGCACAGACACTAAAATTTTGGAATTTTACTGATCGAAAACGTGACATAAAATTTGTACCATCATTTCTTCTGAAACAATGTTAATTAAAACGAATTATGATGATACCAATACTAAATATTCAGACAGCATACGATTTTAAGGGTGGGGGCAGGTTAGATGACGCTTTGAACTATAGACCCAACTCTTCATGCTTACCCACATAATCGTCTTAATGCCTTTCATAGTAGGTAAAAACTCCAGTTAATACTTTTCTAGGTGAACAGCTTTCAAAATATGTTTTCCTAAGTGTTTTACGTATTGCGTCAATAAACCAAAAATTCAAGTTTCATGTAAAATAAACTTATTATTCATATAAATCAAATTTTCAAAAAGTATTCGTGCAGAAATATAATAAAGTTGTATTTCAGCGAATATGAATGAAATGAAATATAATTAGCACTAAATTAAGGCCTAATTTTTTTATTTATCACAATTGTGGGATACTAATTTTATTGATGTATAAACTGCTAACGAGTGAAAATTATAGAAGTCATTTTTTTGTTCAATGATCTTTGCAAACATTTTCGATGAATGAGGTTAATCAACTTATTTTGATCATAATATTTTATTACGTAAGGTACAACGAAGTAATTGTAAAAACACAAAAATATATTTAAATATAAAACAATATCACTAGCGCTATTCAATACTGCCGTTTTTTTAAATAATACTGATCCGACATGTTCATGTAGAATAAATTCTGAATGTCTTCAAATCCGTGGTTAAAAACTACTTCCTGCACCAGTGCTTCTACACTGTAAAAGAATTTATTGATTTTAATAAAAGTTAAAATCGTCTTGTACTTTATCACGCCATTGCTGTAGTACTTTTTAAATAACTTACATCAATTTTTAAAAAAAACTATTTTCTTGCATGATTGTGTTGTGTGTTATATTAATTTAGTTTTATGTGCACTCAACATTGGCACGGTTGTGTGCATTAATTCTGTAGCCCCATCCTGGCCCGGGTTTGTCTCCGTTTTTCCTTCGGGTAGAGGCGGATTTCTTATACAAGTTCTCTAGGCTTTGTCTAGGGGCGTGTTTATTGTAACAATATATCGTGAATTTAGTGTTATTTCAATTCTTATGATTTTTAAACACTATACTCAGAATAATCAATAGTTTGATAATAATTTGTGCATGCAAATTTATTGCGTTAAATTAAAAACATATTGACATTCTATTAGTATTATAACTCGTAGTTAACTTTTCATCTTATCTAGGAATTTTTGCTTAAATTGTTTTGAATCCGCCTCTGCCTTAGGGCCCTTGATCGGAATTGATGGGATGGTCCCTTGCTTGCTTCCGGAGAGTAAATTAGTTTATTTTCCTCCACGTGGTCATACGCAGTTGTACTGTTTTTTGACAATAAATTTATTATTATTATTATTAATGACACCATGTAGAATTACGCTTTGAATTGGCAGTACAGTGGCCAAAGGATCCAAGTTTAATCTTCTTTGAGACACATGTCCTTTATAATTAATAATTCCACATAATTCTACTTCTTTCTCAGATTCGATGGATATTTAAATTTTGGTTATTTGCACAGCTTCAATGTCAAATTTGAAACATAGATCATGATTACGAAACCTGTATTGAAATTGAATTATAGTTTAATTAATTATATGTTTATTATTTATAATACAAATGCAATTGAATTGAAAATATGGAGTAACAAAATTTAAATGCAGCAATAAAATATTAAAGCCATTCTGAATAATTAAACAAATAATTGTTTAATTTTAGGCATGTATTCTAGCTTTGATCTAGAGCTGGTATACTTCTTAAAAAAATAAAAATGAACATAGTAATAACTTAATTTTTGCTGTAAGAAAATAGCAATAAATAATGTTGTTTAGATAATAGTATAAACAACATTGTATTCTAATTTTGTATTCCTCCTTAAGGGACCTTGAAACCGTTACATTAACACAATTTTCAATAAATATCAAGAACTTCCGGAAAAGAAATGTGTTTCGTTTCTATGCTTTCATCTTATCCATCATTTTCAATCATTTCTATGTTTCCAAAAGTACACCAAATCGTGTGTTTGATATTAAAAATAGAACAGAGCGAGAAAGGATGGAAAAGAATACCTTCCTAGTCGAAATTTGAAAGACTCGTTGAAATCAGTCAAGTTAAAATTATTTCGCGTATGGAAGTTAGAAAACGCAAATTACATGATTTATTAATTTCTTTACTTCTTATTTTGAATTGTATTGTTTGTATCTATTGCGTTAGCAATTTTATTTCAATTTTCCTGGAATATATAAATTGATACATGCAATTCTCTCGCTAATATATTTCTGACATACATAGCAAGACTGTGTGATCGTATCACAAATGAAGCCTATACTTTTAACGTCCCATGCACAAACAGTGTGGGAAGTTGGTATATGTATATAAAAAGCAATTGAAATCTATGATATTACTGACGTCATTAAAAGTCTCGTATTTAAGGCAATTACAAACAGTTATGAGGTTATGGCATAAGATTAAATATAAAATTTGCAGTTACATAGATAAATACTCTTTGAAAATTGCATACTCATGTACTCCCTCTGACAATTTGCTTTCACGGGGGAACTAAAACCGAAAAATACCGAAACCGAAAAATAAGGCAAAAATCCTCACGGAAAATGTAGATCGATATTTCTTGAGAATCTGTCAACAAGTGGCTCATTTATTTCACGATACCTATGCGATCCCTTGAAGTAGTGTAATACATCAAAGAAATTGTTTAAAAAATTGTATTTCACTTCATGCAAACTTCGTTTATGCAAAAACCATAAAATTAAAAAACTGCTCTTTGCAATAATTATTTCAACAACAAAAAAACAGTGGTTTCCTGAGTTTTATCCAATAACTAATAAACAGATTTTAACAAACAATGTCTCATTTTTTAGGTTTTACTAACTTATTCCGTGTTGCTTGGAATTGTTTTTACTCTTTAGACCGACGAACCCGTTCACTGAAGTCTCGCATGTCGAAAGTTTGCTTCCGATGCAAGATACAACTGCGGCAGCGCGGTTGCACCATTTCATTAAAACGCTTATAAAATCTAAACCATTCGTCCAAACTTTACGATTTAAAGATGTTTTTTATCTTTATTAAATGCACAAAACAAAGAACTCATTAAATTTGATGATCGATTTTTTCTTTTATAAATTCCTCACTAACGTAGTATTTCTTCACTTCTATTTTTCATAACATTTTTTCAATAATTTAAATTAACCTTAGTAGATAGACATGTGCTGTCGCAGACTTTTTTTTTTTNCAATATTGCTACTCACAGTTGTCATCTATCTCTAACCGTTTAGGTAGCGTAAGTGAATATGGCTGATTTTCCCCCCCGATTTCATCGACAATTATCTTCAACATCATTTCTATTTATCTTTTCACACATTTAAACAATGAACGTTAGCCTATGTTCATCCTGGGCATCTTAACTATCTCCTTGATAAATTTCATCACGATCGGTTCTGTGGTTTAGTTGTGATTATGTAACAAACAGACTGACACGCTTTCGCGTTACGCATTTATATATTAGTATGGAAGTATGGATTAAGACCTACAACTCTCTCCTTTAACTTTTGATGTCTAGGATTAATACCAGTGTCACTAGACCAAAAATCATGCAAAATCGCAAATTTCGCACTTTCGGGATTTATTGCAAAAATTCTCCACTTCTACGATCCTTCAAAAGACGTGGTGGTGGTGGTGGGGGGGTCCTTAGATTTTCGTATTGCACATGATAATACCAAGCCCTACCTTCTTAAAAAAAATTGACTTTGTCATTGAGTAGATTCACCATTACCTGGTCTATTAACGCGTTGTGGGGCAGCAGTAGGCATCTTTCTTCACGGGACCTTTATCTGCTTCACAGAGGTTGGGACTGTCTTGAGACGTACGAAATTTGTCTTTCGTACATGCTTCTTGCCATCTATAGGTGGCTAGAAAATTCCCATTCATTTACGGGATGCCTTTTTTCCTTCCATACAATGCGTAGTCTCTACGTACGTTGTAAGCTGTTTGTTTGGTATCTCACTAGTAGAGCCTTTATTTGTACATGAATTAAGAAGAAAACCTCTTCAAGACAGTTTTAAAGAATTTACCCTAAGCAAAACTCTTGATTGGGATTTTATTTTATAACTTCCATATATTCGTTGCTCGTTCATTAAAATATATATTTTCATGAATTACTTTATTAGTATCTTTATAAAAATCTGATTTGGTCACGAAATCCTTATCCTTTAATATGAATTTATCATTTTAAACAATTAATAAATTTGAACACTATTTAATAAAGTGTTAATTGTCTATTTTATGAGTTGAAGTATTTTATTCTATTTTATGAAGTTTTCTATTTTATGAGTTGAAGTATATATATAGAGGCACCATTAGACGTCCACTCTAATGTTCTACGTTCTACGTTCTGTCTAGGAACGACCGACTAATAGAGAACAATGAAGGGTTTGAATGCCCGAAATGATATCAACTAAGCAAAGGGCAAGGGGGACTAAGACCATTGATTATACAAGGTAATAATCCTAACAATCTATGGACTAAGACATGATTAAATATATATTTAGATATTTATCCACATATTAGATCCACAATAATTCTTCTTTTCGTTGGACTCTTAACAGAGACTGAAAACCTGAAAAGAGAGATCAGTGTAGTACCCAACAGATGGGATTAAAATCCTTCATTGCTTTATTGTGGCAATACAACTGCACTAACAGGAATGGGTCCTGTTCAAGGGAGTTCTCATTAAAATAGAAATAGACAAATCCTCATAAATATTATTTTTATCTCCATCAATTTCAATTTATTTATATCATAAATAATCACAATACTAAATTTATTTAATACACAGCACATGAGTACTCTTTTATAAACATCTCGATTTAAATCTAAGCTGATTCCCTGATCCAAACATCATGTATCCATCTTTCGACAATCCAGGGCTCTTTTTCTGAAGATCTTACACCTTTCTCATCATCAATACTTCATATAGTCTAACGATGTTGCTCACATAGAACGATAACTGTTTCTGAAACTGAAGAGTTCGTGACAATGCGTTGTTCATTTCAGACTCCCTTAAACATAACGCAATAGCGTGGTAGTAAAATGCCATGGGAAGGTAGGGTCCATGGCTCACTCTTCGGTGTCTGCCAGTGACCTTGGAGACAAGCGCAATGCAGTCGCTTTCGCCGCTTCGCATTACACAATGTTGCCTCCGCCTCAACCTCTTCTCTCTTCCGTCAACCCCCACTCCCACCCCGCTGCCACCATTGTTGTCACTCCCGCCCCACCCCTTCCATTACCTTCTTTGTCGACCCAACTGCGTGCCACCATGTGACGCGGCGTAGCACAGCAGTCTGTGAACGGCCAGTGCGCCTAACTAACTGTACCACGTGCGTTTTTTTGTCAGCGCCGCGGTCAGCGATCCGCAATCTCAATTCCGCAACCGATCGCCTACGGGACGACCTCTGTTCGAACTAAAGGAGATGTACGGGGAACGAAATGTTTCAAGCTTTTCTTTTAATATTTCAAATCAATACTTTATAGAATTGTTCGGAAAATAGCATAGTATTCAGAGGTTGCATTTAAAAGGACCTCATAGTTCTCGTTATTTTGTATTTTACATAAATATTCATGAATAAATACGAATTACCAACATTGTTCTATAAACCTTTCTTACACGATTTATTTTTCTTACAATGAAGATTTCTATATTACCCTATCATAATCAAACAACATTCCATCAAACTTTGGCGCATTAGTAGAAAGTAATGCTTAATTTTGACATTATCATTGACAATCATGAGTGGTGGGGAAAGTCAGAAAGGGGATATTCCCCTAGTTCCCCTCCATTAATTCAATCCCTGGGGACGATAGATATTTAACATGTAGTCTGTGAAGGCAAAAGTTTGCCCCACAGTGTAACTACTTCCTCGTTCCGAGACGTCTTGACATCACACTAGCATCCTTTCCCTTGGCGGACGTTACGATTCACCTTCTGGATAATTAACTTTTTAACCGAGTGAATAAAAGACAAATTAGTTTAATTTTGGATTCTGCACAAAATTTTAAGAAAAAGTATACCAAACAACTTATTTCAAGCAATATTTGTCCTTTTATTTTGTAAGGAGATTTATTACACTGCTGGGTAGCCTCACACCCATTGATAAACACAATGCATCGTTTCTTTAATGTATTAAAATACATGGGAAGGGATGTCATTATTACTCACCTAAAAATTACGATATTACTTCACCTAAAAATATCGTAGATCCAGCCCTGGACACGAATTAATTTCCGTCGTAGCTTATAAAAACATTTCGTGTTGCTTAGTTAGGACATAACTTAATTCCTCACGAGTGAGTGTGTCTGATTTTGGCGAGTCCTTGACAGCATTCTTTAGAGAAACGTTACTTAATACAAACGAGAGTATAAAAAATTCAGAGACATCGGTTAATTCAGTCAACATGGACGATGAGGCATTTTACCAGCAGGTACCGATTGAAAAATTCCTTCTCTTAGGTTGTGCATTCATTTAGAACTAAACTTGTGTTTGGGATAAAATTCGTAACTGTTGCCGGATGAAAGTACAGAAGAGTCGAGATCTTCTGCATTGATTGTAAATGTGTTGTCAGGCACCCTCTCGCCTCCCACTTTTCGCTATTTCTATACATGCCCAGTATCCGGAATATTCTGAAGCCAGCAAAACATGATGGCCCAACATAGCCGAGTGAAACCTTTCGGGGTGGTTCGCCGCGACTCGTATTACTTCAGAGCGATGTCGGTTTGTCTGCACAAATCAAAGGCGCTCGCCTGCACTCGGCCAAACAGTCGATCAATTCGCTTCAGGAACTGATGACGACCTACACCCAGAGAATTCCACAAAATTCGTCTGCATTGGCCGTTGGCGTTGGTCCCACTTCGAACTTGTCCAACGTATAGATTTTTGTGTCAATTCGCCTACGCGATAGCTGAAACTTGGTCAAAAATGTATTGCTGGCTCGAAATCAGTACAGGAGATCCAGGTTTCCATTCCTAACTAGTCGCAATGAATGAAATGGGAGAGGAATGGTTTGTTTATTGAAGCTGAGACGAATTTAAAAGTTCGGCACCCCTATAGGCAGCAGTAAATATACAGTCTTTTAGAGCAGATTTTATATACATAAATTTCAAATATTTATATATTATTTATATAATATGTAAACAAAGTAATAATTATATATTTTTGTTTATTGATTATTCTTATTCATAATTAGAAGGTACAAAGCATTAACAATATATCTAAAAACCTAAAATATACCGATCTAAAACACAACTTAATTTTAAATTCGTAGGGAATCTTTGGCGATCCAACGAAAATCTCGAAAATAATTTTCTAGAGAACATTAAAAAAGCAACACATATCTAGGTAACAAACTTTTTTTCCCAAATCTTATAATTTTTCCTTTACGTTCTTTTGACGCCCCCAAAATCTTGCGCCCCTAGGCAATTGCCTGTATTGCCTATGCCTAAATCCACCTCTGCCAAGAAATGTATCACATTAAAGAAGAACAATATAGAGGTAAAAAATAAGGGAGGTAAATTCCCTCTCACCAAACTATAAATATTTGTAAGTAGTTATTTATTTTTTCAAAAAATCTTTTTTCTTTATTTCAAATTAAAATATGTGATAAGGTATAAATAGAAGGAATTGCGACAAGTTATAGTTATTTCAGACTTGACTTCTGCCTCCCTCCCCCAGCAATAAACGCAAATGCTCTTTACTCTACTGATCCAAAATAGATAAAAAGTAGAATCGAAAATTATCTTAATTTTTATAAATAAAATTGTTTAAATTTTATGGCCTCTAAAAATTATTCTCCTCTTAAATGTATCTTCATTCATAATGAATTGCAGAATATCTGGTCTTTCTGGTGCGCCGGTTTGGTATTTGGTATTCATGTAATTGGAAACAACAAGTATACGTATAGCATTAATTAACAACAATAAACTGTATTAAATGTACCTATCTCACGAAAGCATACATTTAACGGTATCAGGTGAGGAATTTTTTTTTTTTTTTTGCAAATCACAAATCAATTCCTATTCCCCAGGAGCAAGTTTCTTTCGGCGCTACCTCTTTTTTGCAATTTTAGTTTTAGTCAATGCTACACGCGACGCCGCGGCGTTTACACTTCCCATCCACCGCACCACTCTGGCTTCCCGGGAAGTCAAGGGAGAAGGCATTTCGCTCCGAGGGACACTGAGCAATTCCTAACAAATATGAGAAAACCGAGAATGAAACACTGGTCTCCTGACATCGTCAGGAAGATATCATATTTGACATAAAAAAACAAATAACTCATTTCGGGAGGGTCTGGATTACTGGTCTACTATGAATGGGATTTATTTATACACTGCCAAAGGAAAAGGAATGAAATGATCGGGAAAGAACATACTTTCTTAACTTATAAGTTCATATTTAACATAAATGTTTAAAATAGTTTATTATAGATTTTCTTGTAATACCAAAACGACGTATTTTACGAGACGTCGCTGATAATGGTGTTTTGTATCAATTATTAACGAATAGGTTTTTACCGTAAATAATAATAATAATAATAATTAGTTAAAGAAACAACACCGTACACTACATTAAAAGATCAAGAAATAGAACTACTAGAACCTAATTAACTGTACAAATACTTAGGTGTAATGCAAACGAATAGAACACAACACACTATAGTCAAAGAACATCACTAAAGAATTCATGAGAAGAATAGAAATAACAACAATAACTCATTTAAATTCACGTAACCTAACGAAAGCAATAAACTCATTAGTCATCCCCATACTATCCTACTCCTTTGGGGTAGTAAAATGGTCAACTACATATCTGCAAAATTTAGAGAGTATATCAGAACCACGATGACAAGCAACAACAAACACCATCCCAAATCTGCATTAGAACGAATGTTCATCCCACGTAACCAGGGCGGAAGAGGCATCATACCAATCAAAGAACTACATGAAAGACAAAAGTACATCCTCAATAAGTTTTTCCGGAACAAAGCGTATACCTCATCACTACACCAAGCAATTACAACCAGTGATAAAAATTATACATCCTGTCACCTGAATGAGCCTCTATCCCAACCAATACAAGAAAATAGAATGACAACCTGGCAAGATAAACCAATACACTGGAACTATCCCCAACCAACTGAACAACAGCAAAATAAATAAAAAATAATGTTGTGGTTAATGAACGGAAAATTATTCCCAGAAACAGAAGGCATCATAGAATCAATGTAAGACAGAAGTCACACCAACCAGAAACTACAGGAAAATAATCCTAAAAGAAACTGAAATTACAGATTAATGTCGCTGATGTATCCAAACCAAAGAAACTCGAGCATATCATTGATGGTTGCATAGTATAAACCTCAACCAGTCCTGCAAGATGATTTGAAGTCAAATATTTTGTACTGGGACAGAAGCATTCTCACTGACCTAACAATTCACAACAGACCTGATGTCATCGTTTCGAAAAGAAAAGAATCAAAAGTGGATTCATCAATTCAAGATCTCATCGATTTTGCTGTCGTAAATTACAACAATCTAGAAAAAACAAAGAATGACAAAATATCAAAATACCAACAACTAGCTTTTGAAGTAAAAATACTCTGGAATGTTCAAGAAGTGATCATAGTGCCTATCATTTTATCTGCCCTAGGACTAGTATCCCAATCCCTAGTCGATTTCATTAAAAAACTCGAAATCAACACCAATATAATAAGTAGACTGCAACACAGCGTCCTTCTGTCCTCAGCCCACATTACCAGAAAGTTCTTGAACCTGAAATAGATTCTTCCTCCCAGCAGAACTTGATTTAATAATCTACTGCTGAGAGAAAAACTAACACAAGATGAGAGAACTAAATAATAATAATAATAATTATTATTATTATTATTAATATAATTTATGCTTTACAGATAAGAAAAGAAAATATACGAGTAGTTGAAGAACGTGCTTAATACCAAAAAATAACTGATCGAGTTACATTCGCCACGTTACAACTAGTAAAAAACAAAAAGTAAAACCCATGAAGAAAGAAAAATTACGACTTCGAATACGGAAACTTAAAACGAAGGACATCCTTATTTAGAAACCTGTAGCTCTACTAATATTGCGTGTATCGATGAATATTATAGCTACAGCGGAAGTTTCGAAAGCCACTGATGATGTACATAAACAATGTGAAAACGTAAGAGAAATCTTACACCAAAAATAAACTATAAAATTTGCATTTAAATAATTTTTTGAATTCTAAATTCTAAAGTGTGATAAAAAATAATTAGGTTATCTTAATTTTTTCAAGAACATAAATTCTAAAAAGTCAGAAGAAGAGGCCTTATAATAGTTCAGGAAACAGTTATGTATTCCATGGTTGAAGAATACTAATGAACCAAATGGAAGGTATTAACGTTGGACTGTTTAGCAAATTTGTTTAGGAACAAACCTTTTTTCAGTAGTTCAATATTGATGTAAATTAGCAGTAAACTAATGTACTACTTGATCTCATTCATTCTTTGTAGTTCTTCGTAATTCAAAATTTGAAAAGAATATTTGTTGTATATTTCGTTTAATTCCTATTTCAATGTTACTTTCCAAGAGTTAAGATATTTTAAAATGTGACCAAAGCTGGAATCGACATCCTCAGATTGGGAGTAACCGTGCCACACTAAGGCACAGGTGGAACACGCATATTGCTGTTATTTTGTTATTATTTTGAGGTATTTATCTTTCTTCATTAAGATAGATTTATTGCGATGGAGGAGGATAAACTTGAATAATATTACTGAAATACACTTTTACACCATGACTTACTAATACTGATTTATTTTTCATAGCTAACATGTGAATACAAAATTGTTTTAATGTTGCCAACCTAACACACCTCTTCAATAATAAAGTATATTTTTATGAGAATTTTATGCCGAGGGAATTTCTAGACTTGTTCCGAGATATGACAAATATTTAAGGCGGTAGTGTGTCAATTCTACACGCACAAGTAGTTTTACTTTATCTTTTCATTAATATGGGTAGTAAATTGCAATTTTTATCTATTACTATTCCTAAATATTTATGTGTACGTACCACTTGTATTTTCCGACCATCCATCTTGACCACAGTGTTGCGTCTATTTCTCGTAGATAATCCAAACCAAATGCCTTAGATGTTTCTGGTGAAAATTTTTAATGCAGTTTATCTCTACTCCTTTTCAACTCTATTACTTTTCTGCAATTTCTCTCTAACTCTCGCCGACTCTCTCCTATCTCCACTACCAAGTCGTCTGCAAACACTACGGCCTGTATATTGCTCTGCCACAAATCCACCAACAGATTATTCATCACTACGTTCCAAAGTATTGGTCCACTTGAGCCTGGGGGACACCCTTTTCCGCATTTTTCGAACAATAATTCTATAAGATGACATGGAATATTCATTGAAAGCAATGTACGCAGTGTCCCATCCCATCGCGCATTATCAAATGCACCTCTGATATGCTAAAAGGGCGGCAGACAAGATGGTCAAACAGTGAAAAGGAAAGAAAAACTTATGAGCATATGCCTGATGTGCGATTTAGGATAAAGTATAATTTTTTGAACCTAATAGCTATGTTATACAATTTTTAACAGATCATGGCAATTTTGAAGAGTATTTAATGTGAATACGACGGAGGGAGACTGCAGTATGTATGAGTGGAAAAGGAATCGAAAATAGTGAACACATTTTTTGGGAGTGAGATATATGGTCAGGAAAGTAGTAGACATCTACGGTTTATAAAAGAAGAAGTAATATTTTTGCCTAAGGAAAAAAGTTATTGTTTGCAACAAAGAAAAGATAGTCAATTATGTGACTCAAGTGAGACAAATCACAGATGTTTTTAAAAAAGACAAGTAAAGTTGCAAAATGTAGATGAGCGTACACCTCCTTTAGGAAAGACGATAACAGATACAAGAAGTCGTGATAATATCATATACGACAGCTTAGGCATGTATAAACTCGATGAAATATGTCCGTAAACACGGATACCAAAGCAAATAAAAAAAACTTACGGCGGTTGTGTAGAAAAAAAAGTAGAAATGTGTGGTTTTGAAATTTAAAGAATAAATTTTCCGTGTCCATTCCAGTGATTTTTTAGTCTAAGGTTACGTTTTGGATAGCCCTCGTACTTCTCTTGTCATTTCTATCTCCAGCAAAATCTGCATCACAGAGCCCACGAAGGTGTAGAATATCTTACTTCTTGATTGTTGAGTATTTGATGCCAAAATTAGATGTACCCTTCAGGTACTTTATGGTTTTGAAAATTTTCACATCTTCTGAAGTTGGATTATTCATATATCTGCTTTCAAAACCTACAGCTAAACATGTCCGGTTTAGTCTTGAAGGACGAGTAAAGAAGACTTCCAACTGTTTCTCGGAAAGGGTTCATCTCTCTTTGGTTCTTGTTTTCATTTGGTTTTTCTTCTTTGGTGGTGGGAGTGACCTTTGGTTTACCTTTTTCTAGATCATATTTCTCAACCACTTGGTTGATCTAGTTTGATTTTGTGTGAATCCACTTTCTACCTTCTTGATTTCTATACCAAGGAAGATTTTTGGTTTGTGGTTCACAGTCATCTCAATTTCAGTTTTGCCATCTTGGATAGAATATTTTTTATTTCCTTATTTCTTCACCTAGAATTATGCCATTCTTCACGTGAATTGCTTTATATAGTTTTCTTTCCTCTAGGGTTTCTGAATCTATATTTGCCTGTCAGACAAATCAGTCTTGAGAAAATCAAGTTCCTCTCCAATGGTACAAGAAAATGACAGGTCCATAGTGCGCCTTCTGTAACAGACACACATTTACAGGGTGGCTGTAACATTCAGGGAGCTGCATAAGAATTTCATAATGAAACTCTCCATGTAGGAAAGCTGAATTGATTTGAAAAGTGCAGTATCTGAAGTTTTTCATGGAACCAATGGTTAGAAGTACTATTAAAGAATTACAACAGCACTACAGGTGTCCTCGTAATTATATTTACTCTAATAACATTCCATGAACTATCTCGATTACCTGGACCCGTAACCTGCTATATTGTTATTGTTTAGAGGTACTTCCTCTACGTACAATTATTGCGATGGACAAAGTATTGAATAATATTACACCGCAGATAGTTTTGCTCTTTTTCACCATGACTTACTAATGCAGGTTTATTTTTCATGGACAACATGTGAATACAAAATTACTTTAACGCTGCCAACGTAAAAATTGCGCTACAATTTTGGTGAAGTAACGAAATAATTCTCGTAGTATAAATTAGTTTCCAGACCCTGAAAAAGTACACTAAATGGGTGTTTAATTCATTGGCGAAAGGGACATAATGAGTAAACAAAATAAACGTTTTTCGCAGGTATGTAGTTGGAGTGGGTGATAGAGCTCGGGGGAACCGCCCCCTTCCCCCGAAGAATTATGACACAAATACTTGCTGCTATAATTAATTTACTATTAATCAATTAATAAAGTTCTCAAAATTGTATATTCAATGACTTTAAGAATTAGATGATAAATTAATTTAATGCGAATATGAATAAATTTTGCCGATAAGGCCACCTCCCCAAAAGTGTGAATACGACCCTGGTTTGCAGAACAGAACATAATTGCAGGGTTGTGACAAAATATCTGCTGCCAGGCGACGCAAATCGTCTTCTATTGGTATGCTGGCTGTTGTGATGAAACACTTGCAGGGTAAGAGTGGGCGGGACCGTACGTACGTACGTACGTACGTACGTACGTCGGGAGAGAGAACAGCGTCCGAATCGCTGACGCATCCACCCCCATGCTTCCGTTTGCCCACAAGTAGCCGTCCTCCGCATACTTCTTCATACATTCAAACAGTCCTCGTTCAAGGACGGTCAATGAGATTGAATTTGACAGCATATTCGTTACTAAGCGCTGGAGATTGTAAAAAAATCTAAATTATGGCTCTAAGATTTTGCTGGTTCTTCATTATTCAACTTCCTGTTGTCTGTTTCCTGACATTCGGAAAACTGCCAATCTGGACTTTTGCGTTTTATACAACCCTTTGTCTACGTTTTTTTCTCTAAAAATTCTTAGTGACCACAGTTTTTGTGAAGCAAAAAGTTCTAGCTAATTAGTTGTCGTAATGTACAAAAATGTCTCGAAAAATGAAAAAATACTAAAAAATAATATTCAGTTATGGATGTTTTAAATATTCATAAATTAATACGTAGTTATATGTGCAGAATGACAGTGAGCTGATTTTATGCATACCGTCAGTTAAAATTCTTCACTAGATTTTAAGGCAAATCTATGCCTCAAGCAAAATATATTTTACTTTGTTTTGGATAAATTTAGTATGATTCATTATTGTGATGTTTCGGGGTAAAGTAATAAGGTTATCACTCTCAAACAAAAAACAATACGTTCGCAAGGAATATTTCCACTTGGAACCTTCATTTCAAAGATACACTCAAGCAATGATCTTTGTTGCATATTTCAAATGTATATATATTCTCTTGATACTTTAATTTCAAGTATCAAAGACGAATTGTAGTGTAAAAATTTATTGCACCACGCTTCTCAAGGTACAATCCACTCTTGACTCAGGTACAAATGAAAGTGCATTTCACATACTCAAGTGTCCACTTAAAGAACAATAAGTCAAATATTTCTGTGAGTGGAGAGGTGTGACACAGTGAATAGCCGAAGTCGTCTCACCCGCACTTCCGAACCTCTGTAGGCCCGTTGTCTCAAGCGTCACGCACGACCAGGGGCTTCCCCGCGCTGTACGTAGGTGGTCTCTTGCGATCGACGCGACGACGCGACCTCGCGAAAGGCCGCCGAGGACATCGCTGCTCAGAACTCATTTGTTCTCGCCTGCCTTCGTGAATAAGGGAACTAGAAACCAACAAATCCGCCTGGATATATTACTCAAAGCACACTGCTTGTGATGAACGGAAACACGCGAAACGGTGACTAACCATTACCAGTTTTCTGCGATATTTAGAACTAACTAATGAAATGTTGTGAATTGATGGTAACGTGTTAAAACACATAAAAGTCAAGGAGAACGCATGAAAAGAAATCCAAAACAAAAGAATGCTTAAACAATTCCTATTTATTTATTTAATAAAAGGTACGATAAGAGAAAACATCATTTTTGATACATTCATCTGTTCCAAATAACACGTGACATAACTATCATTGGTGGACCGGACCCCCATCCCTGAGGGGTTAGAATACATTTAGAAGTTTATATTAAATATGAAAATGTTACTTTTCTTCATTCTATTACATCTCATACATCCCCGCTCCTTAGATTTTTACTTATAACCAGGGCTCACCCTCAGGTACTTTGATCTGCCATCGTGTGTACTGCATATTAAAGTTAATATTCCTTCTTCTGCAGGTTAGTTTCTTCTAACAATATTTATCCATTTCTTTCTTCATCGCATTTAACAACACAGAATGTAACAATGAGAAGCACATTGTGGGATGCAATACTTAAATTTTCAATATTTATATAGGTCTATCAAACTTTTACACGCTCTCATTATAAAGGCATCTTTATCGTCTTCATGACCACCACTATTCCTGGATGCGTTATGAAACTGGGGGACGCAATACTCCGGTGTTATTAGTGCGCGAGGCTTATAGCTTCCTTCGAAATGAGAGTACTTTCCAGCAGAGGCGAGGCCACTTTCGGGAGATACAAAGGCGTGTGGTAAGCGTGCCAGCACGCAGTTGGTGCCGTGAGTTAAGGGGTGCGGAGAGGCGAGGATCGAATGTCGAACTTCGGCTCGCTGACAGCTGCGCCATCGCTGACGTCCCAGACGTCTACGGATCAAACTTCCAAGTCAGAAGGGCAAGAATCATGACACAAGCACGCTTCACTCGCCGACGAAAACATTTCAATGTTTAGTGCGTACGTAGTCGAGCATCTACCATTACCATACAGAGGCGGTGATGCGCTTCACTTGGTAAAGAATAGGAGTGTCCATTACATGTTTTAAAAGCCATGAAAATTATAGGAGAGGTTGCGTTGTAGACTAATGTTTTTGGGCCATAACGCACATCGTGATATAACGTCACGTACATGATCCACCCTCTCCTTAAATTACAATTCTTTTCAAACATCTGCCAAGCAATTACTTTCTCGCGGATTCCAAAGTGACAAATGTAATAACGCTATAAAATTCACTAAACACTGAAATGTTTCAGAGCATAATGTAAACATTGATATAGGCAAACCAAAGATTAACATCGGTATCAGATAAGTATTTTTACGGACACCATACCAACATCATTTCCAAGCACTTACGCATAATCGTGTTCCACAGGGAGATTTTAAATAGCTTGTCCTCCTGTTATGAAGGTATAGTGCTTTTGAAAGAGTCATGTAGTGTTTTTGTAAGACTTCAAAATCGATGAATTTTAAAACTTGCATGTGTTTCTTCGTAAAAACATGTGCCCGAACATGTGAACAATTGTAATTGAAGCTAGTACAAAAACTCATCAAATAATAGTAAATTCTAAGTCCTGGCCCAGGTTTCACTCCGGATTTCCTCCGGGTAGTGGCGGATTTACCTTGGGCGGGAATGTCTTTAATACTCTTGTTTTATTAATCTCGAATTTTTCTACACTAATATCTACAATTTAGTTTGAATAACTAATGGATAACAGTAAATAATTTATTTTGTAAAAGTTAAGTCCGCCACTGCTCATGGGCCCTTGATCGGAATTGATGGGATGGTCCCTTGCTTGCTTCCGGAGACTAACTTAGTTTATTGCCCCTCACGTGGTCATACGCAGTTTGCAACTACTTTTTTGACAAAGTTTATTTATTCATAAACACAAAATAATTGAATATAATTTGGTCCAACAACATAGAATTTAATTTACACACCATATTATGTGTATACATTCTTCACAAAATACATTTCACACAAAATTAAAATAAATTTATTTATTTTTAATTATATATATTGTATAATTATAATTATGTAATTAGCTCTCGGTATCGTGGTCGTCAGTTGGTCAAAACGAGAAGTGCATAAGTATATTATTAATTATATAGTATAATATACTCCAGAAAATATATTACAAATAGAGTTTATTTTTTATTAAACTTTTTCTAATTTTTTCATCACTCACTATTATTTTAAATTTCGTTAGGGGTTGAAAAATCATCATCCTCTATTCAAGACATTTCGTTACCACTATTTTCAGATAAATTGAGAGTGACTTCACTAATCTACCGTGTAATACATATCCATTAATGACTTCACTTCTATCATACTTCTGTCAAATGCTTCTACTAGACTCGCATCTGAACATCTATCGTCTACATGCATTATCGTCTTTAACAAGGGATTCAGATCCCAATCAGTCGAAGAATCGATTGCAAAAAGATGCAAATCTCTAGTACGTATAGGAAACGTTTGCTTGAGCATATAAGCCCTTGGGGTGAGTTTTTTGATTCATTTCATAAAATTGGATTTATTAACGAAATCCAATCTTAATTCATTTCTCAAATTTCGATGAGATATTTCAAATGCTAAAAGGAACGATTTTGCAAAATAATTATTTGACTCGAGAATTATCCAAAACACCCTAAAGGGATGATATTTTAAAATATCAAACTCGTGCATGAGTGTGTATGGATGTAAGGATTCTATTGCTAAAAAAACGTGCCATGTATAGAAACGATTTCATTAAATTTTGCATAATAGTGAATTTTGCGTAGCTCTTGGACGGAGTTTGCAGTCTCAACTAGTTGGTGTTGAAGGCTATTTTTTTAGGGTTCGTGTTTATTGAAGTAAACTACTGATGTATGTGAAGTGTATGTGTTTTGTTAATCGTATTTTTTTTACCGTTTGACTGCTAGGCTAAAGTATGTATTCGTGTCAATTACAAATTTTGTCGTACAAATTACCAAATAGTCGCATGCTAATTGGTAGCTGCAGTAATTACTCATATCGTTGATTTTCTGTCGGGGGTTGTAATAGAGTGAAGTAATGTAATCGATTACAAATTAAATAATAGAGTGGAAACAATTCAATGTGGGAAATATATAAAAGAGATTGACGGAAAGTAAGAAATCTATCCACACTAACTTTTCAGCTACAGTATCTTCAATTAGCGGTTTTTGGTATATTGAGTTGTGATACAACAAATTCCATGGCGTGTGAGTAGTTTTCAAAGAAATTTATTTTGAAAGGTTGGAATTATGTTTACATTGGTGGTGGCAGTGTTATCCCAGCAGGGCATATATCAGGGTGAGTCTTATAATGCTCGTGTGAAGTAATTTCGATTCTAACTTCATCAATGACGCTGAATGAATGAGGGGAAATAATTTCAATGCTTTTGCTGCAGATTTTTTAAAGACGGATTGAATATGGGCCTTCCAAGTAAACCTTCAATCATTTAATACACCAATATATTTGGTAGGAGTGGTATTGTTCATCCAAGGGAGTTGAGAACTGTCCATTGTTAGTGGTGGTGGAATATTTGGTTTCCAGAAAAAAATTGTTCGGATTTTCTTAGAGTTAATTTTTAGACGGTATTTTTTAACTAGCTTAAAGGAGAGTGGAGAAATGATTGGATATTTCCTTGCGCTAATAGAATGTCATTACGCTATTAGACGCATAAATAGCAATTTCATCGCCGTAAAAGCTGGAGCGGTTTTAACAGAGTATTTGAGGTGTTGGCACACTACGAGAAAATTTAAGATCATATCAATTTCTCCCCCATTAAAAGGCGTAGGCACCTTGAAAGGATATTTTCGCTTAAACAATAACTGAGTTCCGAGTCACGATGAAATAGATGCGAGTGACTCGTGTTTAATTGCATGAGGTTGCAACAGAGCGCGCGTTTCACACTCCGCCACACATTGATCCTCCGTGATTTATCAATTAATATAAAATCACAATGTACCATTATTAATAACGTTATTGTTCATAATTGTTCTTTTTTTAATACGGGTTTTTAAGATTGTACGATTAGCCGATCTTGAGAACAATTCTTTTAGCGAAGGTAAAATTATAAAACTAACATATCTTTTAAATAATTATCGCAGAAACATTATGCAAAAATTTCAATGTCCTCGACTCAAGAGTTTTCTAACAAATTTTCAAAGGTCACTCTTCCCTTGGAAACTAAAGAGAATCGTGATTTTTTACCTTCCAAACACAATAAAAAATACTCAGAGACAAGTAAACGTGTAGAACTTCACATCACAAAACGCTGAATTAAATACGTCAAAATGTGATGTATAATTTGTTGTATTTTGAGTGATAGGAAAATTGAACCGGAGGTTCAAACTCAAGTATATTGCTTTTTGAAATAGAATGTAATCTGTGAGGAACGCCTGACGGGATGTTTTGTATGTTTGAGTAGGCTTAGTTAACTTTGACTTGAAAGGTTCTGTTAGTTAATTAGCTGCAAATTAGTTTTTGAAGAAATTCAGAAGTTCCGAGATGTTGAATTATGCAAAGAATACTTTTATGCCTTATACTTATAGATATATTACATATAAATCTACTAGTTTCAGCCGAGCCGAAGATTCAGCCGATTTTTGGCCGAAACTGAAACTTCGGTCGGTAACTACCAGTAAGCTACACGTATGTCAGTTGTACATAATGTAAGAACCGATGCATGTACAATTTACGCGATAAAGAAAGTGAAAAGTTTAAATGGGACTGATGTTGAGGAAGAGAGAGAGAGAGAGAGAGAATAGTAAAGGATTTTCAAGTGAGTCAGCTTTTCGTTGAAACACTAGTTATTTTTAAGACAGACGGAAGAGTGGTGATTCACTGATTTCCGACAGATTTTGATGTCGTTAATCAAGAAGAGAAAGTAAAATCTAGAAATAAATTTTCGGGTAATCGAAGCAAAAGGCTCTACGTTTTATGTTGCAGAATGACACAAAATACATAATAGAATGGGGAAACCATCGGTACCACCAAGCGAAATTTGAATACGAGAAGAGAAAGCAAATTAATTACAATACAAAATGTTTAAAATTTCGGAGAAAACTGGTGTTTAGTAATTTATAGGTATGTTATGTGATTTCTGAGAAGCTGTTTAGGAAATAATGGAAAGGGAAAATATTTCGGATTCTGAGTTTGGGAGGAGAATCGACGCCAACTTGTTAGTATACTGAAAGGTTAGAGAAGAAATTGTGCGACAATTTTGTTATGTAGGATGAAATTGAATCAATGTTAAGATCGTGCAGATTTTTGTTTTAATGAACCAGGGAGCTTTTACTGCAATCCTTAAAATATTGTTTTGAAATTATTTGTAATTTCTTGATAGTGGTGGGTGCGGCATTGCACAAGACGGAACAAGCGTAGTGAAGAAGAGGCCGAAAATTTTGTCTTATATAATATGAGAGAGTACAATGTGTTTTTTAACGTGTAGTGGTGATTCATTAATAGTCATAGCTGATCAAGTTTCTGATTAGCTTTTTATTTTGGTGATTATATGATGTTTCCAAGTGTCGAGATAGAACCCAGAAATTTAACGGTGACCATGGATTTGGAATTGAGTCGAGTATTGTAGGTGTAGGAAGAGAGAAAGCGGAAAGTAAATATTTTCGCTGAAAATTTATTTGGGTTTAGTTATATTTTCTATTTCTTGTTCCAAAAAACAATTGCTTGAAGATTTGAATTGAATGTGACCCTCAGTGATGTTAAGTTAGAATTACTATCGGATTTTTTTATTATAGACCCCTGACTTCTAATAGCTGTGGAGAGTATAACAAATATCACAGAAAAATACAGTTACCACTGTATTTTTCTAATTTTATTTTGCATATGCACAAATGAAAAATTTGGTTTTGTGAATGAATAGTAATTTTTTTAAACCTGAAATATTTCAAAAAGCGTGATATTTTTGTGGTTTTGCCGATACGTCGACTTGATTATATTTTTATAAAATAAACTAAGAGTGATAAAAATTATTCTTATTCATCGAATTATCAGTGTTGTGTTCGTGACATTTATAAATTTCAACCTTCTACATGCAAAATATAATGAATTAGTAATTTTTTTTTCAAAACACTGCTAAAAACGACAATACACTTTATTAAGGAATAAAATTTATACTGTCGCACTCAGAAGAATGCCATGATCACATAACAATTAAATGCAAACGTTTGAAACTACTTATGTAACATAAAGCAAGTGATAAATAAAACCATGTTTTCAATTAGCGACCAGCGAGGAATTTCAGTCACTCACATTGTTGCCATGCGTTTCACTCCCGTGTCTGGTATAGCTTTAACAGGCTGGACCCCACATGACGACTGAATACGGCTTTGACAGCAACGCGCGTGGCCATAATGCACCTCTGGCCGTTTATTTAAAACATGGTTTTATTTATCACTAGCTGGAGGTGAACAATTTGAATTCTTATCACTGACCCCGTGGTACAGTAAATTTATTGATCAGGGCCAACGTAAGATAGAAGATAGTGGTGTTTTAGTAGGCATGTGAAGGCGTGTATAAGAATTTAAACACCAAGTAGGAAGCACTTACTAAAACATAGATTTTATAGAAACTTGTTTTATTGAATTTAACCAAAACGCAAATATAAATTATGATAGGTCAGTGTAGCCTGATCACTTTTTTTTTTTTTTTACATAGTCTAGTGATGAATCAATAGCTATTCAGCACGACTTCGAATTGCTTCCCCTTGAATTTCAAAAAGTTTGTCAAAAATGCAGTTAAATCTACGTGCAATCACGTGTAGTCAATGGGCTATTTAAATCTCAGGAAGTAAGCAAAAACTATTAATTCACTGAAAGTACCAAAGGAAAAATGGAAAGAGGAACAGGTAGGGATGGCAAAACTCCATTTGTGATGTCACCCGGGGAGAGGTCTACAAAATACCTTAAAATTTCCGTCTCTTTCCTCTGCGTGAATGGTCAGAAGGACGTTGATCGGATGTTGGATAGAACGCTGGCGCAGATGCTTTCGTTCGCTTCCGAGGAATGCATAAGAGCTCCCGAAATAACACACACTCACTACGCCTCGACGCAGTCACGTCTACTGCCGCTCGTCTCCACAGCAGTCCCTACGTCACTCGTAGCAGACTCTAAAACTAAGGCCACGTTGCTACTCTTCGGAAGATTATATAGAGATTGAACTTCTCGAAAAAAAAATATTCGAGTCAGGGAAGTAAATAAAGTGAAAAATGAGGACAATCATTCCCGTCACCCCATCAGTAAATATGATAATCTTCCTTTTGTAAATCGAGAATATCTTCCTTGAGCTCATATACTTCCCTCTAAATTGTGATACATCGCCTCTTTCACACACCCACACACTCACGCAAGAATAATATTGTCACGTCACTGACCAAAGTTAGTAGAATCAAATTTTACTATCATCCATCACCGATACATTTATGAAAGATCACTTTATTAGCAATACCACTTTATTAGTCTGAGTGTTTGGTATATGCCACGGCGTCAAGTTATATTTCTTAAAAGTGTATATTTACAATTTACATTTCCTTTGCGTATTGTTTGGTTGTTGAACTCATTTTGATTGGACTTGCGTCACATAAATCGATGAGTACCAGATCTGAAGACCCGTATGGAGAGAGAAATCACGTTTTTAAAGGAAGTGTAGATGGTGGAATTGCTTTGTCTTTGAAGAGATAGGGCAGTCAATGTCGTGCATCTAATTAATAGTCTTCCCAAATAAAATACAAGTTTAAGATATTTTACTGTTTCTGATAAGTGTAGTCACCGTATTTATCCATTTAAGAATTTGAGAGATACTTGGAAATCGAAATGTAAATATTTTAACCTGATTTTACATGGATTCTATCAGTCGCTCATGGGCTGATATTCGGGACAGTTATTTCTGTCCTAAAGAATCCGGAGAGAAATGCAAACAGAGTACTAGCTGGTTTCTGTCTGCAAACCAATGGTTGGGCGAGGATATTTTAAACAACGCCCCTTTCACCCTTAATACGCGAGCACTTCCAACTTTAAACTAAAATATATTTCATATTGAGTTTGCTGCTTTGCTACACTGACGGCATATCAAGTGAAAAAAGTCAAGGTCTCTTTAAAGTCTACTATTGCTATATTTTATTTCCGTAATTTTAAGTGAACTGTCACTAACCTGTTTCAAAATTTTAATGTCCCAAACTTCTGTAATAGTTACAAACACTACAGCGTTAACACACTCAACTAAAAGAACCTCGCAAAATTATAAAAATCCTTGAACTACCATGACATTACCATATGTATTTGCAGAAAGGATTAATAAAAAATATAATTTACATTTAATATAACGAGAAAATGTATTTATCATTTGTATGCATAAATTATATTAATTTTCGTTCATAATAATCGTATTAGTTCCCACTTACGCTGCTCAACAAACGTGAGAATGAACACCAGTGGTTGTGACTTTACCATTGCCAACAGTGAGCAAATGAAAACCCTAAAAGGAAGCGTGAATATTCCCACAGCTCATCGAGAGTGACAGAGCGAGTCTTACACGAGATTCAGCTCGTGTGAAGTGGTTGTCAAAATCTTTGACATTAAAAGAAAAGTTTACCTACCAGCAGAAAACATTGAAGTAATTCTCCGCATTACTATGTTCAACTCCAACAAATCTAATTTTATCCGTTATTTACTCTCCACCGAACACTGAACAGAAATTTCCAAATAATTTTGACGAAAAATTATTTTGGACCCGCTTTTGAAAAATATTTGATCTTCACATAAATTGTCCTAAGAATATCCTAAAACATAATGAAACAAGTTACGACAAGAAGAAAATAATGAAGCCAACTGAAACTATTGAGTAACAATCGGAAATTAAGAAATATTAATGACATTGGTGCGAAAATTTGTCAGAACCGTTACATGTGTTCTCACAGAATGTTATTGTTATTGTGTGCATCCTCTAAAATAAACATTCAGTATATTGAATTTACGTAATTGAAAATTTTCGGTATCAGTGTACCTGTATAGCTAAGAGTCTTAGAAATGTACGAAAAAACAATCTTATTTATTGCATTCATTGATTCTAATACAAATTTGATTAGTGCCAAATTTACACTAGTGTCCTCATCTGGACCGCAATAGACCTGAATAGCAGTATATCTCGGCTGTGTCCGTTGGAATGATATGCTCTAGCATATGGTGCAATTTCATTATCATACCTACTGTAGATTTTTTCTTGGGCCTTTGAAATGTGGAAGGTTTGAAAAGGGCATAAATTACGACCTCTTTACGGACGATATATATTGTGCTTATCAAAATACTTTAATGTTCTTGTTACAATTTGTTATCACCTGACAACGGCCCAAATCACGAGTCGAAACGTCGTGTATTTTAATAAGCACAATATGTCGCTCATGGGCTGCAATAGTGACATAACTCAAAAACAATTATGAGATGTGCGAGTATTGCTGGTGAAAAGAACGCATTTTTTCACACTGAGACCCGTACTTAGTCCAAAAATCGTATTTTTTGAGTTGTGCCACTATTGCAGCCCATGAGCGATATATGGTAATCGTCCGTAAGGAGGTCGAAAGTGATAATTTATTAATTTATCTTATATACAATGGCCGTTATTAGTAGAATACTTATATAATGATTTAATTGAAGTATAATTATGTTTTAAAATGCACTCTTACCATTTAATTTAGCAATAAACATTTTCCAAATTACATAATATGATTGTGACTTAAGATTCTTTGTTCCAAGACAGTTAATTTTAAGTATTAAAATAATTTTTTAATTTACGCTTTAAATCAGGCTAAGTGTCGGATAATCTTTCATCTATGTTCAAAAATTGTTAATATATAATTTTGATTATTAATAGGGAATTTTACCAAAAATAGTGTTGGCTTAATATTTTTCTGTAGATAAGTCAGTTCGTCAGTCGTGAAAATGGTCACCATTTCAATAAAACCAACCAAAAAGAATATTTCTCTTTTGCATTGTTGCCAATGGTTTTGTGTCGCTAGCTTGAATTTCTCAATCAAGTTGGCGGACATTCGCTTAGTATCGTTCCGCACGGTTAGGTGGAATAAGGTTAATTGCCTATCATAATGAACAATTGATATTATGATACGATGATGTATTCTCAGACAGTAAAACGAAATTTTAGAAGTAACCATTGCTATTCGAAATGCATTCATTGTAGTAGGTGTATTCGGGCATAAATCTGAACACAGAATCAGCGAATCTGTTTCAGAAAAATGAGAGTATTGATACAGAAAAAACAATATTCTGAGTGAATGTAAGAAAAGTAATTACTTTCATTACGGTTTTTTCACCAAATTTACTTATGATTTAATTTTAGAAATATACATTAAACTATTATACTATTTTGATTACACAGTTACAGTAAATAAAGACAACATTCAATTAATTCATCATTAGTTTCATCACATGTGGATTAACCACTCAGGAGGAAAAACTTGAGAAACGAACTCCACTAAAACGAAAGCGACAGTTATTAAAGAAGTAGTGTGGAATCCGTAGAACAAATACACAGTGATATTATAATTAAAATTCAGAGTTGCAATAATTGATATGAAAATATATATAATTAATAATGTTCGTATAAATTCAAGGATAGGAAAATCAAGGAAAACGCCGTAAAAGAAATCACTCGCCGTCCTCCACATGTCGCTCAATAAACCCATCTATTAACACTTATGGTGAACCCCAGGTGGAGTCATGGTCGCGCAGGAAGCAGCAGAGATCTCCGCTGCAAACAGTGGGCAAAAAATTGCTCCACGTCAAGTGTCTTTGTCCAGAAGATAAAACGAGGTCGGTGGAAATATCGCTCCGCTATCGAAAGTATGACACTTATTCTGGGATAACTAAGTTTTTTTTATATATTTTGTTTTCGGTAACGCCTTGTAATGATCCAACGAATTTAATAATAATGTATATAACAAGCGTGGATTAAGATCAAATAATGAATGACAAACTGAAAGCACAATTCTCAGCACTAATAACATAATAATTAAAAACGCAATAAAAAGAATAATGGGAAATGTGGAAATTACACGTGGGAAATGAAATGTTTCAACAAAAGTGAATGATACTGACCACTTATAAGAACATTGCAGTAAGTCACATGAAAAATGCACTTCACACTTTACACTCAAAAATCGAGAAAAACGATCGTACATCTCGAGCTAATCTCTAAATGAGCGCGATGATCATTATGGATGGATAATCCTATGTGCCTTAACATGAACCTTTATTGCAGGTCGTGAACAGTAATTCCATACAGAATTACTTGAATCGAAGTCTACCATCCACTTCAAAATAGTCTACAGAAAACAAATCCGATGATTCATGTGGTACGTTTTTCTTTCACTTAAGAAAAGGTCAAGAATAAATTCCCATGAATTGATTTATTTCTTGTTTTAAATCGATAATAAGTAAAAAAAAATAGATTGCGGTTTTGCGAACAAAAATTTAATAGAATTCACCTTGTTATAAAAAGGTACCAATAAGACGTGTCAACTCTTACGGCAAACATACGGTATTTTTTTGTTAATTAATATTGTAATTCATGGACATTCACCAACAATTCCTCATTGTCTTCCTGCGAGGGGAAGAAGAGTTTGAAGAATAAAGAATCCCAAAGAATCACAAGAAAAAAAGACAGCATGTTAGCTCTATTTCATGACGAAAAGTCAACAAGTAGAATAACAAAAATAGATTTCTCTAAAAAATGTTAACTTTATTTATTTATTTACTTATTTTATCTGTTCACAGCATTGCCTGGGTAATTTCATTATATCCATTCCTATTCCTTTATTGTAGTTCACTTAATATTCGTTATTGCTTTGTCTACGTGAGCGGAAGATTTACTAAATTAAATTATTACGCTTATTATCCTTTATTTTTTACGTACATAAAATAATAGAATTTTGCCAGTCACGTGAGAACAGTTTGTTGAAATGTATTTGCTCCTGTTCTTTATGTCTACAATAACCAGGGTCAATTATTGGTTGATGTCAGACGATGCAAGTGTTAATTTTGGTTATCAACAAGTTATGTTTTTGTATACTTATTTAGCACACGAAATGACAAATCCGTGAGGCATAAGTTCCACTAGGAGACAGCCAGGTCTCCTAAGCGTACGCTACCAGAATCTTCTTTTACTAAGTACTTTTTGTTTGAATAATATGATTTTTTACGTGAAATAAAAAGTACCACGTGCCCCTCCATGGTAGAAAAGGCCAATGAACTTTTGTTCTAAGACATTTTGGCATTATTAAATAAACTGTTTCGGTTTCGATAACTACTTTTTATTTCCAGTTTATTCAAAAACCGAATATAACACCATTAACTAATTATAATGAGTAGTATACGCGAAAGTATTTTTCTTTTAATAAGTATAAATAATGTTATACATTCATGTTACTATGATGGTGTAGGTTCCTCCTTCATCCCTATTTATACCAACATCGTGCGAGACCAACATGTTGCCACCCACAGGCCAGAGAATGTAGCAAACAACCTCCCATAGTGTCACTAGGGCTTCCAATCTGTTACACCATTGCTCTCCCCGCCACCTACCACGGTTACCGCCGACACAGCCGTCGTTGTGGCCAATGCGCCGTACCCTTCAATGTAAACACGATCAGCGGTTTCTGCGAGTTGGTTTCTCCTCTTAGCGGCTACCGACAGAAATGTCGCAACGGAAGTAGGTGTGGCGTTTGTTTACGGTTCAAACGCCACCAAGGAGCAAATTTATTTTATTTTTAGGAATTACGCGGAAAAGTGACGCACTCGAGATCTCTGCAAAAGAAAACGCTCTGAAAATCTTTCTAGGAGTGTTGAATGTCAATATTATCCCCGAGTTGATACACTTTTCGGAAATTACACATTTTATGTTGAGAAGAACAAAGAAAAATGTAACGTAAAAAGTTCCCATTTCTGTTTCCGACAGGCAAATCTTTCTTGTTTCTTTACATATTCGCAGCGGGTACTGAAGTTCATGAAAGCGTTTGTGTTATAAGCTATGAGTTATTGAACAAGGAAAAATTGAAAAAGTTATTTAAGATTAAATCTTTCAATCACTCGGATTTAATAATATAATATTTATTTTCGAACGATCGAATCATCTTCATTTTTATTTATTTCGAGACTTGAAAATTCAAAAAATCCTAGAATATGGGATAACTGACATTAGAATTGTTGAGGATACATCTGATGCTTCCATCGTTCCAGCATAAATAGCCAATTATGCAATAACATGACGATAGGGATCTTCATGCGGTATTTCTGAAATAAAAATTGGAGCATTTTTCGAATTAAAGTTGACAAAGGTCGGGTGTACACTCATCGAAAAGGATATCAATAACAGAGCGAGAGAGTTATTCAAACAAAAGGAACATACACCAAAAGAAATTGAATTGAATCCAAAACACGTGGGAGCAAATGTTGGTTTCTTTTTTAAATACTATCACAATAAGTACTATTGCTGGCGACAGGCGTCCTTGTATTGTGAAGCTTCTTGAACGAATCCTCGTTCTCCTACAAAATATTAAATTGTGGCCAGGAATACTCCACGCAGAATCTCCTAATACGGAGCAACGGGACGTATAATATATTTTTCATTTAATCAAGTACTTTACGCCATATGATAGTGCGAAGAATACGCACCAAAATACTGGAATATCAACAAAAGAAAAAATATTCACATGAATTAATGAAACTATGATGGAGGAGTTCAATTGTTGCATTAATGATGCCATCAGATTTAAATCTCGTATGAATACAACAAAGACGAGTGATGAGATGAAAATATGAATGTAATCTTGTTTTCTGCAGATTTCCAAATCAAAGATACTGATGTTGTTCCATAGTGATGCTATTGTCATGGGTTTGAAGTAATGTCCTTACTTTCAGAATTGAAATAAGCTTCTGAGAGTAACAAAGGAAAAATAACATTCAACGTAAGAAAAGTAATACACAAAACTTCCGATTATCGACGAGGCTGCAATGGCATGTGACAATTTATTACGTATTTCCAATAGTAAACTATATCAGTAGCAAAGTCGTTTTGTTTCGAGGTGAATATGTTGCATTATAGTAATTCGTCTATATAAAAATACGTTGTCTATAATACACTGACATTTTTAGAACCGCCATTAATACATTTGTAATATCATATGTTACGATTCAGTTTCCAATAATCATCAAATGTTAAGTTATATGTTTATACCTTAGCACTATGACTATGAAACGGTGTAGAAACGATTTATGCAAATGTATTATATGACAAATGTGTGAAGAAAGTCGATGAATAATAGAAAATATGTTTTTAATATGTTGCATAAACAGAATTTTGTTGCTTTGTATGTGCTATGAAGTACCGTGCGTTTTGCGGTATACCGGCAATTTCTATTATCGACGACCGCTGAGACGATAAGTGTCAGTGCAAATGGAATATACTGTACTAGATACATTAACGAAATAACAAGCAATTCCCATAATTTTTATTTTTTTTGCTGAGTCGACGTGTGGCTGGAGAAGTGATCTGCGAACGATATAAGCTCCTGGATCAAGAAACAAGACTTGATAGGTTCTGTGAAGTCAGAAAACCAGAGTTTCAAGATGCCTCCAGAAAATTCTATTCGCAGCCTGGCGCTTAGCCAGGGATGTATTTGCTTCCGCTGTCACTAGTAAGCAGGAGAGAAGCGAACTCTATGCTTTGGCTACCTATAAGCTCATCCATAGAACTGAAAGTTAAATACTACCGGGTTTCTCGTGTTTTGTTCAGACGATTTCTTGGCATGATAATTACTTCTTTGGGAGACTTATTTCGAATGATATGTTTTTTATATGAGATTCAATTACGTGCTTTACAGTGATATTTCCCTTGGCAGTAGAAAGACAGTAGACTAGGAAATCGTGTATCAGCGGGTTATCTGCCTAGCGTCTATGAACCAACGCTTTTTCCATTGATGAAAACGATCAGTCAGCCTTGCGGCTCCACAAAATGGTTAAATAGTAATCCAGGATAAATACGAATTCTTCCTCTCCCAAGGACTATTTAATGTGTCAGATTAAGTGTACCAGCCACTTGCAAAAGAAATCTGTGAAGAAAGATCGCTTTGGTTATCTGACGTCAGAAAATCGGGAGAAGAAAATATGCACAAAGGAATCTATTACGATACGGAGGTATGTTGGGGTGTCTGTGCCAAGATGATAAAAATCCGGACTGTGGACGTTAGGAAGGTCAAAAAAGAAATAATTGGAAAGTTTGAATGGTTCGTGCTATTGGAGGAACCATTAAGCATTTACTGATTATTCGTAAAAATGTATTCTAGAAGCGCTGAAGTTTGGTAATGAGGACGAAACCAACTGTAGGCTACAGTACTGTCGGTTTCGGTAAATTGAGTCCAAACACCTAAAAATGATCCTTGAGGAGAAACAAAAGCCGTAAATGGAGTCCCGCAGGTCTCTATCATCGAGGAAACAATGATGTAGTGGGGTTGAAGGATTAAAATCTGGTGTTTCAATGTCGGGGAAAATGCATGTGGACTCAAGTATGGAGGAAAAATTTCCAGAACGGATCACTGATTGCTTTAAAATAAATGTTAAATTGAAAGTTGTTGATTTATGTTACGTATAATTACAGTGAAACAATTTTCTATTTCGTTACAAACTAGAACTGTTTTTGTAAATGCCATTTGTAAGTTTATAATCCCGCGAGTTCACTTAAAACGGGAATTAATTTTACGAATTTAAATTGCCTTCACATTATCCACGATAAAAGTTGTTAAGCACAACGATGCGTTTGAAGGCTTGAAAATAAATCTGTTTCTTCGTCAGGTAATAAGAAAAAAAATCAAGTGGGATGTACGTATCATTTACCAACCCACGAATTTTAAATAGCTGGTTGAAGTACTTCGGATAATCTTGAAAGTCCCATCTATGTAAACGCAAGTTGCTTTACAAAGAACTTTCATATTGATGTCAGCTAAAAATCAAACTATCGAAAGTATAAGTGATTATTGACGAGTTGTTCTCCAGTATTCGTAAGTATATCCAATATATCTAACACGTTGTCACTTTTCTCAATGATTTTCGGAAAATTTGGACTGACACAAGAACAAGCATCACAAATATTCCTCTTCACTAGGTTTAAGTCTTCAGATGAAAGAGTTTGCATTCCCATAAGATAAAAAAGATAATTTGGTGGAAAGATCATAGAAAAGTTGTACCGTGATAATATTTTTTTCAAACATGAGAAAATCCTTCACAGAAGTATGGGACAGGAGATGATTTCGTGTAGTGCACATTCTAATTGATTTCATTTTAGTTAATATGAGGATATAATATGATTAAATATAACATCTCATTTGAAGGCTATGAAACCTTTGTCAATAGAAAAATTAACAAACTATGCAAGAGTTCCATTTCTACCATAGTTTTTGTCTTCGTCACTGTTGTTGGACGTGTGACGAATTGAGAAGTGATGTGAACGAGACTGACAGCAGAATAGAATTGGAACGGAATAAAGACGGGAGAATTATGTTAGATCGGTTGGACTGAGGAATGAGTGAGAAAGAGAAAGGAAGGGAGAGAAGTGGGGTGGGGTGGAGTAGGAGGAAGGAGAAGAGAATGAGAGTCTGAGGGCGAGGACATGCGGTCGTGGCTGGGCGCCCTCCGTCGCCTAGACGCCGTAAAGCAATAAAGAGGCGAAGGCGCGGAGCAGTGCGACCGCAATTTACAACGCCCCCGCGCCAATACTCCCCAGAAGGAAAGACTTCTGAAAAAAGTAGAGGCAAAAACAACTCAACAGAAAGGGAATATCGGGCATTGAGCCAACGCCAAATTCAAAAGAGTTCTTTTGGGCAGTAGAACAACACGTATTTGAGAATTCTGTATGCTGAGAACACATAATTTAAAACATTTTATGTCAGATATTTGACACGAATTTCCGGGATTGTTACGATCACAGAAAATCTCATATGAACTGCTGTAGATACAATGGATTAGTTCGCAGTCTTCTGGAAGAATATTCTTACACACACCTTTAAATCCATTTCTGTTACTTGTGAACATATCCTTTGTTTTTATTGCCCTTTTAATAGCTAATTTTAAACACACTTTCTGTTTTGCATCTAGCTTTATGTAAACCAGAGAAAAATTAGTAAAACAGTGAAGAGTGGCCAAAAACTGAGAAAGGAAATTTATGAGACATAAACGAAAAATAATATGGTAGCCAGCATAATAGTTAATAAATAAATAAACTTTGTCAAAAAAGCAGTACAAATTGCGTATGACCATATGGATGATAATAAACTAATTTACTCTCCGGAAGCAAACAAGGGACCATTCCATCAATGCCGATCAAGGACCCTAAGGTAGAGGAGGATTTAACATTTCAACATACTCCTAACGATAAAAAATAGTTCGACACGTGTTATAGTATTAACAAATACCAACAAATATTGTATTTAATAAAACATAGAAAAGTCATTTTACAAGTACGTATTATTATCAAACTATAAATCATTCGGAAAGTATTGTTGATAATTCGTAACAATTAAATAACATTAAATTAGCTATTAATTATTTCAATTGATGCAGTCTCTAGGCCAGAACCTAGCGAGTCTATAAAAAAAATCCGCCTCTACCCGAAGGAAAACCGGAGAAAAACCAGGGCCAGGATGGGTCAGATAGTTTGGAGCCAATCATCATTAATATTTATGAGATAGAATTGATTTATCTTTGATTTATACATTTCTTTCATAAACTACAGATAAACTATTAAGTCCACTACATGTTTTAGAAGCAGCATTTGTGATCAATGTAGAATTTGTGTTACATGAACTCGATGAAAATACATAATTAATAATTATTTAATATTACCTAATTCATTTATTGTAATGTGACAAGTTGTATAATACATCTCTCATTGAAAAATGCATTATAATGATACATATTTAGCTACCATCATGAAATGTTGAAGAAAACAAGATAGTCCTTGTAAGTGGATCCACTTGAGTTGTTTGGTATTAGTAAAAGCACTGGGGCTAATGCGATGTACATGGGAATTTTGCAATTAAAAACGTATCATTCGAGATATGCTAAATGGATTAAACAACTCTTCACGTGTTTATCGCTTACATTCTGCTTTTTAGTCAGGTTGAGCTACGTAAATAAAATACGACTCTTTCAACATACTAATGATATTGCCTTATCATTCTAATTGATGTTGCCTTATCATCAAGAAAAATAAAAATAAAACATTCAGGGATGATTACAGTATGTTGACACCTGTATCGTTATGAACATGAAAAAGTTATAAATTATTTAAACCCTAGAATAGCAACGCAAATTGAATTTCAAGATTTCTGTAAAAATGTTGCAGTTATATAAATGAAGTGATGCGGAACAAACAAACTAACAAATCTACAGGTCATCTTCAACCAAGATGAGGTTGCGTATGTTAGAACTCCTTGTTATCTGATTATTCTTGCAGGTGTGTGTATTACGATCAAGGCGACCTTGTCAGCAAGGAGTCTCGCGCGTGGAGTCAGGGTGGCGCGGAACTCAAGTTATTCACAAAGAAGCGGAGGATTTTCTTTCGGTTTAGATCACCGAGGTGTCTCGGAAAACGTTGGTGGAAAATGATGCAGTTTTCAGGAAATGTACGATTCTGTAAGAATATATATTTAACACCTAATGCGAATAATGTGTCTTTGAACCAAACATTATTAATTTCCGTACAAAATGCAAAAAAAAAAGGGGGGGGAGGGCCCTCCTCCTAAATCTGTAACTGCATGCCGAAATTAATTAACATTACGGGACACGCTAAGTCAATCTAGAACAATTCCAAAACAAATATCTTAAGGATTATCGTTTGATACAACAATAGAAATTATAGGGACAGCCTTTGACCCAGAGGCGGTTCGTGAAGTTGGCCCGGAGTTCACACCTAGGGGAGATGGGGATTACAATGCATTTACAATAGTTTATGAAGAAATAATTTTGTTGAATATTAATGTGAGGTGTTACGGTATATATGTAGGAGTTTATTCATTACAGAATCATTTTGACAAATTTTACTGACCTTGTTACATTGATACGTAATTAAATAGTAAATGCTCTTTCTGCACTTCTCCCTCCTAACTCGTGTCAAAACGAAATATTGCTCAATGTAAATCTTCAACCTTAAGGAAAACGACTGTAAAAGTTTTGTTTCAACGTGTTCAGTATTTTTTGCGAGAAATCACTTCCACAATTTTTTAAAATAAGGGAGTAACACTTGATAAGAAAACATAACGTGGTATATTATTATGAATATTCCATACACGATCATAAACAAATAGCCATAGATAAGGAATAGCCACATACTGACGTCTTACGTCTGCCTACATAATATTTTATGGATTCCATGCCATGGCGTCAACTTTATAAGAAATGGAGGGGTACGTGTTATCAAAAGTGGGTCCCCCAAGCACGAGTTTTCAACGGCTTGTATGGTGCGTCCATTTTGTAAAGTACAAGTAACAAAAAAGAACTTGCGGAGCACAGTGGGTCCAAATGGATTATAAGTATTCGTAATTCTTCCCTTAGATCAATCTTTGGCTAGTTATCTAGACTTTGGAGAAGTAATTGAATAAATAAGAACAGAAAGCACCCTAGATCTATGTTGTCTCAGAAATTTGACTAAATCAAATGAAAAACAAATGTATCGGTATTGTTGAAGTCAAAGCAAGAATGAGGTGATTTAGAGGTATGGCATTTTTAAATTAATACTGCATTGATAGAAAATATGAATCTTAAAATTAATAATACGTTTGTCATATACAAGTTACAATGCGTTAGTCGAATGCACGGTGTATAAAATTATATACCATCGACGGTGGTCCTGAGGTAGCGTCATCGCTTCTAACTTATCGCTGAGCGGATGAGCATGGTTCGAACTCTTCTCTGCCGAACTAGGAGAGGTTTTCAGCTGGGATCTCCGTCATCCACTCTAGACAAATTGACTCCATCTACTCCAGAAAAATGTCTGTTCAGTGCCATGAAATCCCGGTCAACGTAACATCTCTCCTTCCCAATTCCCTCACCCAAGTCATGGTTAGGTGGAAGAGCATAATTCTTGGCCTATAACCTCGCCATAAGACACTAAATAAATAAACAAAAATAAATGGATATAGCAAACCTCAACGCCTTAGGAACACTAATATGTTTTGAAGTTGACGTCAGTGATTCCGTGTGATAAAAAGTTCAGTATTCTACATTGTAAGTATTGATATTTTTAATAAAAGATACGAGTTCGTTCTTCTAGCGCTCTGATGATGTATATGATGTGAGCCAATCAATATTGTTAGGAAGGATTCTTTTGAAGAAACGAATATCCATAACAATAAATTTCCCTTAAAAAGTCCCCGACGAAGTGGCGACAGGTGTTACTCGTACTTAAATAAGAATGTAGATTAACAAATAAGTTCTTTAAATCAGTGCTGTCCCACTAGCAGCCCACGAGTTTAAGTGCATTTTACATTAAAATTTTCATCAAAAGTTGGGGGGCACAACTTTGTGTATAAATCTATGCTGTCAGAATATTTGGCGCGGCATGTCCAGTGAGTAAAAATAGAAAATTGTGTTCGGAATGAAGTCGTTATACATTATATTGATAAAACATTTTATTATAAAATTTGTTGATGAGAATCAAAACATCACGTTTCAAATAGTTTCATTCGTCAATTCTAAACATATTAATAAAACTAATAAATAAATAAAATAATAAATTCTAAACTAATAATAAAATTTGGAACGTACTACAATCACCCTCGTAACTCCACATTTAATTGTCTGCCGAAGTTGCATATAAAAACAATTATATTTCTCAAAAATTTCTGAAAATTAATGACGCAATAACATAATAATCAGTCTTGCATGTTTCAAAACATAATTCAAGATATGAAAATTATATCAACTAATATTCAAAAGTTGTTCCATATCCCAAAGTTCGAGAAAAATTTAATCCATTACTCGATCTTCCAAACTGTTTGTTACATCTCAAAAGTTTGAAGTAAATTATACTCAATGTACCACGAACGCAATTTTTCATCTTCGCTTTACAAGAAAAATCTTTAGAGATGCAAGTTGAAAAACAGGCGTATTTAATAACTCCATGTGTTGTCTAGAAAGATTTCTTTTTCAAATGGAATCAAATACGATTATTGGTCACATACGCAGAGGAATACTCTCTTATCTCCCCAGGATGTCATCGTTTCAGTTACGTTCGTGATGGTCTTTGTCAGGGCTAAGAAATTGGCGAACTTTCAGAACACTATCTAATTCACATAAACTTGAATGTAATGAATTTGTTGAACCTTCAATAAAGTTATATTTTGTTCCATAATTCCAATCCTAAAGAACATCTAATCAGATTGGAATAATATTTCCTCTAGTTTTTAACAGATCAATCAGTTCCATAAAAATAATTACCAGAGCGGGAAACCATCCTTTTAGATTTTGGATATATTGAAACCGAATTATCGCTGAACTGAGGACTGATAAGGAAGGGAAAACCATACTGGCTACGTGAAAACGAAGGTCTAGAAGATGTGAGGAAGAAAACAACCACAAAGAGGGGAGGATTCAAATGCGAGTTACGTTCAGGAAAAAAAAGTACTGCGACGGCCATAGGAGCACTAAAGCAGTTAAGTAGTCGGTGGCAGCTGACCCGCGTCTGCGTAGAATTACGATAGAAGGTTCGATCAAAGGAGATAGAACGTTTATGATAGTGGCGCTGCGGCAAGTGACACGGTGGCCCTGTGCAGAGAGAGGGCGAGGACGCCGCCGTCTTCTAAGAAACACATTCGAATCTGTAAACACAAAGAAATGATTTTTGTGCGCTGATATTTTAGAGCCTACTTCTCAAAATGGAGCTTCTAGAAAGAAAACACTTGAAACTTCTAATCGTGGATTTTATTTCGTCTCTAAGTCACATAATAAAATAGTTACTTCTGTTTTCGTCGTAATCGATTTTAATCAATTTTTTTCGTGAAATATTAGTTTCAGTTTAAGTCGGTTACCTCAGTTTTTCAAGGCGAGCTACGGATTTTGTAGGCGCGCACGCGACCTCGCTTTTGATTCAGAAAAAAAAATGTTTGCAAACTTGTTTTAGATAACACTTGCCACATTTTGGCCAAATCTTAAAGAGGCGAAGAAATAAACCTTCTTGGATTCACTGACTGTAGCTGATTCCAGTGCCAGGAGATTAAGAAGACAAACGACCAAAGAAAATGCTCTTGTCGGAGGTCCATATGGAGAATTGTTGTACATTTATTTATCCTGAACATTAGTCATTTATATTGTTTATTCCTTTCAGTATTATATTTATATCACTACATATTTAGTGTATATTTCAGCACTATATTTATTCTCTATAAAATGTTTCTTGTACTTGATTTCGAGAGTTTAATACTAATAAATTAGATTCACATTGATTAATATAAAACTAATTACCTCGGTTTTCATCGGTAATGAACGTAACATTTTTATCTCTAAAAAACTATTTTTATTATCATGGAGTGGTAAAATAATGACAGAAAAAATGTCTTTACTTAGGTCTTCGAATAATCTCTCAAACTTACATACACATTCATGAACAAAAATATGGTTTCTTTTAAAGCATCAAAGATAGTGTCAATGTTTCTACATATACGAGTACACAAGCTATAAACCATTTGAATAGGACAAATTAGTACTATTAACAAAGATAAGTCACGACAGTTCTTCGATATCTTTATCCGTTTTTTGATACATTTGAGGTGAACGTTCTTATTAAATAGTTCTGAACTCAAAAAACATGTATCTTTGCTCAGAAAAAAATGTGGCCTAAGAAAAAGAACATAACGGGAACGCTCTGTGTTTATTATGTTACTGAAAAGCAGAAACAGTAATTAGTTTTTTGTCCTCAACGCGGTCATTGGTAGTTTGTAAATGCTCTCTTAAAAATAAATTATATATTTATTCTTAGACTTTTTTTTAAATTTGAGGTCATAAATAAAACTAGTTTATATTGTCAACGTTTCGGAATATTATAATTCCTTCTTGAGGTCTGTATGGACTATTTCATACTTAAAATCACTCCATAGTACATCCCACCAACACCAACACACTACCATACAAACATCACTATAATCCTGTCACCCTCTCATCAACCCAACAACTGCTCATCAACTAAGTTTATATTATTATTGTTGGCCATTCTATATATATTATTGTTCGCTTAATTTAAATGAATTTGAATAATTTTTCTATTTCTCGTCAATCTTGTAAGTAAAAATTCTAGCCAGAGAGATAATAAACAAAAGAGACGAAACACTTTTTTTTTCAGGTAACACTACACTTCGTGTGTTTTACTTCAGGAATAAAAACTGTTGACAATAATGAGAACGTGCAAGATCATTGCGCAATATCCCCCAGCCTTTCCATTACTGTGAAATGTAAATAAAAGATTAACAAGATAAAATATTTCTGGTAAAAATAGAAATATGTTTGACTGTAGATTTGCCATATTATTGTTTATTGTGTTTGGAATCAAAGATAATGTATATTAGTATCATGCTTAGAGTAACTTGACTCAAATCACTTTAACAAATAAATGCGTGTTAGAAAAACGTCTTCCGAATACTTGTAACGTCTCCGATGATACTAATAGGCCACAGAGGAGTTTAACCGAAGGTTGTTTACTTATCAAATAACTTCCGGAGAAACAACTCGTGGTCTATGTCAAGTCTGACATCCATAAGGAACACAAGGGTTCTTTCTTTAACTGAGGGCGAGTAAGCTCTCAAAACGCATACCTTCAGTTAATAAAACGACTGCTACGCAATCAACGAACGAAGAAAATTTTCTCCGTTCCCGAAACAAGGGAACTTTACGAAGACAAAACTCGTCAAAAAGTCCTGAAATAAACAATCCTGTCGAAACAAGAATTAAATAATTTTGTTCCGTCGTAGGTGTAATACAGAGGAAGTGTTACCATGGTGACAGTTTCACTGAAGCTTATGAAGAGTGAAACCTGTCTCTGTTCTTCGGTATGAAGGAGTCCCATTCATACGAGCAGAGGTTTATTTTCGCAGTCACGAGGCGAATGGCAGCTGCGGACCGATGACAAACGCACGTGAATGGGAGACGGGTGCGCACTGGGCTCCAGAAGAGAGAGGACCCGAGCCGTCAGGGGTTTGATAACACTGCGCTCCGTCGGGTTCTCATGCTTTATTATACTTGGAATAATAGGTCAAGAACATATTACTTGGCTAGTCGCGGGGTTCATTTTCTTCTTTGCATGTAATAAATCGTTTTTGTCAGCCAGATGATTTTGTAGCCAATAATTACTCAAGTTACAAAAAATGTTGAGGTAAGGTAAAAATAAAATAAAAATTAGCTTTTTTTAATAACACGATTCAAGTGGAAGTGTAATTACACTCGACCTGGGGACTGGGTCACCGGCTGGATTAAAAAATGGCCGGATCAACCTAAAATGAGTCATAATTATGAAATGTCCCATCCAAAAAAGAATTATAAGGGTGTTTAAACTACAGTATTCAACAATAGCAGTTAACTTAGCTATGTTTTTCTTACAGCGTAATCGGAGACTAGATCACCTAGAGACCAGTCACTGGAGTGGTGTGGGCGGAGTGACTAATGCACTTGTGGCCGAACCAGGAAGAGGCTACGGTATTAATACGTATTTTTACAAGGTAATACTTTTTAACTATTTTAAGGCGCTGAAGTAATATTTTTTCTATTAAGAGACAGTGAATGGAAAATATGTTGTCAAAAATAGTCGAGAGACCAAGTTCAAAAATTGTCTTACCCAATTTTGAACAACTAATACCATAACATATTCTAACAATTATTGTTGTTCAGTATTATCCGTTAGTAATACACCGATTTCAATACATACTGACTGAAATATTGCATGACTGAGTCGTACAAAGAAGCCCAAGAAATCATGTTATCGAACATTGAAGTAAGTATCCTTGAAGCGACTTTGCGGGGAAGGAACTAGTTACAGTTATCATATCACACATTTACAAAGTAGAAGAATAGTGCGACATATGAAAGTTGTGTGACGTCTTACGGTCATGTTCATCATTTTTCGTGGTGTTTCCTCGAGATTAAATTACTACTCACCACTACCCATAATTCAACTTATGTGGAATGTGTGGTATTTTTTGTAACTTATTTCATTTTAGAAACGGGAAAACATTACTATATTTATCATATTACTCTAAAAATTGGAAAATAATGCTCCCTATTTCTTCAACTAATTGGATCTTTCGATTTTCAAGAAAACTCTATAATATAATTACTAGTCAATAAAAATAAATAAAAACTTTCTCAAAAGGACTTCCATTATACAACATTCATTGTTCTAACTGATTCGATGAATCCAAAATTTCGAAATGATTTTCAAGTAAAAGATACGCACTCCTACTGAGTTAATCTATTTTTTGTAGATGGTTAACAAAAGAGGTGAAATATATAAAAATGCATTTAAATTTTAAAGTATATGAACGGCAATGAAACAACTCGCACCGTGACTAATTACATATTCCTCATCGGAGGTTATATTAAGTTGCTATGAAACTATGATCATAGAAGCATGGCAGCTGTTGATAGGGAGAATGGACTTGAATAAAATGTTTTAAACTGAATTATCGTTTGATCCAAGAGAGTATACTTTTCGATGTATTGGTGCATCTGCGGGATGGAGGCGATGGACCACGAGTTAAATAAATGAATCACATGCTGCGAAGAAATGGAATGATTCGTATGACGAGCACTGAGAAGTAAGCAACTCTGCTCAATGAAGATAACAGTATAGAAAATGTATCGACAAATATATACGAAGAGAGCTTATGCTGACGTGGATAATACTGAAGGAATATTTATAAATACATTTCCGCATACTATACGAGTACTATGAATCCTGTCAGAATGATAAACATACTTGTCAATAAGAAAAACATATTGGTAAATAGGAGAGAAAATTGAGGCAATATCGAACTCAAAGCATTTCGATAAGATTTTCAGTCACGTTTAAGTGTTTTATCTTAAGTAAAATTTCGTAATTATTACACTTCATTAATTTCATTTTACTTATATACTCTTTTTTAAAGTATGAAATCGTAAAATATACCTTGTTAAAAGTTCCTGTAGAACCGAATTACTTATCGAATCGTATTTGAAGTAAAAAAACGGCTTTTATCTTCTCATTACCGATGAATCTTTGATTCAAATTCAATTTATTATACTTCCTCTTCCGGTCAATAAATCAAGGGCGACGTCATGAAGCAATATACGAAATTAACAATAAGGAGAAATTTCCTACGTTCCCCGGTAAAAGAGACAGCTCAAATATAGACTCATCACACATTCAACTAAAGACATTTTACGGGTTTTTAGTATGAATGCAAACAACACAACTGTATCTTTAAGAGAGAAAATTAAGAATAAGCTGGAGCTTAAACACGCGAGGAAGTAAAGCATGCAAACTCAACTAAAAAACAACTCACGTTAAACATAACCGGTAACTGGAGTAATTCAGCGTATCGTCTTACGTGTTCATGGTTCACAGGCGAAACTGATTAAATAGATATTAATTCTCAATCAGCCTGATACATAAGTTTTAAGATAAATCATTTTTGAAGCGATATTATCTGATAAGTCAAGTCTAATGTTAAGTTGCGACCCATCCAACGTTCATAAGAATAAAGCATGAGTCACTGCGGCAACGACAACAAATCCTGTGGCAAAGGATTTTTAAATGCTATGTTGGGGCATCAATACCTGCAAAAGAGGCTAAATAACCATTAAAATTCATAACATTAATACTGGAGGTGTGGAAATAGTTTTAACTTTTAAGTTATAGCACTCCGCAAAATCAAAATAACCTTCCCAAACGTATAGATTGTTTACCAACTCCAGATCCCGGAGCGAATATATCATGGGTTCAATTATGGTATCCGCATTTATGAATTCTGACTCCATTTATGAATACATAATTGCCTGTATCTCTTTATTTCTTAGTTCCGGTTCTGGAATCATTAAAAGCATTGTTATTATTAAGTAATTCAATACAATTGCTCAATAAGATCAATTCTTTAAAATATGAAGTCACGAGACTTTATTTAATTTACATAATAGAGCATGAAAAAAATTACATAATAAATTATCACTTTTATTTTTGTTTTCGTTTTGTCTAATTTTTTTGAAGTAAATCATTTTTGAAAGAAAAGAAAAACAATTATATTATTAATTTTATAAATTTTTACACAAACAATATTTTATTTATGGTGTTCCATATTTATTTCAACTTAAACCGGTTTGGGCACAGAATCTGATCATTCGATGACACCTGTTCATGACGCTCGTAAACCTGTGAACGTTATTATGTATATAGTAATAGACGAATACAGGAATATTTTCATTTTTTGATGGTCGGTATACTACTGTCTTCATAATAAAAATCAATGGCTTATACATATAGATGTTGTGAACCTGTTCTCATTTGACTTCCGATTTGGATTGACATAAAATTTAAAAGAAACGATTTAATACGAAATTGTACATAATGAAAGGAATTCAGGAAAGCTGCATTATATGGGTTATGAAACCACAACGAAACATCCAATATTCCATTGGCCATATGCTGAAATGTGTCACCTAAGGCTGTGGTAGCTGCACACATCCCGTTATATTCTGTGCTCCTCGCAGGCACTCCGTAAGATCGGTCACGAAAACACGTGCACCGGAAGAGAAGCAAGAGATTAAACGAGTCAAAGCAGGGCTTTGTAAACATTCTCTTAATTCTAATTATATCAAACCATCCATGTTTAGAAAGAAAACTTGTTATTAAAAATAAAATTAATAATTATGAAAAAATTCTTGAAAATATTTTCGTAAAAACTGTTCGAGTTTTAAACCGATCTTTATGTTGTTTTTATAGTTTAGAAACATTCTTCAAATTTATCATTCCAAATTAATCGGTTTTGTTCGGCGAATCTTCATATTACGTGATCTTTAAAAAATACTTCTGCCAATCATGCCGCGCTCTAAACAAATTTATGACTGGGCGCAATAGATGACTGATTATGAAGGATGAAGAGAAAAGATAGTATGTGTAATCTGCAAAATATTATTCAAGAAATGACAGAAATTATGATGGTGAGTAAAATTGGATATATTTAATTTGGAGTCGTGGGAGAGAAACCCTCTACAGACATATGGAGGAGGTGGAGAATAGATTTCCGCAATAAATCACTCAAACGCTTTCTTTATAGTGGGATGCCAAATGCACATTTGCTCAAAATACACCTCCCCCTCTGAGATGGATCATAAAACATGGTAGAAGAATAACTGCATTGTAGTTTAGTAAAATCATTTTCAGAATTTGTATGTAAATAAATTTAAAAGTAAAAGTTTTTGAATAAAGGTAGCTCAGTAACTTCGAAACAAATTCAGAATAATTAGTGTCCGTATTTATAAAACCACAACAAAGAGCATGGTACGTCAATGATAAAGAACCTACTTCATATTAATTCTATTTCAGATTCAATCCTGGTAGAGTATTGTACCCATAAAGTCCTCTCTGCAAAGAAACTGAAAAGCATTTTATAGATTTATTTAAGTTTATTTTCAAAGTGTATCTCAACACAAATTTATTTGTTAACCATCTCTCATAGTCATAAAAACAATATGTATACTTCCATGTTCTCAATAGTTCGTCCATAAACAATAACACTATTGATGAATGATTTCAAAAATGGAATTTTAAAATAGATTTCCTTTTAAAATCGAAAAAAATATAACTATACCGAAATAAAAAACAAAATATATTTTGTGAGTAGTACCTAAATTTCATTTGGTATAAGTTATTTCACCTTAACATGAAACGAAGTGATTTACGCACTAGAATTTGTTAGAAACTCGAACAAAATCTCACAAATTTTTTTTAATTTGTTAAACTACCTAAAATAATTACTTGCCAGAAAATCAACTTGATAACTAAAAACTGCGACATAAGTCTAGGACTTTTATAAGTTTGTAAAATTATTCATAGCACTATTTTACTAGAACAAAATAAAGAATAATCGCATCTAAAACCCAAATCTTTTCGTAATAATGAAACAAGAAAATCCATTACAGAATAATTTCAATACAGTAAACAAACATCAAATCTGATGACTCAGTTTTTTGGTTAACAATCTTTCAGAACCACTTCAGATCTTATTAGGAAAGCAACGTTTACGCAAACCAGATCATAATTACCTCCATGAAGCTGACAGACATGTTGCAGAATACATTTTTAACATCTACAAAAATTGAGGCTAATTTGATGCTAATTGCATTCTCTATTCTCAAATTTGCCGCTTTCTCATTGATTAACTAGCAGAATACAGAATAACTCGAAAAAACTGGGTAAACGTTTTTTATCATCTAGGTTTCTCGCAATGAATCAGAGTTATAACGTGAGTTATAACATGAGTTATAGCGTGCATCCGATAACCAGAGTTTTCCTGTGATAATGATAAAACGGTTTATCAAATGATAAATTGAAGTCCCAAAGATACGTATTTCATGACAATAGCAACAAAATAAACCTACTGTATGAAGATTACTGACATCGATTTTTTAAAAATTTGTTTCATAATGAAGTTTATGTTGAAGCTAGTGAGAAAAAATATTTCAATTTTTACGTTCTCTTTTTTCTGGGGTGGGAAGAATGGAAGGCATTTTTGTACAATGGTATGGTGTTTGGGGACGCAAGTTAACTCCGCTACTGAGTGTGTAGCGAGCATTATCAATACTCAGGTCTTAAATTAAATAACTTTTGCAATGAAACAATTCAAGTTTCCTCGAGATGTGGAACCGGGAGGAGATTAACAAAATAAATGTAAAAAAAAAGAAACATTTGCAAAACTCAAATTTTCAAATAACAAACTATAAATAAATTAATTGCCAAGAAGCAGTGATAAATGAGTATCTGAATAAAGAGAGAGAAAATTAAATTATCCATCATGATTTGAATAGTAAATAAAATAGTTTACGCACGTTTCAAACATAGGAAGTTTGCTTATGATCTCGAGAAAGATATGCTTCACGTCTAAAAGTCAGGTAGAACCATATCGTTGTTACATCAAAATTTCTGACAGATAAATCAAGTCAAAACTTTAAAAATTTCACTGAGAATACAACTCATAATGCAACTATGAATATTAGTCAATTACTTAGACAGTTCAAATTATCTACGACCAATCTAAGTATTTATAGTTCGTCTCCGAAGTTCCGAATTCAGTTTTTTTTTTTCGATTCAATAAGGACGCATAAGGAAACAAAACAGTACAGCACGAAAAATCTAAGTGTTGGTAATCTTTAAGGAAAGATGGACAGCCCTGACGCCATCTGGCGCTGCGACTAGTAAGGATTTGCATAGTAGGGCGGTTCGCGGCCGTTATGTTCGGGCACCAACTGCCATTTTTCCCTACTCCTCTTCTTCACATCTTCTTCCACATCTCCACTCACATAATGTTCCTCTTAGTCAACCTCTTCCCTCTTCAATTATGCAAGATTGTTCCAACACTACTCTTATTTGAACAGATTACTTCTTTCGATTTTCCGATTATTTTGGTGAAAAGAAACTATATCTCGAAATTTAGTAATAAACCATGTAGTTTTCTCAGATTTTTAGTGACAAACGCATATTTTAGTCCGACAAAGCTGTTTCCTCCATCGAATGTTCATTGTTTTCACGGGAAAAATTAATGACCTTTCTAATACTCCACGAAAGAAGGGAAAATATAAATGATATACATTAATTATAATATAATATTGGACTCAAACGTAATTTATCCTATTATAATGAATTTATTAAGTGAACAAGATCTAGGATCCAGTGAAACCCAGAATTTGAAATAAAATTTAAAAATCATCTTACCACAACTTTTATGATTTTCTCCAGTTTCATCGAAATGGTATTGAACTTGCATTTAGAGATGAAGTGTTTCTGACCTGTAACACATAGAAGGTCATCAAAAATTAATTATATAAGGAAATAACCATGAAAACTAGATGATATAACGCACACAACAACTTAATGTGTAAATATACGATCTTTGTGTCCAGAAATTTTTTATTTAAATCCTCATTCTTTTTTATTGAAAAGAGGGGAGCGGATTAACCTTCCGCCATATTAAATCCACTATTCATGAATAAGAAAGAGCGTTTACACCCATTACTCCAGTGAATACGCAAACGAACCATTAAATGAAACAAATGAGTAAATCCTATTTATCTAATACGAATTAACTGTCATGTCTAAGATCATTTAATTTAATTTTCCGCGATGTTTAGTTTTCGTCTGTACGTCCCAAACATCGCGCGCTTCCTGAACCCTGACTTAATTCTTGGGTGTGGTAACTTAACATCTCTTTGTGTCTTATTTTTCCTTCTTAGGTATGGGAGAGTGGGACAAAACCGACGTTTTGAACTTTTAACTTGAATGGAAGAGTATTTTGTCAAATCATAACACACGTCCCGTCAATCTTAAAACCACCACTTTATAGACTATGTTATGTGCTGTAAGAAATTTCTCGGCCAGATTAACCCGAAGGGAGTTTTTCTTTTGAGATGGAGCAGTAGCATCACTTCGCAGGAGACAACATCTCGCAATCTTTAAATCTTATTTTCCACCTTCATTAACACCCGAACACAGATTTTCGTTGCCGGTTCGTCTAGTAAAAAGATCAAAAGAACATGTGTTGTTATATGAAACAAAATTCTTGATTCAGTTTATACAAGTTTTATAGGTTTATACAAGTTTATATACTTTTGACGCACTTAATTCTTCTACTTTATACGCTTCCCTTTACAGCACAGTCTCGATGAACCATTTTCAATACATGGAGTTTTCTTTACAGTTTCAGCCAGAAAACTTTTCTTATTATTTTCTCAATCCTTTCCACTTGCATGGGATTGATGTTAGGGGTATATGACGTTCGACTTTACCATGTTATTTCCAATCTGGGAATGGCAATCCATAAAGAGTGTTATTGGATGAAAATATACTCACAAGCATCTATCAATCTTCTACAGAATTCGAACTTAGAATCTTTGAATTAATTACGTTCGCAACTATCGATTGGAAACGTTCTTTGCATAATAAAAGAAATAGTGACAATATGTTACATACTTCGTAGGTGATTTATGACATGAATCCCTTTTCCTATCGTCTCTTTCATTATTGATCATTCAAGATTCAAACAACAATGATACAACAAACAAAATAACATCCTTATAGTACTTGCCATTTGTTTGTACGAAGGCCGCAAACCTATCTCCAAATAGATAAGATATCTAACCAATAACATTTCAATAAAAAAGGCCAAGTTCGAGTCTAAGCATTTCGAGAGAAAGCGTGTGTTTTATCTAAAGTGCTACCGAGTTCAACGTCCTCGGGAATGATTTAGTCTGAAAACATAAAATATAAAAAATAATTCAGGTCCTATCACACATTTCGGCGTTCTATAAGGAAAAAGCTTGTCAATTTCTTGGCTCGAGATGTACCTTAATCGCGTTCTAGCAGAATTTACCTCCGGGATAGATGTTCTCGTATTACAATAGACTGAGTAGACCTGGGAGTCAGTCAGACGTAGTATAAGGATAAATTCCTCATCTCACTGGAATTGGAATACAGGCCGTTAAATTAGTAGCTCAGCGCCTCTCCCGCCGAGGCGTATTGACAGGGCTGTCGAGGACAATTTCCATTTTTCTCCATTGTAGTATTTGTAAATGGGAAATGCAGCGTGCTATTGAAGCTTATCTACATGGAACGATAGGAGTTGGGTGGTAGACTATTGTTGCAGGTGGATCGCTTAGCTGTGTTTACCAACAACTTGGTCCACGTGGAGGGATTAGTAGAAGTGGAGAGTAATAGAGTTATTGATTCTAACAGACCATGGATAGTGGAAGGAGGGTTCGCTTTTCACTAGTCACAGCTATATGAACTGGGTCATTCTTGTGAAAACCTACAAATTGTTTCTGGCCCCACCGGGATGACTTGGATGACAGCAAGTCAGGTGAAGAGCAAGAACGCTACCACATTTTGACCCTATAAAATGATAAAACTGAAATCAATAACACCCGGTGTGAGTTATATCTGACATTCTGACCCGGTGTGAGTTAAAACCTTCATATCTGACACTGCAGTAATATGCCATTAACTAAAACGTCACTCACAAGCACTGTTATTCTATATAGCAATGATTTGGCACAGTTAAAAGGAAGTTCACTAAACTTGAATTTAATAAAGCTGCGTGTAGCGGTGGTGGCGGCCCTAGCTTTTCTACCAGAGGCGCCAGTGAAATAGCTACACCTCAGTTGGCGAAGCTGTGAATATGTTTAGATAACCAGATTTTAGATCTGGTTCACTGAGGTAAAAATACATCGTTCGTTTTCGGAAGATAAGGGTATCATTATTTACTAAAATGATGAAGATACACGTATTCGCAGCTTCTGTACCAATACTACTCTTTCTAGAATACATGATCATATTCGATTCAAGGGTAAAATCGAAAGAATCGAGAATACTTAGCAAACTATACCGTGACTTAAACTTTTCTAGACCATAAATATAAATACTAAATATATTAAACTTCTGAATAAATAGAATTCCTGATTTTTTTCCGTTGTTAAACCTTAAAAACCAAAGATGATACGCATGAATATGGTTTGTTCATTATTGTGATCACAGTCACTCTATAGCAATAAAGATGCCTAAATAATGTCATGCGAAAATAATAGTATATTCATTAAATAATCATTTTCCGTTACTTTTAGTTTAAGTAATTTTTTTCCTGATATACTCGTACTTAGTCCCAATCGTTCTCACAAATAAGTTCTCTCTAGTACATATTTGGATGTCAGCTTACCCCTGATATAATTACATTCTGTTAGTGACAGAGGGGCAATATAGCGGGTTGCCTACTTGCACCTTTCGGAGTTGAGTCTTAAAAACGTACAAAAAATATGTTTACCAGAGATGCAACAATAATTAAAATCTTGACAATATTGTTTCTTTAAAATTGATCGAAATGTTTTCGAGATGTGAACGTAAAAGTTGGAGGCACAAATTAATATTTTTCGGTATTAGGGCAGAATCTTAAAAACATTTTTTCAGATTCTGATATTCACAAGGAATTTATGTATTATCATTTTGGACCAATCGCACTCTTGTTTGTCAACGGCAACCTCGGATATTATGAAAAGATAAGAAATTCAAAGAGTAAATGCCTTCATTCCACTACCACTAATGATTTGATGCAAGACTAAAAACCCTTTGTTCGAGTGGTTTCGTTTAGGTCAACACCAGATCTGTGAGAGCCTACGGAATTTGCTACGTATTTTTCTTGAATATGCTCCAAAACCGCAAGAAGGAGCATAATAAAAATAAATTCACCAATCCGGAATCTATATGTATCCACACATACTCAACAGGGTTGTAAAAATAGTGACAGTGAATTTATTCATTAGCAAAACTATAGAATTGGAGGGCAATATTAAGAGTTTCTAAAGCCCTTACTTAGTAATAAAGTTCAAAAGTGTAAAGTTCAAAAGTTTTCAAAGTATATTTATTCAAGAACACCCTCTTGATGTATTTTTGTTTTCTGATAATCAAAAATTATTTAAAATATATTTTTGAAAGTACAGAATTAACATATTATTATAAATATTGAAATTGTGACAAGCAATTTAAAATTATTTTTAAATCTATTTTTCGTCAAATATTATTATACCATAGAAATTTTCGCTAGAACACTTTTTTTCACTAAGACACAAGATGCATAATGTTGAAATATTGATAGAATCTGCCTGCATATTCTTCAGAAGCAAATAACTTTCCATTAATATTTCTTTTCCAAGCTAATAATGCTTTATAATCCTTAAATGTACCCCTGTTCCGTAATTAACTCAAAAACAAACTTCATCTTCTCGCAAATTTGATTGATGGAAGTGGAATAATCTTTTTACAGCGTACAGTCCATTTTCATTGGTAATAGTTTTTTTTTGAACCCCATAAAAAATTGATTATTTTCTGAAAATAAGACAAAGACTCTCCAACAAAGTTTACTGGAAATTTGGAAGAGAAAATAAGAAAACTCATTATCAAAAGCAGGAAAACAGAAAGAAATGAGATAATGCGCTTTTCAGAATTATACTCATGTTTTATAAAATGATCGTTTGAAGGACAATAAACAATGAATGAAACTGTTTCGTGATCCATGTCACACTTCAGAATAAATAACTTTTAGAAATGCTTGGTGACATGTACATAAAAGTGAAGTAAAACGTACTACAAAAATTTTCCTGTCGTGTTAACTAAACTTCTGAGTTTCTACGTATTCGTGATTGGAAGTGTATGAATTCGAATTCTACTCGTACATTTGAAAATAAGCATTTTCTCCACGATATACATTTTTTAGGGTACAATTTATTACAACTATTTATTGGAATGTAGTTTTTGAAAGTTGAAATAAAAAAATTGCTGGTGTATGACCACTTCAGATATTTTAGATTTAATTCTACACACACTGGAACTATCTGAAATAAAAGTTCATTGTAGCTGAAATATAAAGTTTTGCATTCTGCGACGCAAAAACTAATGAGAGAGAATTTCTTATCTGGATTAAGCCTCGTGATGTCAAACCTTTCAGCGCTTCCTTCACACATCCAGGATATCCCGCTCGATACGAACCGCAAGAGCGTAAACTACCAGTCACGTTCAAAACCAGATAAAAATATGGGCATCTGTTGACAGCAGCTGTTTAGCAACTTTAAAAGATAAACAAAGTTTTGCTCACAATATTGAGAGTGATATCGTCATATATATTGCATCCAACTTTGCCGCCGTCCAATCTATAACTTCTATTTCAATTATAATGCCTTTTAACTATCGTATAGCGCACTGCTACGTCTCCAATTTAGGACACTTTAAACATTATTATACCTTTATAACAATTATCAAAATATTTTTTTTCTTCTGCTATTGATACTCCAAATGGCGAGAGAAGATATGAATGCGTAATGGATTTAGAACACAATTTTCAATTGTAGATATTTTTATCGATTGGAAAAATCCCAATTGTAAAACACTACTCAGAAACGTACATAAGAGAAGGGATAAAAAAAAGAAGTGCAATAAAACATTGAAGTAATTAATCAACACAAATTAACTATCCACAGTAATACTGAAAATAAAAAAATATTGTATATGTAATACAACAGTAAATATAAGTTGGAAGGCATGATGGGACATGATTCTCACCACCATCCAGTTTTTCTCACGCACAATGCTAGAAAATTATTTATGAGCTAATAGCTCGAGAAATAATCGTAAAATAGATTAAATTGAGGATTATATTCTCTTTTCCCCTGTCCATTAAAAAGTAAAAAATCTTTACTATACACACCATCATTTCAAATTTCTGCATACACGTTTTCACAGACTCTCGTTAGGGGCAAGAATCCGCAGGATGGGGTTTTGCCCTATACGAACAACATACTTAATTATAACATTTCAGGAAAAAACTTAAATTGTCTAGTAACGACATTGACCAAGAAAACTGAACTTGCGTAAGTTAGTATTCAGATTAGTTACAGAGATCTAAAAACTGTGGAACAAAAGCATCAGTTTTGCTACCAATAAAAACTAAAACAAGACTCTAAAGTACTGTATTCATTATCTCTATACATTGTGTGTTCTTTCGTAGTCCAGTAATATCACTTTCTTGCTCTTATTATTTCTGAATTTTTCAATGTAAATTTTACAAGTGAAAAATATGGAGATTGATTGAGTACGTTGCATAGGTACCCACACGCAAGAACGGAACTTTAAAATATTATTAATGCAAAAATTTCCTATTACAGTTTTGAAACGATTGGAAAAGTTACCGAAGAACTACTAAACAAATTTACAAAAATATTTTCACTACTCAACAATGACGCGCAAAGCAGGTCCATGCACTCGTAACCACGGTAAATAGAAAGCGTACGATGTAGAAAAGAATGAAATAACTATTTAGATAATAAAACTTATCGACTGAATCGATGGTCTGGATAAATGTCGGATGTGGAAGATTGTTTGGAATATTCTTTTAGAATCCCCAGGAAGCACAGCCAGAATTTTCATACAAATGGAAAGTTTTTTTATCCTTTGCACAAAAAAATACAGATAAAACCATAAAAGTCTTTATGGGAAAATTCTTTCACCAGAAACGTCCTTTTACGTTCGCTTAATTTTGTTGACTGGGCACAATGAACGGAGAAGCTATTCCATAAATTACACGAGTCTGACAATTTCCAGTGCGGGCGAACCCTACCAATATCTGCTCTATGTCACAGAATGTCGCTCAAAGAAGAGAGAAGAAGAAAAGATTCCATTTCCTGGGACTTCTGCCATTCCATTGACCTTAAAGGCGACGTGAAATCGTTTTCCCTAAAACACATCCCTGCTTCCATCAGAGCACTAGGGCGTCATGACTCCACCCGTTCATGCGTCGCCACCCTCCTCCACACAACAATGCATAAAAGCATTAAGTTTACATCTCACAAATGTATACACATTCAATGATAGTGTATACAAATGTACAATGATAGTGTATTCAAGTGTATACAAATTCAATGATAGAAGTGAAGAATTATGAAATATGTTAGGATCAAAAATATAAAATTTTCTGTATAAGAATTTCGTGCATTAATCACTTTTGTATCTTCTGTATAACGCTGTAACGTTTGTTTTTCTAGACATTCAAGGTAATTAACTTTATCAAAAAAGAGAGGGTCGCCTGCGTACAAACGCCCCTTTTTTACTATATCTAGAAACCTATATTTCTTTATGGCGTCCGTACCCCTAATTTTCTTACAAACAATATTTTAGAGTCTTTATTTTCATGATTGAAATATAAAGACAACGGTGCATAGTTAAATTGTTTATTTTCTTTCTCCACATTTTCGACCATCTGGGTGTGTGTGTGTGTGTGTATTGTAAAATCATACCATAACCTCCCGTAATAAAATATTGACCCTCGTGCTTCTTTTCTTCTCATCTCAGAACGCGCAAGGGAGTTGTTCCAATATGAGCCCTTTCTTCCCTCGTCAAGGACATTGGCCCCATCGGCGCCCCCGCGTCGCGTCTCCAGGGCGACCAGCGCTCTCTCCCCTGAGCCCCTGCCCCAAAACGTGTGATAGACCCAGGCACGTGCCGTTGCCTGGGGGAGGAGCAAAACGCAATTCTATTCAGCACCCATGCATCATAACACTTCTGAGCCTAGGGGATGTTTTGGAGAAAGGAAGATTGTATCTGAAATGCGATTTAGAGGGATTCAATATTAAATGGAAATTATTCGTATAATTACTAGACTCGTAAAATTAGTTTTCTTTAGAATAAAATATATCATACATTTTCAAACAAATATTCCCAAAAAATATGGAAATTATAACGGAGATAAAATGAAGCACAAGTTACATAGGCATGGAGGCATCAAGCATACTAATGTACAGACAAGTGAAATATAGGAAATAAAGGGGAGGAACGAAGGTCAAAGAGTATTTAGCGTTTAAAACTTCAATTAACTTTTGTTTCACCCAATTGCAGGATTACTTTTAATACCCCTTAATTTGTTCTATCAAGAGAGTAAGTGACATAGAACTCTATTTAGACCAAACCATAGAAAGGGACAAACATAATTGTAGTAAGAAAGGACCTGAAATTTGGAGAATTGCTAGTGTCAAATTGGGAAATTTCTATCTTAAGAACCTGTATTGTCGTATTAACAACATATTAACACGCTGCTTGACGTATACTCTATAGGTACATCAAATTATAAGCATTTTTACACATGAAATGATATAATAAACTAAATATAAATAACTATGACGATACATCTACATTTGACTACAACGTTAATTCTGTCGAATAATGAACATCTGTATAACTAAGGATCGTCACATGTTTGGTCTCCTACCCTTCCCCAGAAAAATTAAATTTCTTAAATTCCGCCAGTGAAAAAAACAAACAAACAAAAAAACAGGTGAGTTAAATTTCATGTTGTTTTCTTCGCTCGTTCCAGTTCCTCCGCTGCTCAGCGCTGGTGCAGCCGCACGCGTCCCACTGGGCGCCGCGCCAAAGATCGATGCTGTCCCTTATCCCCTGCGCCTCCCTCGGCTTACAACAAATGCCCCTCCTTCGCTTTCCCTCTAGCAAATGGGTCACTGAGGGTGAGCCAACGTTCAACTCGGCCACTGGAAACCTACTCCAAAAGCATCTCAACTTTACGAAGTACTTTGAAGGATATTCTTCATGATTATGACAGAAGAGAATGGTGCGTTTCAGAATAATATTACATTTCTATAATCCAGGCTAGGAACGTTTTTCTTTTTGTGAGAACGTAAAAGAAACGAAAGTGATATTGTAGAAAAGCACAAAGGAAAGAAAAAATTATTGTTTTTACACAGAAAAGTACTATACGTATTTCTACACCATAAAAATAAGTGGAGATAAAAATCGTGACAGGGAGAATTGTTCCTAAATACAACGTTCAGAAAAATAACTGAAATATATCATGTTAACTCCATTCGGTACAGTTCTTTTGTTATAAAATAGAGATTTAATCAACTAAGCAGTTTTGCGCCAAAGGCAGAAGTGAAAATTCCGGGTTATACTAATTTTCCCCTTTAACAGTTCCCCTAATAACATATTTGGATGCGTTTCATAATGCATTTCAAAGGAAGTGATAGTGTCGCATACTTTTAACGAGATCCGTAATTCGGAATCAGTTACCTACCAACCCCCACGTCATCAACTTCAATGAAGCATTATTTTTACAGATAGTTTTCAATCTCTGCAAGGATGCGTTTGGTGAGTCAGGAGAGGTCAGTGCCTCTCGCATTCAGGGGCGCTTAATGGCCGATGCCAGAGTCCGCGTTGCATTTCCCTGTGGGAAAACGACAGCGTTGCACGGGCGAAGGACAGTGCTAATTGCCAGCGTCGCTCGAGGAGCGGGGAGCTGCAGCCTTGCGCGCGAGCTGCGCAAGTAATTGGGAGAGCGACACTCGTTGCTCCCCCCCCTCCCGCCAATTTCATTGCGAGGGTCCGTCTCTTACTCCCTTTCTTTGTGTGTTCTCTCCTCAGAAAAGCAATTGCAATGAATGGGAGAAACTAACACGGAAAGATGTTGGTTTCTAGCGCTGTTATTTGCTGTTCTGTTGGAATAAAATGCAAACATTTTACTGCATATGTAATGCAAGAATAAAATATATGAATCATTCTTAAACAACATCCTAGTCTTAGATAAATGCTTATCAGAAACAGAAAAACAAGGTTTTACTTTAACAGTTCGTTTTTGCGAGCATTCTCTACATTGTGTAAGTAAGATTATTTTGAGGAAGTGGACTTACCGTTCTAAAATGTAGGGACGAAAAAATATACTAATATTTTATGTATTCTTTCGAGAATTAATATGAATACATCACAGTTCTTTACCCATCTTTAAAAAAACTGTATGGTTGCTCAGGGAACACTTAAATACAGACGTGAATTTAACTTTAGTATTTGTTGACTGTTTATAAAACCTTTATTTATAAAAAGCGGGAACGATGTACACCACATCTTTCTATAGGAGTCGCCATGAATGTGTCTTCGGGTGCGCTGTACTCCTTGGAAGAACATGTAACTGTGTACAGCTAATAACGTAATTTTCTTCCTATGTGTTACAGTGAGTAGGAGAAATAGTTATTTCTTCGATATTTTTCCTCTAAAATGATAGAATGATGTCTGTCTTCATCTGCGCGACCCTTTGCTATGAACGGCGGCGATGACAGTAAACGTTAATACAGCTATCTGAATTGTATACAGCCAGGTATTAATTGGGACGGACCGGAATTCGAACCCGGGTCCATCTACTTTGACCGCAGGTTGCTGCCACTGCAACCCGGTCCGGCGCGATTTTCATTTAGACGCAGACGATGCATACTACCCTACCCGAGTAGATACCCGGAAATTGTGAGTTCAATACAGAAATCTGTTTCCACAAATAACGCCTAGGCATGCGCGTTTCTACATCATCAGATTGACATCAACGAGGATAGGCATCCGTATAAACTAACAACATTAATTCCGACATAAGCCGATCCATACAACCCTATCCGATGCCATAAATCGTAAAAGGCATTTGCTTTATCAAGCAAAATTGAGTACCATGAGAAATTTCCTGTGAAGTAAAAATAGTTCAATGAAACTGAGGCAGTTGTCCAACTAGAGATCACTCCAGGTACCTAGCAGTACGATTAGTCGAGTCGTATTATGTTTTGACATGTAAAACAACATTCTTACTTATCTCGTAATGACGGAGTAATTTATATTTCACGTTCATATTATTCCCTGTAAATACATACTTCTGTAAATATCCTACGTTATTAGTCAGAGTATTTCCTTTTTATGTTTCATTACTGGTTTTATTTTTTGTTACTCTTTTGGAGTTGTAATGATGGACAATTTCTCTACTAATTTTAGAAGTAAATGACTTTTGTCTTCTTTCATTTTACATTCATTTCTCCTTCTGCTTATAAAACCTTATACGCTTTTGTATTTTTGTAGGTCTAAAGAGCAAAAACTGTAAACAAAGGTTAAAATAAAATAAAATGAAGAACAATTTTTATATACTTGCGTATTGGATACACTGCACAATAGTTTGCAATTAGGCGAAGCATGGAGATCATAATACGTGGTAGGCTGCTAGTCTTTCATACTGGTGATTCAAAAACTCCCTCTCACCCAAAATCTTCTAGAAACATTATCAAGCATTGGTAATATGACAGACGTTCTATTTTTTGATTATTACATGATCATATTTAAGGCAGACATCTTACGAGTTAATTACAGTAATAATTTTACGATTTAAAAAATGGCACCCATTGGTATAGTTAAAGAAGTTTACATCACCTTATTAAGCTCGTTAATGTTAAATACGCATTCTTTAAAAATATAAACAATTGTAACGAGTTGCATGTGCGTCTTCCGTCTCGATGTCTCTTCGCAGGGTCCGACTTTGGGGTTCAGGCACCCTAGGCTGAAAATTTTGTTCCACACCCTCAAAATCAGAAGATTTGCCTCTTCAAGGCTTCAGTCATTAGACTGTTTCACACAAATCATATATATTGTCCAAGGTATTCCACAGTAAATTACGAAAGTTAAGAATTTTTTAATATTTTTATTGGAGTTTGATGAATGACTGACACAAAAATGATCAAAGTTAAATGTAACAAAATCTTATTATTAAATTTATTAGTATCTTCTTAAGAACAATTCTTTTTTAGATGCGTAAATTATAAGTCATGTACATTTAGTTCGATTTTTTTTATTCACATGCACGGTCAATATTGTCAAGTTGTTTGCGTAAATATGAAGTTTTAGACCAAACTTCGCTCTGTAACATTTCGATTTCGTTTACCTCCTTTCGATGTCGCAGATGTTTACCACCAGTTGCATGGGATACGCCTTACTCAGGCATCAGTAACACAATTAATTTAAGTTTTGTTTTAAATTTTAGTCCACTTACATATTGGAAGAAAATCCATTAATATATACGACCTTCAAAATATCGCGCTCTAGGTTACAACCTTTTCAGCCTAAAGGTTAATTGGGCCCTGATCCCTCGATATTTACCAGTCCTGCCACCCTATAGTTATGTTTCTACCCGAAATTAAAAATCATGAAGACATGTCAGTACATGAATGTAATGATGGAGGTTTCATTCAGTGTGCCACTCTTATTAGACGCCTACATGAGCTTGGACCACAGCTGTCAACTCTTTGACACTAACCTCGTGCCCTTGTGAGACGCCTGCTTCCCCAACAATGTAGCCTTGTGCTCGTCTGAGTGGTGCTAACAGCAAATGCCATGTTTGGACACTAACCAGGGATTGACAACCTTTCGGCAGTAGTGTACGCAAAAAAAGTCTTGGAGGGGGTATGAACCTCGGAGTAAAACTCGAGAGGGGACTATAGCTTAGCAGTCCATATATTCACCTACTATTTTAAACCGTAGTGAATAATAAGAGTTGAAATTAATAAATAGACCAACTTCTGCCCCTTCCATGAGCTCCCCGAGCATTCCCTTGCGAGAGCATTTTGCCCCATGGCACTCGCAGGCCACATACTCAAACTTCCAATACATTGTCAGTCGCGTACATCTTCCACATAATATTAATAATTTGTTCAACAATTATTTAAATCAAATTATCGGGTCGCATCCCTGTGTCATGTGTTCATAGGAGAGGGTCAAAAATAAATCTGATTGGAGAAATAACTTCGCCTTCAAGACAAATATCTTTTATGTATTTCGGGTACTCTCATTTGTTCTTCCATCGCACCTCTGGCCAGTGTACACATTAAAATTCACATCTTAATTTTGGCCTAGAAGATGCTAGTTTCATTGATATTCAGCTCGAATTTATTCTACACGGATGTTTAGCTTCTAACCGACCATTGCATGTTCCGAATGACTGACACTAATTGGCAGCAATCTGGACATTGAATGCATGCTATGAATGCATCTAACCAATTTCAATCTAGCTTTGATTTCGATCCTGATCGATTGTGCGATGTGTCGTGCGTTTCCCAAAATTCTCAGCCTCGCGAAGGTATGGATTGCCATGTATTCAGTATGTTCCAATGAGTTTTCCAAGTTACATCTCATTATGTCTGTAGTTTTTTTGATCAGTGATATTACCGATTTATTTGATTCCGGGTCCAAGGAATTGGTATGAACGTGTAATTTGGTGTAACAATCAATGCAGTGACATTATCCTCTTAAAACGAAAATTCCCGTTGCATTCACATTAATATTTGATGTCAAGAGTTATCATGATATTTTAGAGTTTCCTTGGCTCGATTATTTACATATTGAATTAGTACAACATTTTAAATACAGAATATTTTTCTTAAGAGGGAGGAGGAGGTGGTTTTGGACCCCCCATGCCGCCCCCGTCCTCCCTCTATGGCTTCATCATTTACAGGAATGTTTTAAAGGGATTCCATTTCAGGAAGACTAATTTCAGTTTTATCATTCGCTCGTCCATAAGTCAATGTTGAGTAAAACCACGTCATATGCGGGATGAACAAGAGCAAACAAAGCCATATGCTGAGTGCGGAAACTGCTTTCAAATGAACAGTTATCAACGGAAACAGAGGAGACGAGGACGAGGACGAGGACGGGTTCGTATCGATAACAGGATGAAGGATGGGAAGACGGATGAAGGATGGTGCATCCCCCACAGTCATTCTTCTCTCACGACGTTTTTGAGGAGGAAAAATATACATATATCAGTTCACAACATTCATTGAATCATAGCCTAACTTCAATCTATCCTAATTCAATCTCGAGTTGAAACGTAGTGTATTAAAAAACACAACAAATATATATATTGATCGTCCAAAAATGACTTGTTCGTATTTATTTGTTAATTTATTCTAAAGAAGTGGAATCCATTTCGCTATTAATTAAAAATAAGGGCTGTAATGTTTTCGATAAAAAAAATTACTAAATAGTTCCATTGGTAATTTATAGTATATTCACACTTTGGATTGTCTTTTTTTCCTTAAACAATGAAAATTGCATTTCAATACCGAAAAAGGATTATGAGGGTGGTTTATCGATCTTTTAAAATACTCCCTATGTTATTCTTTCATCGATCTGGAAGTATATCTGGTTAGCGACGGTCATACTTTGAATGTAAAACATATCCACACAGTATAAATATAGTACATAAATATTGAATAGCTTAAATTGTTTGGCTTCATTCATACACTACTTATGTGCAAGTCATACATTCAACGCACACCAAATTGAACCATACAAATGATTCAGATATCTCCAGACGTTTCGAATTTTATTTTAAGGATGTCAGTCCGTGCTCTAAAAGTAATTAGTGTTATCTTTGTTCGATAGTGACTTTCAGGCAGCGAAAGAAAATATTCTAAACGAAATCAAATAAAAGAAAATTAGTTTCGTATGTTTTTGTTGGATCCATTTGCTATCACAGACTTTCCATGAATAATTAATTCACTACTCCATTATACTAAAAAAGAATAGTTTCGCTGTTTTAAGTTTCTTCCTGAAATTGCGTTTTGAAACCATCAATAAAATTATAACTCGTATGCATTTATAACCCCGCAGATATGATAATAACAGTGGACATATATTTGTGGTGGTTTAACTGACATTTGTCATTGTTCATTTCCTTATCAGCAATGACCCATTAAAAACTTGTAAAAAACACGAAATCTGAAACATACACCACTGAACGTATAGAAGTATTATCTGAGTACCCTTAGCTTTGTTCTTATGAATTTTGTGATTTTTGAACAAATATCTTTTCTAAAACGCCGTTGATAAATGTTCTTCATACATTTTTATGATTTCTTTGTGTGTAATTTTTATTAAACTTAATCCGGTGAGCATCTCAAAGTGAGCAACGCCACGCGGGTGTTGCCACGAAATATTGCCGGGTGCATCCCATCTTGACACACGATACCAAAATTTTAAATATAATATACATTTTTCAAACTATAAAATCTCTAACACAAACTATATGATCCCAATTTTATAATAAATACTTAATTTTATTATTTTTTAAATGAAGTACCAATTTTTTTAAAAAATTGGTTGATATACCAAAGGTCATTGAATTAATATAGTAAAAATGACGACTGCATACTTCAAAGAGCCTAAAGTTTGCTCCGGGGTTAGGGGTCACATTAAGAGTAATCTGAAAAATTACAGGAGAATGTATTTTCAGGAAAATACCATGTAATATTGTAAGATACACCGAATGAAATTAAACATATATTGTAAAGTATTGTAATAATTGAAAATAGTGGACAAGTAACAGCGGCTTGTACCAGATTATGGTACAGGATAGCACCTACACCGGAAATTAGGCTGAAACGACACAAATTGAAGTTGTGGCACATTTGCAAGTGTTTTTGGACATATTTGAAGATAACTTACACCAATGGACATTAACCTCTTTAAAATCACAGCAATCCAGTCCGATGAACTCGCAGGGACCCAGAAGTAGTTACAATACGAAGAATACCACGTGGAATACGTCTAAACTATCGAAGGTATTCATAAATTGTAAGTAACGCTAACTTTTACCATGATCTTAAATTCTCCTACGTTCAAGAAATGATGTTTAGAAGGGATTTCAAAAGTAAGTATTTGACGAGTTCTCATCAACTCTTCCCTCCAAACAAATCTAAAACCTTAATCACTCCCTATCCACTCAATGAATATGTCCAAGTTTCACATTCAATAAAGTAAAAGATCACAGCAAAGAACTCAATTATTCTGTCGAGGGAACACTTAGCACACAATCTGAAATCGTTTAAAAACTAGTAAGTAATATTAAAACGAATAAATAATAATAATTGAACAAATGATATTAACTGAATGTGCACAAATAGCCGTTAAGAAAGTGGGGGGTGCGAGCATTGGGAGAGTCTCCCTCGCGAAAATTTTGAAGACTCTCCGAATCGGCAAAGTAACACATCTACTCATAATTGGCAGAATAGAAGCTATAAAATGTTTTATTTTAATACTTTTAACAATATAATTGATATACACATAGTAAAATATTATTGAAATTTATTATTAACTAAGCCCAGAAAAAACCTTCCGAGTTAACATAAACCTGAATATTTATGAAATCTCTAAAAATATATTTAAAAAATGATTGTTAGCAAATTCTCATCTCAATTGGTAAATTCATTACCTGCCTTCTCACTCCAAGATTTGCATGAAGCAAACTTATTAACGAATGTGATAGAAAAGCATGATAGTAAAATAGCAAAAGCATTGGAAGAAAACAAAAGTGACCCTTAAAAATGCAAATTGTCATTAAAGTACAATATTTGTATTTTTATTTTTAAGTGAAAATGCATAGAGTTTATGAGTCCATGAATCGATTTTTAACTTACAAGAAGATTTCTAAATATACAATGGTAATATTTATGCTCAATTGATTTTCCCTCTACAGATCAATACTTCGATTATTAATTCTTAATTGAATTTATGAATACATGTAGAATTAATAATTTGATTTCATAAAAATTGTTCATTTATACGCTAATCTGTATTTTGTTTGATAGTTTCTGAGATTTCGTGATTAAAGTGAAATACTACTCACGTACTTACTGATTTATTGACTGGCTAATCACGAAATCTCAGAAACTGTCAAGCCTACAAATTTGAAAGTCCATTCCTGACGGGGAAAAATGTTTTATATATCTATCCCACCATAACTCTAAGAGTACCTGGAGCAATTTTCTGTTATACCAAACTTGATACGTAGATGAAAGACTGTGGTTGTAAGATATGTCTGGCACCTCTAGAGATGGGGAGGACATGAGAAAATCCTATACTAGAATTGAAACTATTCTTGGTGCCGTTTAGTAGGATAAGGACGGATTCGAAGGTTTTTTAGTTCACAATCAGAGTCCACATTAGAGATAATATAACCCTAGCACCCTTGAGGTAGGGGTAGGAATGAGAGACAAGTAAAAATAATTTAAAAAACGACCGATATTTGTGTTGAATAAATCATTTGTGGGACCGCTGAAGTGAAGAGACACTCATTTCCACGTAAGTACACGATCACCCCCTATAAGGAATATACACCCTTTTTTGTTGGGGTGTAATGTAAAAGGAGTGAGGAGTGAAATGTAAAAATAATCGGAAGTGACAAATATTAGTGTTGAGATCGTACTTTTCGGGACCGCTGAAATTAGTAGTAACATTCTTGAAGACGTCAAAGTCCACAATCAGCCCCTATAAAACCTAGGACCCCTAGGGAAGGGGACGCTATGAAATAATTTTCGAACATGATAGATACCAGTGACGAGTCCACATTTTTGGCGTCGTTGAGTTGATAGGGAAATTCTGATATCGTGCGAGCCTAAATTCAGCCCTCATGGAAGGAAGACACCACTAACGCCCCGTGGGAGGGGGGTTAGTTTATGGATAAAAACCAATTGAAAACTAATTTTGAATATAGAAAAATGAAAATTGCATCGGATCCATAGTTTTAGGATTGACGAAATTTTTAAACTACCAGTTCGAGATCACATAAGAGCACGGTTTTCTTAGATAGTGTAAAGGGAGAGACGTAAAAATAACGAAAAAAATCCGATATCAGGTTCGAGTCCGTGGTTTTTGTATATTCTGAGATGAATAATCGTATTTCCAATGACATTATGAACCCTTCAGACCACATACATGCACGAAACCCCTAGATGCTGGGATTGGGAGGAGCATGAAACGAAAGAGTACTGAAAATGTTTGCGAAGAAAGGATTGCTAAGAGTGAAATGAGAAATTGGTGTTTTCTCAAAACTTTTTTCTCAGTTATCAGTGAAAACAAGGGACAGGATACACATGAATACCATTAAAACTTCTAATATTAATGAAGAACGTTATCACTGGATATCAATGGGAATACGAGAAAGAATAAAGTTGCAGACATACAAAATTCACTTGAGCAAAGCCGCAGGTACTCAGCTAGTATACTGTATTTCGTAATGGGCAAGGTTCGTGGTAATTCGTTCACTCGTGGTAGCTGCCCACTGCTCAACAACAGAACGTTACGGCAGGTGATGCAGGTGCATCCGGCGAATGGACGGACGGTCCGACACACGTACCGCGCGCGTTCTTCCCCACGCGGGCAGCAGCAGTACTTCCGCCTGCGCTGACAAATCCATTATGTGCAATTCGCGCGCTTATACCGGTTTCCCGCGCGAGCTATAGTAACTAAACTGACCTCTTAACTAACTCACACGATTCATTCGTATTAAAATATGTACACTTAATGGTTTAGAACTCACTGAACATCATAAGCACTAGATAGATACGTAACTAGTCAACTATGGTTTAGTTTCCTCCCTTTTTATAAGTAATCAATGAGTAATTATCTATTTGTTGTTCAAATAATGCTGTATGGAACACTGGTTTCTAGAGTTCATTATTACTTTCTGAGCAGTTTTATTGGAGAATATCGTCCCTTTGCTAGTGAGATTTTAGTCTCCTCCTCCCCTTCTTTCCGGGATTCCATTAGTACTTGTATGTTATTAGTTTAAGGAAAAAATAATTTCATAAACTAAGATATGAATGAAGCGATGAGTACGATAGTTGAATATTTCATGCCAAACCTATTTAAGTAATGTAATAGTTAATTTATCACATTAAAATATCAAATGTGGATGATTCTACGGAAATGGGGAGATTTGCGGCACCCAAAAGAGTGATGTCCATGAACAAGCACTTCAATTTTTCAACAGTTTCCAACGTGTGTACGTGTGTACTGAAGTTATTGAGCAGTGAAGCAGGGTTTATTAGTTTCGGTGGGAACCCACAGGGTTGCCACCACATCAACCGCTCTTGTAAGACCGCATTTACATTGGCAGGCGTGAATTTGAAAAAATGACCAAGGAACGGGACATGAAATAACAAAGGAGTGAGGAAACAGTCGTAAATAAATAATTATCAGTGTCATGCACATTGAGTCTGATTATGTTAAATGATCTAATTGATTTGTATTAAAATGTGGTACTAACAAAAAAAAATTAAAGTATTGAAAAAATCTAAACCGAACAAGATATGGCGATTTGGACACAAATTTTCCCATTTCTATAGAATAACACATGCAAGTTTAAATATTAAGATTTTAATTTAGAGTTTAAATATTTTAAAATCCACTTCTTTCTTTCAAACTAATACCAATTTAGCAAATGTATCAATAATCTCTTCAATCAAGAAATGCTGAATGTACAAGATACCGGGGAATGTATTCGTTATAGCAATATTGCGCTCCAACATTCTTATTTTCAAAACTAAGAGAACGTTCTCCACTAGCGATGGTTGAAGGATTTTACAAAAAGATCCTTGGAAAAATATAAACATTCAAAGCATTGTTTTGAGTCCATTTTCAATTTCAATAATCGTTACTTATAAGGATTTTCCGTTAACAGGCATTGATATATTTTACTAAAATGGATACTCATCAATTTAGATTGTTTCATTAGATTGTCTTACAAAACCTCTACAAATAGTTTTGAAGTATGCATTCAATTGATGAAAATTTTGCTTCCTAATTCAGGTTGGAAATAACATCGCATAGCACGTATTATAGCACATATTAGTAATATACGAGTTTCTAATTACTTGATAGTATATTATTATGCACAGTTTTCCCGATCGGGTTATCGAGTCTGCACTCTCTCATTCAGCAACACGTTGGGAGCGAAAACACTACATCAAAGTCAGATGAGTGAAAAATTAAGGAGTAGCGATTTCTTCAAATATTTGCCATAAAATTATCTCCAGTAAATGTATATCATTTCGCTGCGCTGCACGTAAAGTCGTGCCACGTTAGTGAACTGTATGATTCGATTAGAAGCACAATAGGTCACACTTGGTATGCAAAACATCCATCATTTATTTTAAGTTAATATACTTTGTTTCCAAAATGTTCTCAGAAATTCTTCCATGCATTTTTTATAAATATGCATCCAAAATGCCACAAAACTGAACGACTAAAACCGCAATTTTCTTACCAATCTGAGTAAATAATCCAAAAGATTGCAAAATTGAAAAAAAATATCATTGATTGTTACTTTTTGGCACTGTCAATAATCATTGTGTTTCCCTTGCTTCTTACGAGAAAATTTAGAAATCTTAAATATCCTAGCTGTATCAGTAATCATAAATACACGTGTCTCCCAAACTCAATTAGTCTCGAAACTTATTTGCTGCTGTGTACGTGAAAACGTCAGTGTGACTCATTTAAATTTGTTAGTAATTGCCAGAAGACTAATATTCATCTCTCCAGAACGATTTGTTCCTTTGGTGGTTGCTATCTTCATGATCACATAATCAAACTTCGATTATCGTTTGGAAACAGTGCACAACATCAGCGCATTAAACTTTTGAGTCTCTCACTAAACAATCATTGTTTTCCCTCTTCGAATTTACAGGACTAATTACCCATAGCATGCAAAAGATGAACCAGTGCTGACAGGCAAAAACAAGGCTGTAGTAAAACTCAGATTTATTAAAAACTCCAAGTTTCGCAAATATGCAACAAGAATTTCTTAAGAATTCATTACATAAAGCTTTTCGGAGGAATGAAACTTTGTATAAAAGAATTAATATTATAAAAGCTGGGATTTCCCTTTTATTGTAACAAATTTAAAGGAACATTCTTGGGGTAACAGAATTGCATAAAGTGGGTCGGCCTAGGTGGATTGATCTAAAGAACTCATTCAAAATAATTTTTTCATCGCTTTCTCTATGTGAACAAGTATGAACTCACCCAAATTTTCAGATTAAGATGTGGTAGACAATTCTTACTACCACTTTCCTTTGTAAGGTTCAATCCAAATAATTATTTCAATAAATAATGAATATCATTCACCCAATTAATTTATTTTGCATTTTGAAAACCTATTTGTTTTTATTTTGTATTTTGAATTGAGTGGATTGAAAAAAAAGTGGACTTGTTTTTCATCTTTGACCAGATGATTGGAGTGTAAATGACTTACAGATTGTTTACTATCATTCATTAATATTCTTTCTTTTTAGACCTGGTTGACTAAACGAAACTTACCTCTGGGGCCTATTCCTAATTATATACGAATTCTGGGCAAAATGTTCAGACGATGGCAACTATTTCCTTAACTATAATGAAACTATTGTAAAAGATTTATGAGCAGTGAAAAACAAATGGTGTGTGCGTCAGATCAAACTTAAATATTGCAAACATCAATTACAATCTCTACTGAAATCCACATAACGTTCTTAGAAACATATAGCGTGATCAAACTTACTTTTAACTCCGAGATAAATAGTTTTGGATTTTTAATAAGTACATAAATCTACGTCAAAAAATAGAAAAATTCGTATTACAATATATACATGAAACAATCAAGGTCTCCAGAAAGTCTAAAAGATACATGATCCATCATACTCATAACTTCCTTTCACCGTCATGGTTCACCATCAAATTTCAGGGTGTAAGTAATAGGGCAAAATTGAAATGAATATAGATAGTTCATTTATCCATATTGACAATGAAACTTATCCGGATAGACGAGTTCCTACCATATTTGAAACGACAGAGAGAAATGTTAAACTGCGTTATAAGATTTAATGCAATAATTAAACCCAGTTATTACAAAAAAATATTATAGTAACACTGTGTACTTTCCAAAGGTCACTTCATCATTTGAAAACCGGGCTCTCCTTTTTCATAACAATTATAACTGATGAAAAACATTGTATTGAAGTATGGAAAATCCAGTATATCTTTGAGAAGCTTCGAATGAAAGTAAAATACATTACTCTTACAGGGATTTGGGAACATTGCATTCTCCACACCGTCGACATCTTTCGTTGGTAACATCACTGTAATATCATATAGTAGCGACAATAAAGGCAAAATCTTGTAGCACAGCGCAGTGGCGCCTTCAAGTGACGAGCGAGTATCACTACATGCAATCTAGTGGGACGTGGGTGAATATCATCCTATTGAGAGAGCATTAGTGATACTCGCCGGAGGATAAAGGCGCTACTGTTGCCAGCTGAAGGTTGGCATAGGGAATTAGCACGGAAGATCACCTGTCATCACAAAATGTTGAAAATTTAACAGACCTAACTCAATAAATGTGCTCTTCAAAATAATGTAAATATGCTCATGCGTTTCAATATCACAGAGATGATAAATCATCAGGAAATGTGAATGATCCAGGTATTTTACTGAAAAGTATATAATATATAGGAGGAAAGACGTTGTAGGCGACAGAAGTAATTCAGTTAGTTTATGAAATCCTTTCAAGACCCTACCTTTATCTTCACCTGATACCAACAAATTCTGATGAGTCGTGAAGAATTGATATATATTAAATTCGAGAAGGTGGAGGTTTAAAGGGTATTCCCCCTTGAGAAAATGAATACAACTATTAATATAACTAAGAATTAAAATGTATTCACCGTCTCTGTTTTGTTGATAACGTAATTTACAATCCTAAGTGCTTTTAATTTCTATTATATTTCAAATCTGCAGTTGACCTACTTTACATTCTTCCGAGTTATGGTGCTAGTTTATCATCCGTAAACATTAAAAATGATAAAGTGTAAACGAATTGCTAGACTAATTGTGATAAGCGAAAGTAGCTTTAAAAACATTTCTTGATATCGCTTGAAAGCTATGAGAAACTTGAAATAGTCTGTCGAAATTTTGAACTCAGCCTAACGTCATGATATTATTAGGAATCGATTTCTCTTTCCTTGACTTTCGATTTTTGTCGGGTCAGGTCGGTTTTGGGTGGTGAAGATGGTTCAAAATCTAACCCGAAACAATGAAACGGTGAAACGATCGGGTTATTGAAACTAATTCTTTTCAGAAGTTAACTGAAACGATCTGTACACCAAAACGTATTCCAGTCTTCATATTGTAACACGAAAATAATGAAACAATTAAAAATTTAAATCCCAGTTAAATTCTCGAAAATATCATGAAAATAAAAAATACATACACTTTTGCAATCTCACATTAATGTTAATCGTTAACTACAGAATATTTTATTGTTAAATTACTTAGTCAAATATCCAAGGATTCTATTGTCACTCAAACCCTCTATACTTAATTATAACATAGATATAGTAGCACATGTAGTATACATAGTTCATAGTATGTAGTATATAAGGTAGGCTGGGTAAATAAAACATTACTTATATTTCAATGGCCAATAAGAAAAACGCATTTTTTCCGCTTATGATAACTTTTGGAAAAAACGTTTAAAATGCAAATTGGGGAAGTAACTGAAATGTTAATTGAAAATTTTAACAAAAAAAGGGGGGGGAATTCCCTCTGATCCTTGATAGAATACTCTATTATCTCAGTTATTGACGAGATCTTAAAAACAGTGATTTGCAAAAATTAGTAATTCGCTTATGGTGTCACTACATCACATCATGTGCCCCGAGGAGCGAGCAGTAATATTGATCGTATAACTACAGTCAGGTACAGTTATTCATTCTCACTTTAACGATTACTCATTTTTTAAAATACATTTTTACACACATTAAACGAATAATCCGTTTTCAGGAATTGATAATATTTTCATTCTGATGTGATTGATGATGTATTCGCTGACCTGACGTCTGAGGAGAGTGATTCATCAGTGCCTCGCATTACTCGTTATAAAGAACACGAGTATATTGCTCATGATCATAATTTTGAGACCTTGCTGTGTTCTAAGAACAAAACGTAATATAAAGTTTTATCTATGGTCGCTTGAGTTAGTATGTTAGCTATTCCGTCAGAGTCTGCACTTACATTTTTCCTTATTAACTTAGTACTGTTTTTCATTGCTTCTGTAGAGTATCTTGAACGTTTATTTTGTGACTGCGCAATTGGTCCGAGTCGACCTACTTAATTTTTACTGTATTGTTTAGACAGATTATTTTAATTAATTTGTTTACTGTGTTTTTGTTAAAACAATTACATGCTTGTAAATTGTACCTTTTTGTGAAATAATGTATCATTTTTATTTAAAATTTATTGATGTTTTATACAATCAATTAACACAATTTTACACTATCAAACATTACCTATTTATACTAATTTTGTTTTTGATTTATTTTTAATTAAATGAGTTACATGTTTCATACTTATATCATTGCATTTTGATTTAATATTCATATTTCATTAAATGGTTTTAAACACTATTCAAATGGGACAAATTAATTTAATTTTCTGTTTAAGACTGAAATTTTTCACTATAGACCTATGATTATAAAACTTCCAGTTGCTATTTTGTTTAGAAATCAATTTTTTAATCTGAAATGAAACCGACTCAATCCATCCGACCCGAAAGCAATTCGATTAGTTCGGATAATTTTCGGTTAGGTTGAAAACCCGACCGACCCGAACCGATGCACCCTCCCCACCAGAAATATTTCTTTACGTTTCACAATATATTTCGGGAATATTAATGGTTACTGCTTGTGGAGGCACGCTTCGGCGGACGGCATTCTGGAAAAATTGGCAATACATTTAGATTCATTATCAAAATAATACGATGGTTGTGAATCCTTTCGCTCGTCGGGATTAGCTATAAGTGCTATTAAAGGTAACGTTGATAAAAATTTAGATCTAATAATATAGCGTATGCAATCGGAAGGATTCTAATCAAAACTAGTTACGGTCTTATTTTATGATTAACGGGAAACCACGTAGCTGATAGCATTCTTAAAACATATTGCGTCAAACATGTCGAAACGAGTAAGGAAGTTTCTTGCAAAATGAAATTGAACTTTTATGGCATCTACAATAATAAAGAACTATGGAAGATGCACTATCACAAGAAACTAAACTCTGATATTCTCTAATATTCTCGAAAGTTTATTTATTGTTGAAAGTCACGTATCTTCGCATTCAATGCATTATGTAATAAAAACTCGACATCAAAATAAATTCGTATCATTATTTACTTTTCATCTGATATGTGAAAGATCCATGAATTTAAATTTATCAGCTTAACATGTAAAACTGTAGACTTCATTACCTGAATGTCGAAATAAACACAGTACTTTGTGGTAGGGGGGTCGTAAAATTTTGATTGTCTTGAGGCAGCAAAATTGCTAAGACTGGACCTGGGATTGACTCACCCGTTTTGTCAAAATCGGTGCGCACATAATGACAACTTTTCTCGTCAAAATAAAATGATTCGCATTACAATACTTTCTATATTACTATGTTAACGTAAAAATGAAGCTAATCCTAGAATTTTATGAGTAATCCGGGTAAACAAACAACTCTTTGAAATTGTATTACCCTTCTCTTGTACTACTGAGTGTTACTACTCTTTGAAACTGAAGTCTAGTATTGGAGGCAATACATAAAACTAGATAAAAATTGAATGTAACTAATATTTTATAAGATATACGAACGTTTACTTTTATTTAGCAATACTATTTTACTGACCTGATTAGCATGGCAAACACTACTTCCCCACCAACATGGACAGTCGCGTCAGAGATTAGGACTCAAGAAGTCATGTAACATCCTTTTGTAATAAATGAGTCAAGTATCTTCTTTTCTTAAGGTCATTTTAACGGTGTTATCTCAGAAAGGGGAAGGTGAAAGACGAGACAGTAGGAAATAGCCAACACATCTTATAATGTTCTTAAGTTCGATATGTCATTTGAGTGATTTATTTCACCCGGTTAGGCAAAAGAGTAACTAAAATTTTCTGGGGCATTTGCTTATTAATGTAGTATATGATGAACAATTCACAATTTACTTATTAATGTAATAAGGTTTATTCGGAAAGTAAGGTCAGATTTCTAATTAAAAAATAAACCATCACAGATTTTTTCAAACAAAATTTTTATTTAATTCCTTACATCTTTCTCTATTTTTCACATAGTTTCCAATTTTTTAAAAACATTTGTCATAACGTATTACAAGCTTATGTATGCTGAAGTCATAGAAGTCTGCCGCCAGTGAGGATAACCAGTCTTCAAATCATTCTTTCATCTGTGGCGAAGCACTTGCCTCCGAGAAACGCCTTTAGGTAGCGAAACAAGTGAAAAACGCCAGGCGCCAAGCCTGAACTGTACGGTGGATAGTCAATCTGTTTCCATCCAAAAGATCTGATCAGATTTCGGGTTTGAATGGCAGAATGGGGTCTGGCATTGTTATGCAGCAACAAAACTCCAGACGTCAGAAGTCCACGTCGCTTCTTGTGCATTGCACGTCGAAGTTCAATTAGTCAAATTCCAATGCTAAAGTTGAAATAGTGAATCGCCAGTCTTCACGAATATTTTGACCAAATTTTCTGTGATCACTGATGGTCGGGCTAATCGCGGTTCATCATGGACATTTTCCGTCCGCCCTTGAAAGCTCATACACACTTATGGACTTCGCTGTCACTCATCGCATTGGGGCCGTACACTTCATTTATCTGTCGATGAATTTTCGCTGATGAAACGTTCCTTGCTGTCAAAAACCGAATCACTGAACGCATTTCAGTGTCGGCGGGCTGATCAATTGTTTTAAACTTTGAACTGACACTGTAAACATCACACTGCAACAATACCAATGCAAATGGTGTTGTTAAACGTGCAAGGCGTACCGAGAGTCTGTGTGCAAGCGCGTTTCTATCTTCGCGTGACATTCAATTAGCTACGGCGATTCGGACCTTACTTTCCGAATAACTCTCGTATCTGACATATATTTTCGTTGCTATTTATTTGATTACGTGTGTGATGTGTGCTCGCGTAATAGAGAGAGATAGAGATGAGAAATGCATATTCACTTTAGTTGTAAATTCCAAGACCTGCAAAGTGTGCTGCGGTGTTACAGGGAAATTTTATTCGAGTAGACCTAATGTATTTACGACCTCTCGACTCTTCCCTTCCAGTCGGCCAGCGACGCGACGAGCAGTTTGCTACTGAAGTAGTTTTGGCGGGACGTGTGACCTTGGAACACAAAAAGCGGATACAAACATTCGCTCGCCACCTGCCGCGCTCCGCACCTTTTCCCGCGCATCCAGTGAGATGACCGAAAATGCCACTCTACGTATGAGTCACTCGTCACGTTTCTTGCGCAGGTGATGAAAAAGCAATCAGAGGGAAATATGCAGTACGGCCAAGAAAAATAGGTAGGGAATAACATTGTTGATCTGTAAGTTTAATACATACCAAGTATTTGCTTTTTTTACTTTTATTAATATTTAAGGAAGAATAATTCTCAGAAAAACATGAAAAAAAAAGGTTTGGTGGCTGTCCCTAAGATTTGTCATTAGTTTTCGGAGGGTAATACATTTTATCCCATCGAAACGTGAAAAGAAAATATACCCCGATTAGTGTAGGGGTAAATACCCCGATTAGTGTAGGGGTAATATACCCCGATTAGTGTAGGGGTAATATACCCCGATTAGTGTAGGGGTAATATACCCCGATTAGTGTAGGGGTAATATACCCCGATTAGTGTAGGGGTAATATACCCCGATTAGTGTAGGGGTAATATACCCCGATTAGTGTAGGGGTAATATACCCCGATTAGTGTAGGGGTAATATACCCCGATTAGTGTAGGGGTAATATACCCCGATTAGTGTAGGGGTAATATACCCCGATTAGTGTAGGGGTAATATACCCCGATTAGTGTAGGGGTAATATACCCCGATTAGTGTAGGGGTAATATACCCCGATTAGTGTAGGGGTAATATACCCCGATTAGTGTAGGGGTAATATACCCCGATTAGTGTAGGGGTAATATACCCCGATTAGTGTAGGGGTAATATACCCCGATTAGTGTAGGGGTAATATACCCCGATTAGTGTAGGGGTAATATACCCCGATTAGTGTAGGGGTAATATACCCCGATTAGTGTAGGGGTAATATACCCCGATTAGTGTAGGGGTAATATACCCCGATTAGTGTAGGGGTAATATACCCCGATTAGTGTAGGGGTAATATACCCCGATTAGTGTAGGGGTAATATACCCCGATTAGTGTAGGGGTAATATACCCCGATTAGTGTAGGGGTATATGTTAATATTTCGCTGTCCGAGAGACTGTTATAGAATACAGTGTCCCCGACTTCCGTAAAGTTCGAGGAAATAGGTAGAGGAAACACTGTTATAAAAAAAACTAACACAAAATAATTGTTGTTAATTAGTAGGTAATAAATCGTGAAGAGAAAAAACTGTTGCTTATCATTTATGCCCTAAAATCGGTTGTTAGCAGCTTATTTTTCAGCAGTGAAGTTAACAGAACCATATTTTAATAAGCTAGAGCAAAACTTTTTACGGAATAATTTGTTACGAATGACTTGCTGATAAGCTGAGCAAAAAAATTTTTCCCTTCCCTTCATTTCATTTAAGTTAGAAACATGCGTGATTTCGCTCACTGGAGTGTGAATTTAGCAGAACCATTTTTTTATAACTATACTAGAGCAAAACAGTGTGATACTGCTGTCTACAAATTAATAAGTTTTAAAAATAATGAAAAAACAAAATAAAACAAAAATCACTCACATATTTGGAGAAGCCGTTCCGGCTTCTTCCTTCATCATCCATGTAGATTATCTATGAAGATTATCAAGTAGATTACCAGCAAAACTTCATATTTGCTAATACGTGTGCATTTGATAGAATTATTCAAATACTCCTGATAATAGCCACCGATCATCCAGCTTTGAAAATGTACACGTATGAAAGGGAAGGCAATGAAATTTCGACTAGTAAGAGACGCGGAAAGACTATGGTAAAAAGTTGTGGGTAAAATTCTTACACCCTAAGAGAAAAATTTTATTACAAATATTCAATGAACCACGGGTCGAAAATACGATTCAGTTCACTGGCTGCTCATTTTCCCCAGAAATGTTCAATTATTTCATCAGGGATACTGAAAATATGTATGTGAAAATAACACCTGTAAGCTAAGATACATAGTGTATCCATCATACACATTGGAGCAAAATATTCTAGTAACCGACAGTTGCGGATCTATGGGGGCGGGGGCCTAAGGGCGGGGGCCTTGACTAAACTCTTGACAGATGAAATTGAAGTTGATAAATGGCATACTTGGTAAAAGTGCTACCAGATTAATAATTGTTATTAGCTATAATTGTTATTGCTATTAATAATTACATGTTAATAACTTTAATAAATAATAATAATAATAATTAATACCAGATTGCTTATTTTTAATTATTTATGCTATGCATTTTATTTAAAGGTAATGTTTATAAAATTTGTGTTGTAAAACCATAATTTTTAACAAAAATGCTCCCCAGTTAGCTCCCCCCCCTTGATTGCGGACTAGATCTGCCACTGGTAACATAATTTCAATCATGTATATGAATATTACATTAAACATCAAGAATATGCATTGAAGAAAGTTGTCGTTCACTGACCAAATTAGTAAAAACTGAAATGGGTGAGACATTTCATCTAGGATAAGTATCAAAGGAAAAGGATATTTTTCAAATTGCCATTGGTCAGTTAAAAAGGAAATTGTGTTTCACACAAAGCATTTTCCATATCAGATATATAATTTGCATTATGGTTTATATGTACTTTCTTGTCATATTTTCCTGAGGTATCCTAAAATATTTGCTGATTACATAGTACAAAAATGCTGAATAGTGTAAATAGCTTCCCTGTACTAAAAAATCAAAAGGGGGGGAAATATTCTATACATATTATTCAGTTTCATTCCATCAATATTCTTATCCATTTAAGTATTCCACTGTTTTGGTATTAATATAATTCAATTTTTATAGAATATAATGTTATGAACGAAATATATTCTTTCAAGTGAATATTTCAATAATGTATGTAATATTTCAAAAATATTTCAAGTAATATTTCAAAAATATAACTTGTAGTTATATTTTTCCTCATAGACTTGGTATTATGATCATAGTGAGAAATTGGAGAGTCTTGTAAAACATAAAATGTTCAATAACTATTTTTTAAAAAAATTATTTAAGGCAAAATTGTGTCATTCGACATTGTTGGCATAACAACTAAACCTCTAGATAACATTCAAACTTCTTTTGAAAACACAACATCTAACAAAAATTTATTCTTGCTGGAATTATTGAATACACAGGAAGTGACAAGAAAATTCAGAATGAAATAAACAAAAGAAAGTTAGAACATTACACTGCTACTTGTAGAAGAGCTTCTCTTAAATGGGTCAAATATGATGACCTGCGTGATAAACCAATAAACTTAAAAAACTCCAATTTTTAGCAACTTTAAATTTCGAACCGAGTAGCATCCAAATATAATATATACTTGTACTTTGCTCACTTACTGGGCATTACCTAAGGCTTACTGAGCATTACCTTGTTTCAGAGAATAACTATGAAAAGATTGGTTTAATTGTACCTACTCAAAAAGCTTGGAAATCATTGATTTGGAATGAGATTTAAAATTATTAGGACGAAACACACAAAAAACTACAAAGTACTACGTAACACCTAGTGAGTCTTAGGTAAGCCTTAGGTAATGTCCAGTAAGTGAGCAAGGTACAAGTAAATATTATTCTTGGATGCTTTCATTTATTATTTTATTCATTTGTCTTGACTGTTGTTATTCGGTACGAAATTTAAAGTTATTTGTGAACTATTTTTTACAACTTTTTCCGCAAAGTTGCTAAGAATTGGTGTTTTTTAATCGGCCATTGCAGGCAAACAACTGAACCAAATTTAATATTTGAGATATTTATTTGGTGTACAATTCAATGCTCTTTAATTTTAGTAAATAGTATACTTTTCTGTGCGATGCTTTGTTTTCGAGATATAAGCAAAAAACTGAAAATGCATAAATTTCGTGATTTTTGTGCTGTCAAAAGTTATGCACGCCTCCTAAGGTAATGCAAACTCAGATTCCATGTAACTGATACCAAATGAGGGTGTTAAAACGACTTCCAGCTTTGTCCGAATTTATTCCATCAAAAATCCTATTTTTACTAGCCTTCAAGGAATACATGCAATTTAAAGGTACTTCTAGTTATCTCTTAAAACGAAATATTCGATTGGATTATTGGAAAGTATGTATTAATGAGCATTAGTGAGGTAATAATGAAACTAACATGTAACATACTTTGACACGATAAAAATTATGTTTATACAGTAACATGTATTGTTCGGTCGTATTCATTTCTTCTTAAGCAGTGTGTTTTTCAAAATGGTGGCACTTGAAACACGCACCCAACAGTAATGCTTGGGTAAATACCTTTTAATCCAATCGTCGTATTATCTAGGAATAAACAAGATGGCAGTTAAAACGTTCTCTTCCTCCTACCTAACTCTTTCAGTGGTGTGAAACTAAGCCTCGACAAATTTACATTGTTTACATTCTTCCAATTGCAAGGCACACAGTATTCAGATAACAGTAATCCCATTTTCGCAATGTAGTGTCTCACACATGCAAGTTTCATAGAATGAGTTTTGAGAAGGTATGAGACTTATTTACTTGTCTCTTAAGGTAGTACTAGCGTAGAAAGATTCACAAAAATATCTGAAATCGGCATAAATAAACAGAGAACCATGTATTTATTGTGATTTCAACTTAAAAAACATACCTCACCGGCCATTTAAAAGAAATACTAGCCATTATAAATGATGGTGTAATGCATTGCGTCTTATGGAGAAAGCGCTTATTTTCAACAAAATTACCAACTTTTAATTAACGAAAGTGGTGGAAGTTTACTTCGATTTGTAGTACATTCTCCGTAGTATTTTTTGTCACTTGTATCATTAGGTCACCGGACATCAGAGAAAGCTATTTTACTTTTTCTGAGATGCACATGCATAAATCACTAAATTGTGCTGCGCCGCCATGTTTGTATATGCTCCTATGCATTTAAAACAAGTCAAGAGAGTTCGTGAATACTATTTGAACTATATTATTAACTGGTAGATACAAATTAAATCATGTTTTTTCATCATTGTTATTCATATTGTTGTGTTTTAAAATAATAGTAATAACAATAATAATAATAAAGAAAACATTTATATATCTCAGTTATTTGACTAATTCGGAGTGTTGGACCCACCTTAAGGCACTCTTAATAGTGAATTGCAACGAGGCGTTGAGATTCCAACTTCCAACTGAAATAAAGCCCGAACCCACCTCCTTTATTTCAGTTGGAAGTTGGAATCTCAACGCCTCGTTGCATGTCCTACTCTGTTACATGTTCAGTGGCGATGACATCGGTGCAAAAGGCATGTTAACCCATAAGTCTAGAATTATTTTTTTAATAATCTTAATTGAACTCTCCTACAATTTTGAAGTCATGCGTGAAGAACAGGACAGTGCAATTTTAGTAATTATGGACCTAGATATCAGAAAAAAAAACCTTAAGATAATACAATATGATTAAAATAAGACTAATATGTGTAGATTTACTAGGCATACGTGAATAGAAGAAAATTCTATTAGTGTTTCTTCTTACAAAGAATTCATGACTTTATTTAAATATAAAACTTGAGAAATGTTGGGAATGACGATAGGGTCATTTATATATTACCGTACTCGTATATTTTGTGTATTTGTTTTGTTGATCTTGACTGCGGTCAGTTTGAATCTAGTATGACCTCGTTGAATATAAATACAATTTTATGATTCTCCGGAATACAGTCATGTTGTCCTTTGTTGACCTTCCCTGTGATTCCTCTCGACTTTCTTATCCGGGTTAGAACAGCAACTACTTCATTGGTCAATACTGAAGCTCTTGTAATATGGTCATCACATGGCAGTTAACTTAATTGATTTTCAAATAACCTATAATCCAATGAAGAACTGTCTGCATATTCTCATAAGTTCTTGCAGCAGAAAATTAATATATTATTTCTGTTTTTCACAGAATATTTACTACGGTAAAATTATAGTCTTATGTTTTCTTCCTCAGCGACCCTTGCAAACGGCGGTAGACGGTAACTTAGATCACAATGAAAATCAGTGTCGTGTCAATTCGACTTACTGTTAACTTTTTTAGAATAATATTTGACAGCAAAATTATAATTAAAGATGTTTTTGAATTAGAAAGTGAATTTTTCTGGAATATCTTTATCCTCGTCAGCAATTGCCAATCTTCATTGCCCCAGATTGAGTTGTTTATATTAATTATACATTAATTGATTAGTTGATATAGTTAATATATTGATTTAATTGATTTATATACGAAGTATAAGTGTCTAAATTGCGAATTAGTGAATTTTTAGTATCTAAACTCGCCATTATTCATTCTTTTCTAATCTTCAATCTTTTACATTCTGATCAGAAAACAAACAAGGAAGAAGTGTGAGCAGTATCCTCAACAAGACCAATTTTATTCGCTCTGGTGTACGTTGTTCTCCGCAAGCAACGTAGCCAAGGATCTGCAGCTAAATTTCCTGGAGTTTTTTTAAAATTCTAAAACTGGTAATGGCGTTTAGCGAGTTCCTTGTTTGAAGATGTTGGATTAATATATCACGAGTCAGGAGCGGCTCCAGAAAATATTTTCTGGGGAGGGAAGGGCTTTCCAAAACGGCATTTGATGAAATAATCCGTTATGTAAGTTATAGTAAAAATAGTGAAACCTGTTCATGGATTAAATATCTTTTTAGTGTTGATGATTCATATACAGTGAAGAATGTAAACGCACTGGATGAATGAAAATTTTGAAATAAATTGTTTATTTATTTATTCAATTCATTTCATAAATTTCGCAATGATGCAAACATCGCAAATGGGAAAAATACTTTTTGTTAGATTTCATGATTTTACTTTCCCATCAACGGAATTGTTTTTAATTTTGCACAAATGATCAAGAAAATACTTGTACGCCTTCTTAGCGTCCACAGTAGGTTACTGCTCCACCATTCATACGCGAAAAGTGTTAAATCAGCCTTCGAATGTTTCATTGTGGTAGTGGCCGAGGTCACATCTTACATCTGTTCCCGAGATTGTCGCAAGAGGTGAACGAAACACTCTGACATCACAACTCAACGATACCTCTGTGCTACGCAGCGGCTACTGGCCAGCTTTCTTGACATCGCCCAACAGTTTTTGTCTCCACAGTTTTGTTCCGGCTCATAATAAGTTTCTGTTGTTTCTCTTCACGTCGCGTGTTTCACTCCCAATAATGCAAAAAAGACAAAATCTATTGTCCAGATATTGAGAGTAATACAGTCATCTATCCTTGAAATGTAACTACTCCTCTCTTTTTGTCTTTTCGACGAAAGTAATTTCTGTGTGTGACTGAACCAAGTTAGTGCGCGGAATACGATTACAGGGATAATTCACTTGACGTTAAAGTAAAATATTTCAATCCAAATTCAGGTTGATACAAAATATGAAGTAAATAGTTATGCCACCTTATTTTAATTTTTAAGCCAATTCGAAAAATATTTTTTAATTTTCGCTTTTTATATTTTGCTATTTACTTACAAGAAAATGTTGAGGCCCATCCCATTAATTCCGATCAAGGATCCAATGGTAGTGGTGGATTTAATATTTATAAAAAGTTATTTAACGAATACATGCTGTTATCCATTTATTCTTTCCAAAAATAAATCGTAGCTTTAAATTCAGTAAAATTTCAATTTTTATAATAACAAAAGTATTATCCACCTAAACATAAATCCATCTATACCTGAAGGAAAACCGGAGAAAAACCCGAGCCGGATGAGGATTAAGAAAAGTGTTAGACGGGATAATTGTAAGCAAGTTATGAATGTTTTTCCTTCACGCCTCAATTTTAATGTCTTAATTCGTAAAAAATATACTTTTAAGCACACTATATACTGGGGTACTCTTCTACTTCATAAATCTCTCATGACGTTGATTACAAGTACAAAATTCCCCACATTAACTCGTCTGCTTTCAATTACCCCTGAGACTACAGGACACTAGATTATTTTGCCAGATAAATCCTTGTACACCTATCATGTATTAAGACTCATTGTAATACTATTGAGCTTCATATACAAAAATATCGAATCAATACATAAAAACAATACATTCCACGTACGTTTACTTGGCCAGAAAGCGTTTTTACAGTATACATTCTTTTTCACCAACTGGCGAAGGTAAGACTGCTTTGAGATTTTTTTAAAGAAAATTTGTCATTAGCTAGTACGAATTTATTTCGTGTGTTATCAATTTTTTCAGTCTTCCATTACATCTCCCAGAACTTTGACACTACAAAATCATGAAAAGTATGTTTTACACTTTTTTCCATCGTGTCCTTCAGTAAGAAATCTCGCAGTGCAACGTCTTTTCGTTGGCTCGAAGTATGTTACTTCGTCTAGACGATTATCTTCTTTTATTGACAACCTTTATTGTAATGGTGAACTTTTTTGATATATGAAGATTCCACACGATTATTTTTTTATTTCTCCAATTTCACTTCCCGTGGATCATGCATCAAGTGTGAGCTGAAACATGTACAAAGATATTAAGAAAATACATGGGAAAGTGTTCCTCCATTCTAAGCTCCTCTTTAGTTAGATTTTTTTCTTCCTTTTCCGAGCTTCTCTACACACCAAGTTGTTACGACCCTGGAGTCAAAGAGATATACGAGTATGTTTTCTTGAATTATTGAACCACTATGCAAACTAAGTGATTAACGACTTATCTTTCAACGTAATATTCATATTTGTGTTATCTGACAAAAGAATTCGTTACCCTACCAAGCTTATACATCGAATACAAAGTTTAAGTGCTTTCAAAATACCACAATCCCGCAATAAAAATTGTTTTAAAACAATGTGTTTTGTGGTAACAAAGTCTACATTGATTATATGAATGTCAATCCTATTTTCTGCATTAAAACGCCCATTATCCTTTAAATATTGATAGAAGATAATATTGTGAAAGCGAGTTTGTTTATTTGGGTAATTTTATTTGCCTAAAAGATTTCTAAAAATTCAATAATTCCTCTGATTCAAGTAAAAATAAATGGCAATGCAAGATTTTTAAAACTGATTACTTTCTTATTTGAGTTTTCTTGGAAGTACAAGTAAAGAACCTTGTTAGAAAAGTTTACTTCTTTCTTACTGACGGTCCCAATTATGAAATTGAAATAGAAGCAAAAATCGAGTTCTGCAACAAATGCGTACGTCACATATACTCGTGCTAATTTTCGATAGCCATGAGGAAAGTGACTGGAAATATTTACCTTCGTTCAGTTCCCAGAAAGTACTTCTCAAACAATCGAGCACTGTACGGTGCAACTTAAAAACTTGTAATGGGTTAATAGATTGATCAGCTACGCGCGTCAATCGCTAAAAAAAGAAATTAAATGCGACCAAAACAATAAAAATAATTAAATTATTAAGATTGAGGAATTATAATAAAATAACAAGGAAAATTTCATAATATATCAAAGCACTGGAATAAATCAAGAATACAAACTGTCGTTTAATACTGTAAAACCCAATTCATTAGATTTAATATTTATAATCATGTAGGGGTTGGATTTTGCATTTTTCTTGACTCTAGGGCTTTGAGGAATCTGTTTCTAGCATTTTGAACCTCATGGGACCATTTGAATTGTTTTTAAAAACGCACACTAAAGATTTTTGTTAGTATGCAATGCATATTGTGGAAGATTTTTGTTTGAACCGTATTTTTTAGGTTAATATACTGTAATCAATTATTATTCACATGTTTGTTATCGAAATGTGGTTTATATTGTATGAATAAGCTCAGTGATATTATTCAACTAACCCAATTTACACATGCACTCTCTCAGTAATAAGTAGACACATGCGTAATTTGTTTTTTAAGTTCGTATTTCTTTTTTTTTAGTCCATTTAATTGGATTTTTAGATCATCGTTCCGATTTCTTAATATATATCGATCTGATCGTTGATCATAGCATACGCGAATTTTCGTTTCTGTGTACTTCTACTGGTTTCCACACAGTCACCACAAAAGAGTTCAGGTCCATGGAACTGCAGCGGAAAGTCAATGTGACAGCGTGATCTGTGTCTTATTAAATCGAAACATTTCCCCAGGACTCGATTTCCACCAATCAAGTGCTTGGGTTTTTTCTCCGAATCGAATGAAGTCGACCACCTTACGTGAAGGAAAGTACTGGCGGTGACGGTGGGGGTAGCGTTGGCGGCATTGGCCATTGTGGGAAACACAGCTTCCAGAAACAGGATAAGGGAAATGAGCAAATGGTGCAACGACACACAGAAAACATTTTTTACGGGTCGAAATTAGACGAGGCATTAAAATATTTTGTAAGGTGCATCCAAATACAGAAACCTATCAGGAAAAACTTCAAGTTAATTGAATATTTTGAATCTTCAACTTCTCTCCATGTAAATAGATGCTAATGCACTCCTAATAATTGAAAGTGATGTGCCGAGTGTAAATTGCAGATGAATGTACTCGATAAATCGAGAATATATTGTTCGTTTCGACGTAGTATGTGATCGTAGCTGTTGTCTATCACGAAAGAAAAGACTGTTCGTGACAGCATTTATTTTCGGCACTGTAATACAAGAAGAAATATCACACGGATCATATAATATGCTTTCAAAATTGAGATGAAATAAGTAAATTCAATATTTCTGTCAACCTCTTATTCCCATTATTACGTGATAAAAAATATATAAGGACAATGTAAGGACTTTTTATATTATGAGCGTGTGTATTCATTCGAAAACAATATTTAAAAATAGTCAAGAAAACGACAAAATTTCAGGATCATGAGGCACGAAAATTTCATCAAAAACTTCAAGGTCAATGAACAACAATACATGAAGAACTAAAAATCACATAATATTGGATTACAAACCCATTCAACAATAATAGTAAAAATGATAATCAATCAGTTCCGAGAATTTAATGAGGATTGATCTTCTACTTCTATGTGTTCTCAGATTTTATATTAATTCCACGCGATGGCAGAAAGAACTATTCACAATTCGGAAAGGAACGAGGTTATGATTGGTGAAGGTGGGTGATCTTCCAGGGAGACACCTGCGGGGACAGGTGGGTGGACACCAGCAGATAGGCACAGGTGCGACATTTCTCGCTGAGAACTGCGGGTCACCCGGCTATAGTGTCAATGAGACATACAAATGCCAGAATGCTCTTCTCACAGAAACAACCAGCTTTCCTGAATCGAAATTATTAAATTTTAGTATTATTTCATTATTTATCGGATGTTATTGTTGTAAAATTATTAAAACAAATAAATTGTTCAACATAATGAATATAGTTCTTAAACATTTCGGTTTCAAAACTTTTTGTTGAAATCCATTGCTAATAAGGGATTTTGGCGGACAAATCGATCTGGAGTACTCCAAGTGTTTGGCAAACAGTCGCAGGCTCATGTAAGTAATTCGTTTAATTTCCATTCACGCTCCTCAAAGTCAACGCAACACGCTCGGTGGATAGAGGGTGGAAGTTCGAAATTTAACAGCTCATGTAAAATTCATAGTAAAAGGAATATGTGCAGGATATAAGTAATTTCGATGTAAAAATTTATTAAGCACTATTTTCATTAATTTTTACATTTTTCCTTATTAAAATATTAGAATATTAGGGTCGAGGATAAAGGGTTTTAGATACCTCTCTGTCTCTCTCTCCCTAGTTTACGCTACTGATAGAAATTATGTGTGAAAAAAATTCATACTTCACTATTCCAGAAACTACTAAAAAGCTAAACTAAGCTAAGTGTTCAACCCTCTGTTGGTCGAACCCCCCGGACAGACACCGTAGGGTGAACGTTATGTTCAGCGTAGTTTGCATACTCTTTCTGCGAGATTTACCAAAGATGTGTTAGTGAATTTTTTTCTTGTTAGACTTTAGTTTTTTTGTAGGGTAGCGTTTTTGTTTTTGATCAAATAGCGCATATTGCAGAAAAAAAAACATTTGGTTTAACAGTGACGTACTATAACAATGGTTTATTGCGAACTGTTACAATACATGTCTTTTGTGAAAGATCTAAATGGATGATTTATCATCACATACATTTCAGTACATTCATATGTGGATTTTTATTTGTGTTATATTCGTTGAATTGGAAAAACTGTTTCAATTGTTTCAATCACTTTTCTTTAGAACCACAATTTTAAGTATAACTTTCGTACATTCTCTATTCACGGACTTCGCAAGTTTGTGATGGTAGTAGCAGCTGACCAGTATGCCTACCCGCATCCCAGAAAAATGGCAAAAGGAGTCAAATAACGTCGTTTAAAATACTCAAATTTGCAATTAAAACGAAACTTCTTTAGTACTACTTTCCAAAACTTCGTACATGCAAGCTGCAGCTGATACAGGGTAATTACAAAGTAGTTTCCCCTCTTATTTCTTAGCTTTCACGAAGTAGTACACAATTTTCTTCAGAGTTGACAATCCTACGATTGGTTTGCAGCACTTCGCAAGATTTTTACATCTTTTTTTTTTCTTCAGAAAGCTAGAAAATATTGCAGAATATACGTTGATATTACAATATATCGCTACGAATTTCATTGGTTTCGGAGTAATGAATCCAAATTATCTCGTCGAATTGACCTCGATAGTTGTTTCACAGTTCAGAATATGAGGGATAGAATTGAATGCTAAATCTTTCGGAATAAGCCTAGCTCGCTGAAAAAATTTCTTTTTGTGCAATCTAATTCAATTAATATTAGTTATATCCAGATAATTAAGTGTAACATTTTCTTCCTTGATTTTGGTTTATGATCGTACTCATTGTATTGTTACAAAATTATACACTGCTTTAAATTTGAAATAATTTGCATCGAAAAATTTGGATCCTTCACAGTCCTCTCAGAAAAAAAACACAAAATTTACTTCGCGATTCGTCGTTCGAGAAAAACGGCGCATGACGGGAGGCCGCCAGCATCTCCCGCAGCGACCGAAACCTTGATTCCGAACGAACGGGACAATTTGTACACTGACTGCGCGTCTGGTGGCCAACAAGTGAACTTCAAACTGCTCCAAGCGGATCAGTAGGTAACTTCCAGCCCTACGTGCAGACATCAACTAGTGGCGTTCTCTAGTAGTGTGTATATAAGTAGTACGCGAGTATTTACTGCAAGCCACTAGAGTGCGATTGCTGTTCACAACCTCTTCGAGTAGAGTGTTCCCGTTATGTAGAGATATCTAGCGGTCATCCATATTCCTATTTGGCAAGTGGTTTAGATTTGTTCCCTACCGCGAGAGCGTTCACTGTTGAGAGAGTTCGTGAGACTACGTGTTTCGAAGTATGTGAGATCACGAGTCTGTTGTGAGACTGCGTTGCAATGGAGATACAACCCTCGAAAGCAAGAAAATGGTCGCGAGAGGAAACGCTTGGATTAATTGACCTTGTTGAAAAACATCCTGAGATTTGGGACGCTTCGAGACTTGAATATAGAGATAGGAATATGAAACACAGAGCACTGGTTGAAATATCATTGACATTGAATATTCCACAAGAAGAAGGTTAGTAGACTATCCACTCAAAAAAATTATATTCCTGGTTACACTATTTGGTTAAATGTTGCCGTAATTTCAGTAACTAGGAAGTGGCACAATTTAAGATGTCAAATGAATACGGAAATTCGGAAAATTAAGAAGAGCATAGAGAGTGGAGAGTATGAATATAATGTTCACTGGGAATATTTCGATAAAATGAAATTTATGGCTAATACCGGCAGTCAACATAGCACAATGACAACAGTTGTAAGTATTTTTCGTGCGTCCTTTGGTGGAGTTGAATATTCAAACGAGATCTAATGTTATCTTGAATCAAGTTTATATACTAATGTCCATTAATTATCATTTTGTAACACCACTCTCGCCTCCATAACGTACGTGCAACTCTTACTCCCCCCACCCAAGAATTATGTAACGCCAACTACCTCTCCCCTCCGTTAAGACAAGCTTTTGGTAAGTTTCAGAAAAAGGGGGAAAAGTATTGATACTCAGATATCATAGTTCGTTTCCCATTGCTTTCTGCTGACTGGTTAAGTGCTCAAATTACAGAGACGAACTTAAATGATTCAAAGCGCATTATAAAACAACATTCAAAACGTAGCCTTACGTAACAGCTAGCACCCCAAAATACCCCCAGTGTAACTATAATAAAGACCCCATCTCCCCACGGTGTGTTACGCAGTTTATTGGCGGCTCCTATTATGATTGTGTCAACGTAATTTATAGGGGTTACTCTGAATACATTATATAATTAATTTTGCTTTTGTGCAATGTTGCTAAAGGAATTATCCTTCAACAGTATGTAGTCTGCACCTCCTCATTCCCTCTCACCTACTCAACATACTGTCATGGGCATGGGGGCAGGAAGCGTCACTTGCTCCAACAACCCCAACCTTTAAATAATCAGAAGCCAATGTAAAAGAAATAAAAATAGACATTAACATCATTCAATTAAAAGTGTAAATCACATGTCTAGTCAATAAATTCATGTGAAAATATAAATTTTATTAATTCATAATTTCCTATTGATAATAGAGTATAAGAAGCGATATGACCACTACTTCAGCACTGTGCCAAATTAGCATCTGCAATACCCACAAGTTGACAAAAATTTGGCTACACTCGATGAGCACATATCTTTGTGTCTTGTTTCAATGCACGTATTGCAGAGATGATGTATCTTTTGTTAAATAAATAAATAAACTGTAATGTCAAAAAAAGCAGTTACAAACTGTGTATAACCAACTAGGGGATGATAAACTAAGAAAAAAAAGAATTAATTCAGAATAATGCAAGATTTACAACCTTTTATGGACAAACAGTATATATATTTCATGATAAAAACTCACAATGTTTCAACTTAGTATGAAGTATTCGTCAGGTGATTCAAATTATAACAATGAACGTATCAACAGAACAAGATATGAAAAATAAATATATATACAAAATATGTTTGCGAAAAATCAGATACTACTCAAACATGTTATAATATTGTATTGTGTATACCAGATTGAATTTTGCACACTTTAAAGCTAACTCTAGTGTGTATTTTTTATAAATATAATTTCTTATATGCAATGTTAGTAATAATTAACTTTTGTCCAAAATTAATGCATTATCCCAATCCATCAAGTGATCATTATTAAAGCAATATGAGGTTACATTTGCATTATTTATTTAATTAGATTACATAATGGACATTGACTGTACTAGTACTAATTCAGAATGTAAAAATTTTTGTATTCTGGGTGATAATTTATCTGCAATAATGGTGCGTTATTAAAATTTTAAATAGTTTCCTTTTGTAAGAAATGTTAAATCTAAATATTTTGTCCTTTCTATTTGGGAGTATTCATGAAATAAGGTTCATGAGCCCCTTTATGTGTAGCTTAACAGCCTTACAAGCATACGATTTAGAACTTGGCATATTTGATATTGTCAAACTCATGCATTATTTTTAAAACCCATTTTAATTGCTATGCCATGCTGTTATAATTATTTGTATAATGTTTTGAGTTACTTTGTGATAGCTGCAATGATGAATATTTATCTCTTATTTTCTTGTCATAATTAACCAATTATGCAAACTAGTAAAGTTTAAAATAATTTGTCATTAAAATATACAGTACAGCTTTTCCCAACCTGCATTAAATTACAGTACAATAGTTCATTTTCAGATATATAGTAGTCTGTAAATGATGAGAACCGAAATTAACTGGACTATTTCAGAGTTATTTAACTGTTTAAAACTATCAAGATAAAAACTATGATATCCACAAAACAACGTGGCCCAGTTTCATAGTCATTTAACTGTTTAAAACTATCAAGATAAAAACTATGATATCCACAAAACAACGTGGCCCAGTTTCATTTCTTGTTTTATAATTAAAATGAATTATATCTTAAGAAAATATATTGTTTGTTCAAAAATACTATGCAAAAAAGAGTTTAAAGTAATGAAAATATAGAACTTCTTATTTTATTATAATGCAATAAATTCTCAAATTTGTGATTTGGTTTCGGCCCTTAAATCTATGTATTGTATTAATGATTTGTGATAGTTTGATTAACATATTTTTGTATTATTTAAGAGATCATTGTCATCAAATGTGCTATGGTAAGCAGCACTTGTCAAGAGACATTATTTTGTGTCAAAATATACTTGATAAATTGGATTTTTATAGAATATCCAATCATTATCCAAGTCATTACAGAACTCATTCTGACTGATAAACTGAAAGTTGGTACAATATTTTAAAATTTACTAGATGGTCCCATGTTCAATTAATAATTTCAAATGTAATAAATTGTAGTTTGAATTATATTGAACTTTTAAAAAAAAAATATTCATATTGATTTATTAGTGAAAATTAGCCCATTTTTATTCAATTTCTTTATATAATAACTTGGTGTGCATCCTGGAATACTTTAGGACCATGCATTATATTTCATGCTGTTTACGTTGGTCCATTCATTACAAAAATATTTTTTTCTGAATGGCACAATTTTTAAAACTGAAAACAACAATTCTGCAAATATGCAATTTTAAGTGAGCTATCAATTTTAAATTTTTCTGATCTATGAAATCATCTCTTGTAAGTCAGGTTTGAGTCTATGGTAATCTTTTCATTTTGATACCATTTTTCAAGCTAGTTATGGAAATAATTGAATAATTGATTTTAAAAGTAGATACAACAAAAAATGCCAAACTGAACTGAGATGGAACTTCATTTTTTCTGTCTTATTGAGAAAACTAAACCTATTTCAATTAAAGTATAATATTCTGAGATTAGAAGAGGATTTCTGTTGAGAAATGAACATACAGTCTAAAATTACACACCTTTTTTAATTAGTGTCACATGATAACAGGTTTTGAAATTAGTTCCACTTTCATATTACAAATCAAAGGTTTCATAACTGTCATATTTTTATATCAATAATTCCATAATTTATGATCGATAAACATTAAAAAGATTCTCATAACTGTTTTCATGAAGTATTAGGAATAACATGCTTGGACATTCTCTGTTAATGGCACATAAAAATTAAAATCTATCATCCTTTTACAGGATTATAGTAATTCCAGTAGTATGGAGCCTAAGTTTATTGAAGTATATGAAGACCTTGAAGAGAGTAAAGTAGATCCTTTAGCAATACCATCACTAAGAAGAAAGAGGAAAAAAGAAAGGACAATAGATAATGAACAATTAGAAAGAACTGTGGAAGTAGTTAATCATAACATAGATGAGGATCAAATATTTGGTGATTTTGTTGCAAGTGTTATGAGACGATTGCAGTGTGTTAGAAGTAAGAATAAATTAAGGCGAGTGATTCAAAAGGCAATATTGGAAGTAGAAGAGGAGGAAGAGAGAACATTATCAAGTACCTCATATATTATTGAATCACATATGTAAATTTATGAAACATGCTTATTTGTAACTCTAAACTATTTTTAATAAAGTATATTTTTTATAAATTTCCATCAGACTGTACAGTGACAATAATGTAGTAGGTTTGCAAATAGTGATTTAGTTTTTGGCATTTTTGCACCTTGTGTAATTTTAGGAACCTGTATTTTCATACGAATTTTAATCAGTAGATCTGATAAAAAAGTTAGTGTTACAAAACTGATTTCTTTGTAGAGGAGTACAATGTGTATTTCAATTATCGTTCATAACAATCTATAGTATTCTCTCAGTTACGTGTCTGACAGGGATGGATATGGAGGAGGAGCATATGGAAGCAAATCTCCCATACTATTGGTCGTAGGAGAAGCACTCCTATAGAAATAGTGTCATGATGGTGTGTATTGTTTAAAGTTTAAAAACTTTAAATAATAAACAATATGGACTTTTTTTTGTTCACCCAAATGAACAATTCTAGCTAAGTTAGAGCTGACAGAACCTTAGCACTTACCTTTAAAATTTATAAGAAGACTACAAGACTGCCAGTACTAACAGAGAGTTAACTATTTTGTATGAACTGCTCTCTGAGAGCTCCCAAACTGACAAATTTGGCACTATGCTCCTAGTTTCTACTACATGATAAATCATTATTTAATGGTTCTGAAGGCATTTTCTGTACTGTAATTATAATGTGAGTAATGCTCTTCAAAATCAAAAATTGTATCTTAATTGATATCAATGGAATTAAAAAGAAAAAAACAGTTCAGTTTCAGTTTGTTTCTGTACTAGAATACAAAGTTAAGTAATAATATGTAGCATTGAAATGATGTTACATCTCCCCTATATAGGACTAGTACATTAAATCAACAATTATTTACCAAAACTTCCAGTACCATTCAACCTGCCTTAACCTCAACACTATACACTAATTTTAAAAAGTTACACAAAACTATCGCATCTTAGAACTATCATTTATTAATTTCTTTTAAATTATTCTTTTTTTACCAATCCTGCATCCTTTGTAAATACATGTGTTCCATATGCACGACATGTTTTAAATGTATTTGATTTCATTCAACCAAGTCTTTATCTTGTTAATATTAATTCTTATAAACATCTACTGGCATCTTATTAATATATCCTATTATATATATATATATA